>SJXQ01002483.1:131776-225807 GCA_006408695.1 Aepyceros melampus
CGTTCCCCGGCCGCCTGCTCTCCGCGCGGCCGCCGCTTCCCAGGAAGGCCTCTTGCTTTGTCCGCATGCGAGCCTCCTCGGGCAGTCCGCTTCCGAGGGTTGGACTGGAGCGCCCTTCAGGCCCGGGAAGGGCCCTGCGTCCCGCTCATGCGGCGGTAGCCACGGAGCCCCGCGCTGCTGTGGGCGGAAGGAGCCCTCGGTGACTGGTCTGCGCAATGCTGGCTCCGGTTACTCCCTGAGACAATTCGGGCAACGCGGCAGCGGACTGCCCCTTCTTCTAATGGCGCCCCCGCACTTCACTGCGATGAAGGACCCCGTTATGTGACGCCACCCTGGGGCTGTGCCTGCAGACCGCACACGCTCCGCACACCCTGGATCTGAGGTGCCCTAGAAACCAGGGTATTTGTGGAGCTGCGGCTTAAGACAGGCCAGGGCTGTTCTGGAGCTTATGGCCACCGCTCTAGCATTGTCAGTTTGAAAAACTTGTTTCAGGACATGAGGTTTTAAAATACATCGACAGTCCTGGCTTTGGCGAAGGAGGGAGATATCACAAAATGAGTATAAGGATTCTTTACTGTCACAATCTCGCTCCGCATAAACGCTAATGAGCAGTTCTCAGGGTAGAAGATAGATGAGGCTGGATTCACGTAATTATAAATTGATGTTCGCTGGTACGACATGTTTCTCTGTTATCTTTGGATGTTGTCCAGCTTTCAAAGGCTGAGATGTGTCTTATTCATCTCTGTAATCTCATCACCAAGCAGAACGCCGGTGCTGGGGATTGAATGTGTGTTTAGAGCTGGTGGTGTGGGTATATGAAATCAGCTTGCATAATCCTTTTGCGTCTTCCTGCAAGTTGTGGGTGTTAACCATATTTTTCTTCCATCAATAGAACAGTGGGAGGGGAAGAATCCATTATCTCACTCAGGCCAACAACAAAATTGTCATCAGCGTTTGAATTGCAAAATCTTTATTTCAGGTCAGAGACAGAAAGAAAGAAACAACTGGCTTTCTGCTGAACTCAGGTAAGTACTCAGGGCTTGAGGTTAAATAAGGTCATTGTTGCATGGATATGGAAGGCACGATTAAAGCCTTTCAGTACTCTCTAATTTTTGTTTTTGTATTGTATATAAGTTTATGCCTATTAAGGAAATCACACAGTTTAGTGCAGGAAGGTCCAGACATTCACTGCCTGCTTGCAAATCATACTGTACAACCCTGAGATTCATGACAAGCACGTAGCAGGTGCTCAGTAAATATATTCAGAGTGCAATCCCATGCTTTACTAGAGAAACAGGTTCCCCAAAGGGAACAGACCAGGTTTCCACTGAAAGGTCCTTCAGGAGAGGTTAGACTGCATTCTTCTCATCTTCCCTTCATCACCCTTCCGGGCCCTTCTTCCTTTTCCTGTGTATCTGTGAGCCTCCCACTCACGTCCCGGTGTGCAGCTCCAGCCCCAGGGAGGATGGGGCCCTGGGCAGCTCTGCCTGATGGGTGCAGTGTTGGTGAGAGTGGCAGGGTCCCCTGTAGGGAGACGACGCTCGCCGCGGAGTGACGAGGCTTGCCGTGCTTTTCCTGCTCTCCTTCCCCGTGCAGGGCAGAAGCTGTCTGAGGGGCTCCCTCCCGGTGCTCAGCTGCTTTAGACTGGGGTGAGGTGAAGCAGGCAAAGTCTTCTCTACACTTTTCCATGTGGCCATCTTTGGTTTTTGAGCTCAGCTGGGTTTCTGCTGCTTCTTCATTGTAATCTAAACTTTCTCAGAGCTATTTTCCTTTTCTATCTTGCTAGGGAGACAAACATTGGGACCTCCTAGCCCACCATCTTTTTGACATCTGTCCAATATATGGAAAAGATCTGTCTTGAAAAGACAGACCCTACTACTGTTGGAAGCATTCACCTCAGGAACATCCTTCCAGCTTGAGGAAAAAATAAGCAACACAGACCTACACACTAGCAACTTCCCTCAACAGTCTACAGAGTTGAGAAACGTTCTAGCCAAGCTGGAATGAACTCTAACTCCTGATGTGATTCTGAAACTCAAGAGCAATTGTATTATATAGACTTTTCCAGATTGTCAGCTCTGTTGGGTCACTTTGAGGCCCCCTATTGTCAAATAAATCTTATAATTTCTTGTGGGGTTCTGGAGAGCAGAGACTATCCATCACTTACTTGAACAAATGGCACCACACAGGTACCTCTTATAACTGATCCAACAAATATTTGCTTGATGATGTAATGGCCTGTGAGGATTGGACCCTGCTATTAGCTTTGAGATTTAGGCAGCTTTGAAAATGACACTGAATTAACTTTCTTGACACCTACTATATAGGACTGTGAAGTGAAGTCGCTCAGTCATGTCCAACTCTTTGTGACCCCATGGACAGTAGCCTGCACCAGACTCCTCTGTCCATGGGATTTTCGAGGCAAGAGTATTCTAGGAGTGGTTTGCCATTTCCTTCTCCAGGGACTCTTCCCAACCCAGGGATCGAACCCATGTCTCCCACATTGTAGACAGATGCTTTACCACCTGAGCCACCAGGAAAGTGACATATAGGATTGTGGTAAACATCAAATGCGGACTTCCCTGATGGCTCAGTGGTAAGGAACCTGCCTGTCAATGCAAGGAATGTGGGTTTGATCCCTGGGTTGGGAAGATCCCTGGGAGAAGGAAATGGCAACCCATTCCAGTATCCTTGCCTGGAGAACCCATGGACAGAGGAGCCTGGCAGGCTGCAGTCCATGAAGTCACAAAGAGTCAGACATGACTTAGTGACTAAACAACAACAACAAAGGTCAAATGAGAGAGTGGTACCAAAGCCCCGGACACACACTGGGTACACAGTAGGCACTGCAGGTCTCTTTATTTCTCTCTTCCTCCTTCTTGCCCTGTCTCGGGCCCTTCCTCCTACTGGCCATTTACCTGTCATTGCCACCTCAGCACTCAACACAGGACCCAGTCTTTTCTTCTTTCCTCATTCTCAAATGCTTCCTTCTTCCTCAGCCTTTTCTCCCTCAGCCTCTCTCTTTAGCACCTCTATTCTGTCTTTCTTTTTACTTAACATTCAACTACCCTGTACCTGGCTCCTCTGCCTTTCTGAAGGTTTTATTTAAACACCTAGTCCCTCTCGCCCACCAAAAGATGGAGACTGTGCTCTTGAGGTTTAAATACCAGTCCTCAACTGCCTGCAGGAAAAGGACTCCTTATGGAGCTTGTCTTCTGCTCCCCACCTAGACAAAAGGGCTCCCCAAGCCCATGCAACCCGCCTGCTGAAATATTAATAGGAAAAGACAGCAAGGCAAGGGCACACGCGTTGGGTGCGAGCCCAGCAGGTCTTCTGGAGCTCTGCTCTGTGCAGAGCCCCACAGGAGGGTTGACATTCAGCTTGCCTCCACCCGGAGATGCAGATGGCTGCCTAGCCTATTTCAGGGAGCAGACAGGGAAGGGGGTGGGAGAGACTGGCAGAAGAGAACCACAGTTCCTTCCCGTGGCAGCAAGATGCCAAGATGCAAAGACAATTAAAAATGGATAAATTGAGGGAACACACACAGGGAGACAGTTTGAGCCTTATTAAAATGCATTGAAAAATTTTTTTTTTTTTTTTTGGAAATAGGAAAAATTAACCTGATTTGTTTTTAAGCTACAAAAAATAAATCTCTCAAGACTGGCCTCTCCTAATAGGGTCAGTAGGGGCATGGCTATGTAAAAATAAATCCAGTAGGACTTCCAACAGTATTTTCCTTAAAAAAGATGCCAATAAATTTGAATTCTGCCAAGTTCCAGAAGAACAGATTGAATTACTCAGGATTAAAAATTCAAAAAAAATTTTTCCATTTTAATTTCTTTTGAATTGAAAAATCTTTATTTTTGATTTTTAAACTTTTTTAATTTTTTATTAAAATTAATTTTTCATTTAAATTTAATTTTTAAATTAAATTTAATTTCTTTTCCTAGACTACTCCAGGGTGGGGAGGGGTCACTACCTTTCAATAGTTTCTTCTTTTGCTTCTCCTCACCATCCCAAGTGGTAGGCTCTAGTTGCAAAAGATACAAATACTTAGGTAGATTAAGTTAGAAACCGCTTTGGGATTTCCAGTAACAGCCCAAGATGGGAGCAGTGTCCGTATGTGAAGATGGCGAAACTATTAGCTCAGTGTAGTTTATTATTTTCTGATAGTGCATTCAGGGCTGGGCAAAGCCCATCTTCTCGGTCTGATTCATATGAAGTCACTGTGTCTTCATTTAAAAAGAATGCTGTTCTTTTCCTTCTGGTCCTTTCTTCACCATTATAAATGTACTGATTGCTGTTGTTTAGTGGCAGAGTTGTGCCCAACTCTTGCGACCCCATGGACTTTAGCTCACCAGGCGCCTCTGTCCATGGAATTTCTCAGGCAAGAATACTGAGTGGGTTACATCTCCTTCTCCAGGGGATCTTCTCGACTCAGGGATGGAACCCACATCTTCTGCATTGGCAGGTGGATTCTTTACCACTGTGCTGCTAGGGAAGCCATGAAGTTTACTAGCTCTCATTTATCGTATAATGCTGAAGAGCTTCAAAGAAGGCAATGGCAAAGAGCTTAAGCTTGAAAGCTGGATTTTCTTTGGGGTTCTAGTTTATCCATCATTATATTAGTCGAGGGACTTTGGGCACATAACCTCATTGCTCTGAGCCTTGGCATATTCATACATAAGATGGGGATGTTAATCCTGCCCCCAGTGATAGTGAGAATAGCATGGGGTCAGCTTGTAAAACCCTGAGCAGGCTGTGTCTGGCAGGCATGTGAGGAGTCAGTGTTATATTGACTAATATTATTTCTGCTGCTGGAAGAGTTTGTATGACACCAACATAATAACTTCTGATACTTTCATAGCATTTTGCAAATTTCAAAGCATTTCCACTTTCATCACATCATGCGTCCTGTGAGGTTGATAGGACAAGAATAACCTTATCTCCTTTAACAAATTATATTTAGACACTTACCCAAAATCATGCAGTTAGAAAATATTAGGTCAAGCTTGAAGGTCAGTGCTTTCTTAGTCCATTGCTACACTTATGAAATATTTATATTATGTTTAAAATTTAGTGAGTCCTTACAATGCCTGAAGCACTGTTCATGTGATTTATATCTATAGTCTCATTTAATTCTTACAATACTTTGATTTAGGTCCTCTAATTTCTCCACTGTACAGATGAACAAACTGATGTTTAAATATTAGTATCTAGCCTCTTAACATTTTAGGTAGAAATACTCAAAACTATTTTAAGTACATCTGAATTTTCCAGTGTGTAATCTTGAGGAATTTCTTTACATTTTTGCTACCTTCTCTGTAAATTGGGAATAATAATTCAAACCCACTTCCCAGAGTTGTGAGGATAAATTAAGACTTTCAAATGTCCTTTGGAAAAATATCACACAGGTACTAATTATTATAAATATGGCAGTAAGTCAGTTATACAGATATGTAGCTAAAATGACCACCAATGATGTGGGTATAATTATCTTTTTCCCTTTAAAGTCCCATTTTGACAATCTGTGGACACAAATATGAGAAGAGCTGCCTAGGAGCACAACAGCTGTATCATTGAGGTTATAACAACTGTGATTTCTTCAAGAAATGGCCAAATTAGCAATGTTAGCATAGCTCAGATAATTTGACTTTCGATGCCCTAATTCTCCACAGCCAGATCTGAGTGAGTGCTCGTGTTTCCAGCTCATGGCTTCTGCACTGATGGCCAGTAAATTCTGGACATCACTCTTTATTGGAATTGAAGTAGTTCTAAATTCATGAATGGCATTTTAATATTTGTGCAGATAACCCACAGGGAATCAGCAACTGCAATTGATTTTGGCTATTCATTCCTCAACTTGAAGTCCACTTAATGCAGTTGTTTGAGGAATGATGTCTGAGTAAACATCCGTGTGCACAGACCTGGGAGCCCCTTCACCAGTGTTGTTTACCTTTGTGTTTAAGGAAAAAAAAAATCAAACAATGGTGAATGAAAGATAAGACTATGAACCACTGTACTGTCTTCTTCAAGAGCATCTCCAGGCTTGCAGGCTGCCACGTCTTCTGAAATGTCTCAGCATCGGTAGAGCCTGGGCTTTGCCCATCCAGTAAAGGATCTCTCTCCTCTCCTTCGTCTGTGGCACCCCACTGCCTGAGTGCAGAGAAGAAGCCTGGTGTGGGCTCTTCTACTCAGCACCTTGCTGGGACTCCCGACTCTGTGTTAGCACTGCGGCCTTGATCTTGATGAGTTCCCTGACTTTTCTCCTCATCTGTAAAATGAGGATATTAGTAGACAGTTTTGGATTAAAGACAATGAAGATGCTACAGGTAAAAGTGCATATGGAAAGTCTGTATAAAAATTATTTCAGGGACCTCTCTGGTGGTTCAATGGTTAAGAATCCACCTTCCAAGGCAAGGAGTGTGAGTTCGATCTCTGGTTGGGAAAATAAGATCACACAGGCCACAGGGTGCAGCCAAATAGTAAAAAAAACAAAACAAAACAAAAAAACCATTGATGCTCAGTGGGTTCTCTACCATTGACACTCTTATATTATGAAGTTCTAAGCCACAGGCCTTTAGGGAAAGGGTCATGGAAGGTGGGATGATTTAAAATGTAGGATGCTTTAAACTCATTATTTTGCTTTATCCTCACACATATTATTTTGTTTTATCCATGAAGTAGGTACTGTCATCTTTATCTACTCCATAGAGCCTGTAGAGAGTGTAAGTCATGAGTCTGGAGTGCCCCCATCTAGTCACTAGATAGAAAGATTCAGACTTTGAATGCTGTGTTCTTTATTGAAGAAAACACCAGATTTGGAGTGACTTTTGTTCGTAACAATGGAGGAGATAATATTGCCTGAACCTTAGTGAAAGTGGAGAGTGAAAAAGTTGGCTTAAAGCTCAACATTCAGAAAATGAAGATCATGGCATCCGGTCCCGTCACTTATGGGAAATAGATGGGGAAACAGTGGAAACAGTGTCAGACTTTATTTTTTTGGGCTCCAAAATCACTGTAGATGGTGACTGTAGCCATGAAATTAAAAGACGCTTACTCTTTGGAAGAAAAGTTATGACCAACCTAGACAGCATATTCAAAATCAGAGACATTTCTTTGCCAACAAAGGTCCATCTAGTCAAGGCTATGGTTTTCCTGTGGTCATGTATGGATGTGAGAGTTGGACTGTGAAGAAGGTTGAGTGCTGAAGAATTGATGCTTTTGAACTGTGGTATTGGAGAAGACTCTTGAGAGTCCCTTGGACTGCAAGGAGATCCAACCAGTCCATTCTGAAGGAGATCAGCCCTGGGATTTCTTTGGAGGGAATGATGCTAAAGCTGAAACTCCAGTACTTTGGCCACCTCATGTGAAGAGCTGACTCATTGGAAAAGACTCTGATGCTGGGAGGGATTGGGGGCAGGAGGAAAAGGGGACAACAGAGGATGAGATGGCTGGATGGCATCACTGATTGAATGGACGTGAGTCTGAGTGAACTCTGGGAGATGGTGATGGACAGGGAGGCCTGGCGTGCTGCGATTCATGGGGTCTCAGAGAGTTGGACACGACTGAGCAACTGAACTGAATCGAACTGAATTGAACCTTATCCATGTACTGTTGCTGCTGCTGCTAAGTCACTTCAGTCGTGTCCAACTCAGTGAGACCCCATAGACAGAAGCCCACCAGGCTTCTCTGTCCCTGGAATTCTCCAGGCAAGAATACTGGAGTGAGTTGCCATTTCCTTCTCCAATACATGAAAGTGAAAGTGAAGCTGCTCAGTCGTATCTGACTCTTAGTGACCCCATAGACTGTAGCCTACAAGACTCCTCCGTCCATGGGATTTCCCAGGCAAGAGTACTGGAGTGGGGTGCCATTGCCTTCTCCGCATCCATGTACTAGGCTGTGCTAAGCTGTTCCATACCAGCTCATCATGTTCATAATAACACTCCTCAGTTTATGTGTCAGTGAACTGTGAGGTTACCTGTCTAACTGCAGGTCAACAGGTGAAGGTGAAGGTGAAGTCGCTCAGTCGTGTCCGACTCTTTGCAACCCCCGTAGACTGTAGCCTATCAGGCTCCTCTGTCCATGGGATTTTCCAGGCAAGAGTGCTGGAGTGGATTGCCATTTCCTTCTCCAGGGGATCTTCCCGACCCAGGAATCGAACCCGGGTCTCCCAATTGCAGGCAGACGCTTTACCGTCTGAAACAGGTACCTGGCAAAGTCAAGATTTGGCCCCAGGCAACCGGGTTCAAGACTCTCTGCTTTCTGTCCTGCACAGGATTAACCGAGGCTGCTCTCAAGCATGACACTTCTCTGCCTTGGGCCCTCAGCTTGTTAACTGGCAAATGAGGAAGTCATTTGGACAAACCATGAAGCCCTTTCCTTGAGTCTATCCAACAGAGTGCATCAATGCTGTTATAATAAACAATCGCATCAGAGCATCTCCTGCAGGTTAGGCCCACCCTCACCATTCAGTCCATGAGTAACAGGGGCTGGGTGCCTTTACTTTTGTTTCTAAGTTGCTGACACGAAGCTGAGGTTTACTGGGTTCTAGAGAAATGTGGTATCTCTATGGCAGGACCTTTCTGTCCTCTGAGGTGATTCCTCCTTGTTCTCCGTGTAGTTTTCTTTCCAAATTTAAGCTTCCTTTCACTACAATCAGAGTCAAGATATAGGTGGCAAAAGGACGGCTTATTGTTGGGGCTGTGATCCTGGTTCCAAGTGTGTAGCTGTAATAGATACGGTTGGCACTCAGCAGAACCCGGGCACTGGTTTCTAGCTCTGTACAGTGAAACAGGCCAAACTGAAGCTCTCCAAACTTCCCCTCTAGGAAATGAGATTGTTCGTACTGTGTCCTTACACATGCTGTAATGTCAGCTAGTCATGTCTCCCTCACAATTGGTGGTCCCTGTCTTATCCCTGTTTGCTTCACCAGTCTGAACCCTGCAAAATCCAAGTGGATCATGGTGTATGATGGTGGATCATTCAAATATAACCAAATGTTAGTGCCAATGGCAACTCTATACCGATATGGTAACTTTCCTAGAGCCAGTTAACACAGTATACTACTCAGCCATTAAAAAGAACAAAATAAGGCCATTTCCAGCAACACAGAAGCAACTAGAAATAATCATACAGAGTGAAGTAAGCTAGACAAAGACAAATACAATATGACGGCACTTACATGTGGAATCTAAATATGACACAAACAAAGCTATAATAAAGCAGAAGCATACTCACAAACGTAGAGAACAGATTTGTGGTTGCCGAGCAGGTGGGGTGGGGGAGGGTTGGGCTGGGAGTTGGGGTTAGCAAACTGTTACACATAGAACGGATGGACAGCAAGGTTCTACTGTGCAGCACAGGGAACTGTAGTCAGTTTTCTGGGATAAACTAATGGAAAACAGTATAAGAAAGACTGTACATATACGTATAACTAAGTCACTGCTGTACAGCAGAAATTAATACAAACTGTAAATCAAATATACTTCAATTAATTTAAAAAACCACACAGACTTAGGTACATGGTATGATGCTGCTAATTAATTAATTTGCCATACTCATCAAGAAGTATGATTAAGAATGGTTCACGTTCACAAGGGACAAGTAGAAACACACATTCACGGTCTAGTGACAGCACTGGGAACTCTTATGTTCTCTGTCATAATATATTCCAAAGGGGCCTTGACTGTCTGGACGATTCAGAGCATCACATGAGTCCACAAAACTGACATCATGTTATTTGACCCGATAATCATTAAGTAGCAAGTACATTGGATGCCTTGAAAAGACATAGGCACTGTAGAAGGTGGGTGATAAGCCTTACAAAGATTCAACCTGCCACACTGGAGATTTTAGGGACTGAGTGTTCTGTAATATGCCAGGATATCTCTTTCGTAGGAAAGGACAAATTATTTCACCTTGCTCCTTCTACCACGAAGAGAGAGGTACAGCACTTAATAGCATTCTTTGGATTTTGGAGCCAATCCATTTCACACATGGGAATTCTGGCACAACCCACTTACCAGGTGACTCAGAAGTCTTTTAGCTTTAACTGGAGATGGAGCTGAGACTCATGAGGAATCTCTGGCGGGACCCAACAGGAGAATCACAGAGCAGAGTCTTGTTCTGGAACAAGGCTCTGCCATCTGCAGCAGAGCACTACCTATCATTCTAAAATCTCTCTGATGTTGCTTCTGGACCCTGATTAAAATTGATCCCTGACTGTGAATTATCAACTGACCATATGACCAGAGCTGTAGATTCAGTGATGTGTCCTGTCAAACCCACCAAGGTATAAGAATGAGAATTCCAGCAGCAATTCATCAGTACATAGAACTGGTGCATCCAGGATCAGGTTCAAGAAGGCCTAGAGGGATCAAAGATCCGAATGTCACTTATTATATGACACCTTTCCCTCAACTCACACAAGACTCGCAAGGTAGGGGCTCCACAGGATCAGCTGGTGGCAGAAGAAAAAGCCCCAGTTCAGTTCATGAACGGACTGGCTGTGTGTGTGTGAAGCATGAGCCATACAGAGACTGCTGCTTCACTACAGCCTCACTCAGGAGTACCCTTAAAAGAGAGCGCTACATAAAGATCTTTCCAACATACTATATCTGAAGGAAATGAGAGAAAGAAAGAAAAGGAGACGCACACACACACAGAGACACACACACGCAAATTGAAAACGCATGAAAATCTTAAAACGTTACTGAAAAGTTAGACAAATTGCCCAGTGGCCTGTATATGCAATGGTACTGCTATTCTGTAAGAACAATGGGCAGAGCTTTGGGCTTTGAACCTGGTTATCCATTTTGTGTGGAGAGAAACAGTTTGGAGCAAGGGTATATATAGACTTATGCAGTGAATATCTTAGTTGGTCAGAGGTGAAGTTAGAAAGTGCAAGGTTGGACACCTTTCTGAGTCCTAGAAAGAGTAATACAGATAATCCCAAGAAAGTGGGGAAAATATGTTTCACGTGTCATCAGCTATTAGAAAACAAACATGGTAGAAGAGGATCACACTTCCAAGCAGATGAGCTAATACAGTCAGTAGGTGTGAAGCAGCCTCTATCATCAAGGACTCCAGTAAACAGATTAGTCCTGATGGCAGAGATGGAGGCAATTCATGGGTTCACCAAGGCTGATGTAGCTACTACCACCGCTGAATGTTCAACCTTCCAGCAACAGAAAACCTGAGACTGTGTCATCTTTAATAGAGACCAGCAAGTTGGCAAATTACAGACTAGACCGCTTTCATCTTGAAAAGGCCAGTAATTCATGTTTACTGGGATTGATAATAATCTAGATTCGCCTTTGCCTGTATGCCATGCCTTGGGCAGTGCCACTATCCAAGACCTTATAGAGTATCTGACTTAGCAACATGGAATCTCCTGTGACATTCCTTGGCTCCATCTCCAGCAAAGGAGATGGGGCTGGCAGCACATGGTTATGGCATTCATGGGTCTTAGCTCATACTACACCATCCAGAAGCTTATAGCTTAAATAGAGCAAGGGAAGTAAACTCTTGTTACTATAGCTGGATCATAAGTGTTGAGAAGACCTCATGCAAAGATGGAGTGCTAATAGTGTGCACTTATACTGTTAAGCATTACATATTGTCTTTCCAATAGTTATCATAGAATACATGGTTCTGAAAACCAAAAAAGTGGAAGCGGTAAAGGCACCATTCATTTTGACTCCCTATAACCCAAGGACTTTTTTGAAAACCTTTTCTGCAAATTTGAGCTCTAAGGTTTCAGATTTCTGAGGGGGCTCCTTCCATCCATAGACTGCTAATCTAAAGTACTTCTACTCTAATGCTGTGGTTGTCATCTGCTCACTTTGGGATCCTCAAGCCGGCTGACCATCAACAAAATAAAGGAGTAACCATAATGGCTAATCATTAAGTGGTAGGATTGCTCATAGATAATTAAGGTAAGGAGAATACACCTAACATAGAGACAATCCACATAGGTATCTTTTGCTGCCTTCATGCCCATTTGTAAATTCAAATTGACAATTAGAGTAATGACATCCTAATAGTAGCATAGTAGCCAAGATTTAAGACCCTCTAGGGCTACGAAAGAGCTTCCCTGGTGCTTGGCTGGTGAAGAATCCACCTGCAATGCAGGAAACCTGGGTTCAATCCTTGGGTTAGGAAGATCCCCTGGAGAAGGGAAAGGCTATTCACTCTAGAATTCTGGCCTGGAGAATTACATGGACTGTATAGGGTTAAGAATTTGTGGCAATTAATCAGACAGCCCCTAGTAGAAGCACTGGCCCAAGGGGAGGGTTTTAGAATTTAGGGATGATGACAATTTCCGTTATGCCTCAGAAGCAGGCGGTGGTATAGTTCATCTTGGAAATTTTTCCAAGAAATTGAGACCAACGAGAATCCTGAGAAACTACACTCAGAAGGAGTAAACTTAACATAAGAATCACATGAATACAAGTGGTGCAAGGGGTGACTATAGTGGATGCTTTTTACTTTGCCTAGATTAAAAAAAATTAACCAGTACACTCATGGCAGCCTGTGAATACTGCACAGATATTCTCTTTTTAGGAGAATTGCCAAAGGATCACCTCACCTTGGAAGCTATCTCTCCTCCCCTCTTCTGAGACAAAAGACTCGCTGGCATAGTGTTATAAAAGGTCAGCCAGCCCACTTGCCTCAAGGTGGGACTAACAACATGATGCAGTTTGTTCTCCAGAGCTTCCCTGTGACATCTGAATGATGAGACATCTAGATGAGACCGTTTGCTCTCCTTGCCTCATCTGAGGTCATGTGCTCATTTTGCTTAAGAATGTGCTGTTGTTCAGCCTCTCAGTCCTGTCTGACTCTTTATGACCCCATGGACTGCAGCACGCCAGGCCTCCCTGTCCATCACCATTTCCCAGAGCTTACTCAAACTCAAGTCCATTGAGTCGGTGATGTCATCCAACCATCTCTTCCTCTGTCGTACCCTTCTCCCGCCTTCAATCTTTCTCAGCATCAAGGTCTTTTCTAATGGGTCTGTTTGTATCAGGTGGCCAAAGTTTTGGAGCTTCAGCTTCAGCATCAGTCCTTTCAATGAATATTCAGGTTTGATATCCTTTGGAACTGGTTTTACCAGTGGTCATGTATAGATGTGAGAGTTGGACTGTGGAGAAAGCTGAGTGCCAAAGAATTGATGCTTTTGAACTGTGGTGTTGGAGAAGACTCTTGAGAGTCCTTGGACAGCAAGGAGATCCAACCAGTCCATCCTAAAGGTGATCAGTCCTGGGTGTTCATTGGAAGGACTGTGCTGAAGCTGAAACTCCAATACTTTGGCCACCTTGTGCGAAGAGTTGACTCATTGGAAAAGACCCTGGTGCTGGGAGGAAATGGGGGCAGGAGGAGAAGGAGATGACAGAGGATGAGATGGCTGGATGGCATCACTGACTCGATGGACATGAGTTTGGGTAAACTCCGGAAGTTGGTGATGGACAGAGAGGCCTGGCTTGTTGCAGTTCCTGGGGTTGCAGAGTCGGACATGACTGAGCAATTGAACTGAGCTGAGGACTGATTGATTTGATCTTCTTGATGTCCAAGGGACTCTCAAGCGTCTTCTCCAGCACCACAGTTTGAAGGCATCAGTTCTTCAGCATTCAGCATTTTTTATTGTTCAGCTCTCATATGACTACTGGAAAAACCATAGCTTTGACTAGGCGGACCTTTGTTGGCAAAATAATGTCTTTGCTTTTGAATATGCTTTGATCATAACTTTTCTTCCAAGGAGTGAGCGTCTTTTAATTTCATGGCTGCAGTCACCATCTGCAGTGATTTTGGAGCCCCCCCAAAATAAAGTCTCTCACTGTTTCCACTGTTTCCCCATCTATTTGCCATAAAGTGATGGGACTGGATGCCATGATCTTTGTTTTTTGAATGTTGAGCTTTAAGCCAGCTTTTTCACTCTCCTCTTTCACCTTCATCAAGAGGCTCTTTAGTTCTTCTTCACTTTCTGCCATAAAGGTGGTGTCATCTGCATATCTGAGGTTATTGATATTTCTTCTGGCAATCTTGATTCTAGCTTGTGCTTCATCCAGCCCAGCATTTCACATGATGGAATCTGCATATAAGTTAAATAAGCAGAGTGACAATATACAGCCTTGATGTACTCCTTTCCCAATTTGGAACCAGTCCATTGTTCCATGTCCAGTTCTCACTGTTGCTTCTTAACCTATATACAGATTTCTCAGGAGGCAGGTAAGATGGTCTAGTATTCCCATCTCTTGAATAATTTCCCACAGTTGTGATCTACACAGTCAAAGGCTTTAGTATAGTCAATGAAGCAGAAGTAGATGTTTTTTCTGGAACTCTCTAGCTTTTTCTATAATCCAACAGATGTTGGCAAATGATCTCTGGTTCCTCTGCCTTTTCTAAATCCAGCTTGAACATCTGGAAGTTCATGGTTCACAAACTGTTGAAGCCTAGCTTGAAGAATTTTGTGCGTTACTTTACTAGCAGGTGAAATGAGTGCAATTGTGCTGTAATTTGAACTTTCTTTGGCATTACATCCCACAGTTGTGATCTACACAGTCAAAGGCTTTAGTATAGTCAATGAAGCAGAAGTAGATGTTTTTTCTGGAACTCTCTAGCTTTTTCTATAATCCAACAGATGTTGGCAAATGATCTCTGGTTCCTCTGCCTTTTCTAAATCCAGCTTGAACATCTGGAAGTTCATGGTTCACAAACTGTTGAAGCCTAGCTTGAAGAATTTTGTGCGTTACTTTACTAGCAGGTGAAATGAGTGCAATTGTGCTGTAATTTGAACTTTCTTTGGCATTACCCTTCTTTGGGATTGGAACAAAAACTGTCCTTTTCCAGTCCTGTGGCTACTGCTGAGCTTTTCAAATTTGTTTGTGTATTGAGTGCAGCACTTTCACAGAATCTTCTTTTAGGATTTGAAACAGCTCAACCGGAATTCTGTCACCTCCACTGTCTTTGTTCATAATGATGCTTCCTCAGGCCCACTTGACTTTGCTTTCCAGGATGTCTGGCTCTAGGTGAGTGAGCACACCATCATGGTTATCTGGGTCATGAATATCTTTTTTTTTTTGTATAGTTCTGTGTTTTCTTGTCACCTCTTCTTAATATCCTCTGCTTCTATTAGGTCCATACCATTTCTGTCCTTTATTGTACTTATCATTGCATGAACTTTTCCCTTGGTAGCTTTAATTTTCTTGAAGAGATCTCTAGTCTTTCCCATTATATTGTTTTCCTCTATTTCTTTGCATTGTTCACTTAAAAAGGCTTTCTTATCTCTCCTTGCTGTTCTGTGGAAATATGCATTCAGATGATTATATCTTTCCTTTTCTCCTTTGCCCTCCCTTCTACTATTTTCTTAGGTAATTTTTAGGCCTCCTCAGACAACCATTTTGCCTTTTTCCATTTCTTTTTCTTGGGGATGGTTTTGATCACCACCTCACTAATGTTACTAACCTCTGTCCAAAGTTCTTAGGCAGTCTATCATATCTAATCCCTTGGATCTATTTATTATTTCCACTGTATAATCATAAGGGATTTGATTTAGGTCATATTGGAATTGTCTAGTGGTTTTCCCTACTTTCTTCAATTTAAGTCTGAATTTGGCAATAAGGAGTTCTTGATCTGAGCCACAGTCTGCTTCCCATCCTGAAAATACTTATTGAATAAATCACTTGAATATATTTTGGGGGGGACCCTAACACATCCTATAGCTTTCACTCCTTGTTCATAGTATTGGGTTGGCCAAAGTGTGTGTGTGTGTTTGTTTTTTTTCCCATAAGGTGACTCTAGTAGAACTTAGTTGTCTTTAACTCCATTTGACATGATTTTGTTAGATTACATTATGACAGCTCTCATATCAGCATGCATTAAAATAAACTGATCAAAATTAGTGAATTTTTGTGTAGCCATTTATGTTCATAGTATTGGGTTGGCCAAAGTGTGTGTGTGTGTTTGTTTTTTTTCCCATAAGGTGACTCTAGTAGAACTTAGTTGTCTTTAACTCCATTTGACATGATTTTGTTAGATTACATTATGACAGCTCTCATATCAGCATGCATTAAAATAAACTGATCAAAATTAGTGAATTTTTGTGTAGCCATTTTATTCTTTTTTTGTGTGTAGCCATTTTAATATTGAAGATGGAAGTAAAAAGCAACGTTTTTGGCATATTACACTTTCTTACTTCAAGGAAAGTACAAGTTCAACTGAAACTCTAACCCACCCACCCCCACCTGACAGATTTGTGCAGAAGAGTGGAGAAGGTGCTATGACCGATCGAACATGTCAAAAGTGGTTTGTGAAGTTTCATGCTGGAGATTTCTTTGGGTGATGCTCCATGGTGGGGTAGACCATTTGGAGTTGATAGCGATCAAATGAAGACATTAACTGAGAAAAGTCAATGTTCTGTCATGTGGATATACTCAAAATATTCAAATCAGGCATTGAAAATCATTTGTACCAGCTTGGTTGTGTTAATCACTTTGATGTTTGGTTCCACAGAAGTTATGCAAAAATATCTTCTTGACCATATTTCTACATATGATTCTCTACTTAAAAGTAATGAAAACGTTCCATTTTTAAAACAAGCTGTGATGGGTGATGAAAAGTGGTTGATGTACAATACTGTGGAATGGAAGTAAGCAAAATGAATCATAACCAATCACACCAAAGTCCAGTCTTCATCCTAAGAAAGTGATGTTCTATGTATGGTTGAATTGGAAGGCAGTCCCTTATTATGAGCTTATTCTGGAAAACCAAATAATTAATCCCAACAAGTATTGCTCCCAATTGAAGGCAACATTCAATGAAAAGCACCCAGAATTTGTCAAAGGAAAACATATAATTTTCCATCAGGATAAGACAAGACCACATGTTTCTTTGATTATCAGGAAAAAAACTGTTACAGCCTGGCTGAAAGTTCTGATTCATCTGCCATATTCATCAGACCTTGCACCTTCAGACAGACACTGCACATTTGGATTTCCATTTATTTTGGACTTTACAAAATTCTTTTAATGGAAAGACAATCAATTCCCTGAAAGACTGTAAAAGGCATCTGGAACATTTCTTTCCTCAAAAAGACAAAACGTTTTGGGAAGATGAAATTATGAAGTTGCCTGGAAAATGGCAGAAAGTAGTAGAACAAAATGGTGAATATGTTGTTCAATAAAGTTCTTGGTAAGAATGAAAAATATGTCTTTTATTTTTACTTAAAAATCAAAGGAAATATTTGGCTAATTGAATACAAAAGAATGGGAACTCTTTGTGCTAAAATTAAAGGGGAAAAGTAAAGCATGATGTAGTAATAATAAATTTTCTGTCTTTTCACTTTTACATACTTCCAAACTGAGGTCTCTTGACACCCACCTCTAGACTCATTTCCTTACTAGTCTCTTAGAACAACCTAGTTTAATTCTAGAATGGCTTAAGGAGGGATAGTTAAGAAGCTACTAAGTCATGCCATCATATTTCACATTTTGAGAGTTCCTCACCTTCCACTTCAAATCACTGTATCCGAGTCTCACCGCTCATACTTAAGTTCCTGCTTTGCTACCTTGCCTGGTACTTAAGTTCCCTCAAAACTGAGAAGTGCCATAGAGTAGATGAGTCCTGCTGGCTTCCAGAGCCCTGGCTTTGAATCCTATTTGAGCTGTGATGTCTTACTTCATGACACACAACTGCGCTGATGCTAACTGCTGGGTCCCTGGATCTCTCATTTCACCTTCTCTGAAACTAGCCTTTGTACCACTTCTTGGACCATCCTATCACTACAGCATATTTTTCTGGGTCCTGTGTCCCACCTGCCTGCCTGGACTCCCTCCAGGTACCTTGTCCAAGGATTGGCTCATCCCTATGGGCTCTGCTTAGATTTCAGAAACCCTGTGCCCTTCCTTGGCTTTTTCACTCAGTTTCATATGACCTTGTGAATGTTACTCACATCTCAGTTCCTGATTTCCTCATCTAGAGAATAAGTGGGACTGACAATTTATGGAGAATAAACAAGAAAATATTCATAAAGCTTCCAGAAAGGTGCCTAACATAGTATCACTCAATAGTGGGAGTTATTCTTGTGAATTAGTTGTTGTAATCTACGACACAGATCTGTCAGGAAAACAAAAGCCATCTTAGGAATTTCAAGCAGAAAGAAATTTGACACAGTGAGAAAGAGGCTTTAACCATGTTGAAGGACCTGGGGCAAGAAGATTTAGCTGCTACTCCTAAATTTCAGAACACAATGATGTTTAGGAATCACAGAGAAGCCACCACCTGTGGTCTCAGCTGCCAGCCTCAAGGAAGTGGGTGACAGTGACTGGCAGGTGTTTGCTAAGAAGTTTCTGGAAAAGTGCTCTACTTCTCAATGCCCATATGCCTATATATAGCTGAAAAAAATGACTTTTTTTCTTTTCTCTTTTATGAATCTTATGCAAGTACCTCACTGGAAAAGTACCAATCTTGAAGGAAGAATCATGAAAAATCATAGCTTCTAAGTTTTCAGTCCTTGCAGTAGAGGGGTGCTTAGAAATGCATGGATGGTACTGAGGATCAGTAACTAATAAATGCCACAGTTTTTTTGGTTGTGGTTGTTGTTGGTGGTGGTGGTGTTTTTAAAATGATTACTTCTCCAGCTTTAATGTGTTAGAAGTCATGTAAAGAGAAATCTGAGATGGAAGTCAGAGGATGTGATATTTGGAAGTGAGCCCCAGAACCTTCCTAGAGGATTCTGAGTGGTTACATAGTTGGCTGATCTGCAGACAGGAATGAGCAACCTCAAAAACACAGCTGACATGGTTGTCTAATGAAGACATGCCAAAAGCCTTGTTATGGATGTTCTTGGGCAATATATTGCTAAGCCTCTCAAAACTGGTAAAAATGTCAGAAACAGAGATTACCTTGTAAAGAGAACATCATCTCTGGGGCCTTTATTGCTGATGCTACATCCCACGTCATCTCATCACACTGCCTCCGGCGGTCAGGCGTCTCCCTTGCCACATTCAGGACCGGCCTCTCAGTGCTGGCGTTGTCCACAGAGATCTAGATACAGAATATTCTCACAACACTAGTGTCGGGAACTAAGAGTAGAAAAGGCAAATTACAAGTCGCTCCTGTATTTCCAGTGGTTTGTACTGTGCCTGTCATGTAGAAAGTGCAATAGTATGATTTGTTAAATAAATGAAAGGCTATTTAATCCAACGTCTATGCGTCAGTGTCAAAGGCCCACAGCTGCCAGGGGCAGTTTATTCCACTGAGCGTTCTGATTGCTCAGAGGAAAACTCCAAATAGCCTTTCAAGTTTTGAGGGATTGTGATCATGAAGGCAAGGGAACACTGAGGTGTAAACTTCATGGTTCCACCTGGGCAGCTTTTGAGTAGTTTATCTTACCTGAAAAAACAGTGAATTCAAGGTCACTATGTAGATGCTGAGCAAATAAATGATGTGAGGGGATGTCTAGGCTCTGTGGAAGGAAGAATATCCCCTTTGGGAATGCTGAAAGGCTGTGCTAAGTGTTCTTTGCGATGCTTTGAGAGAGCAGGAGCTTAAGTCTGAGGGTCTTGGGGTTCCCTTTACAATGGCAGAGATAAGCAAACAGATCCCTTTCACATTTCATAAGGTCACAGAATTTTAGAATCAGAAAGACTCTTGGAGACTTTCTGGCCATACTCTTGTCTGGTACCTGAAATTCCTTTTTATAATTTTCAAGAAGTTGTTGCTTTTCAGCCACTAAGTCATGTCCAACTCTTTGCCACCCCATGGACTGCAGCACACCAGACTTTCCTGTACTTCAGTGTCTCCTGGAGTTCGTTTAAACTCATGTCCATTGAGTCAGTGATGCCATCCGACCGTCTCATCCTCTGTCGCCCCTTCTCCTCCTGCCTTCAGTCTTTTCCAGCATTAAGGTCTCAGCAGTTACTGTCCCGCTGTTATTTGAATCAAGGAGCTCACTACCTTTCCAGTCACTGCATTCCTTTTTAAATTTTTTGGGTGTCACCTCTCCCCAAGTGTTGTCAGGGTTTTGGTTGATTGCTTCATGGAGCCCCAGTTTCCTCATCTCCTTTGCTCCCCTTCTTAAATCTTCCCTAGAGAAGATCTGTTATCCCGTTTACTTCAAACCTCCCTTTGTAAGGGACCGTGCAATTAACAAGTGATAAAACCAAGATGGGACCCCAGGGTTGTTTGAAGTCCCAAGCCTAGACTCCCAACCATGACATTTATAGTGTTGGGCCAAAAATATGCATTTGTGTACTCACACCATGTTGTTTATCTTTCCACCAAGTTAGCTGCTCCTTGTTAAATTTTGGTCCCTAGAAATGTCCTTTCAGAATTTTCCACAGTTTACTGTGATCCACACAGTCAAAGGCTTTGGCATAGTCAATAAAGCAGAAATAGATGTTTTTCTGGAACTCTCTTGCTTTTTCCATGATCCAGCGGATGTCGGCAATTTGATCTCTGGTTCCTCTGCCTTTTCTAAAACCAGCTTGAACATCAGGGAGTTCACGGTTCACATATTGCTGAAGTCTGGCTTGGAGAATTTTGAGCATTACTTTACTAGCATGTGAGATGAGTGCAATTGTGCGGTAGTTTGAGCATTCTTTGGCATTGCCTTTCTTTGGGATTGGAATGACAACTGACCTTTTCCAGTCCTGTGGACACTGCTGAGTTTTCCAAATTTGCTGGCAAATTGAGTGCAGCACTTTCACAGCATCATCTTTCAGGATTTGAAACAGCTCAACTGGAATTCCATCACCTCCACTAGCTTTGTTCGTAGTGATGCTTTCTAAGGCCCACTTGACTTCACATTCCAAGATGTCTGGCTCTAGATTAGTCAACACATCATCATGATTATCTGGGTCATGAAGATCTTTTTTGTACAGTTCTTCCATGTATTCTTGCCACCTCTTCTTAATATCTTCTGCTTCTGTTAGGTCCAGACCATTTCTGTCCTTTATTGAGCCCATCTTTGCATGAAATGTTCCCTTGGTATCTCTAATTTTCTTGAAGAGATCTTAGTCTTTCCCATTCTGTTCTTTTCCTCTATTTCTTTGCATTGATTGCTGAAGAAGGCTTTCTTATCTCTTCTTGCTATTCTTTGGAACTCTGCATTCAGATGCTTATATCTTTCCTTTTCTCCTTTGCTTTTTGCCTCTCTTCTTTTCACAGCTATTTGTAAGGCCTCCCCAGACAGCCATTTTGCCTTTTTGCATTTCTTTGCCATGGGGATGGTCTTGATCCCTGTCTCCTGTACAATGTCACGAACCTCATTCCATAGTTCATCAGGCACTCTATCTATCAGATCTAGACCCTTAAATCTATTTCTCACTTCCACTGTATAATCATAAGGGATTTGATTTAGGTCATACCTGAATGGTCTAGTGGTGTTGCCCACTTTCTTCAATTTAAGTCTGAATTTGGCAATCAGGAGTTCATGATCTGAGCCACAGTCAGCTCCCGGTCTTGTCTTTGTTGACTGTATAGAGCTTCTCCATCTTTGGCTGCAAAGAATATAATCAATCTGATTTCGGTGTTGACCATCTGGTGATGTCCATGTGTAGAGTCTTCTCTTGTGTTGTTGGAAGAGGGTGTTTGCTATGACCAGTGCATTTTCTTGGCAAAACTCTATTAGTCTTTGGCCTGCTTCATTCCGCATTCCAAGGCCAAATTTGCCTGTTACTCCAGGTGTTTCTTGACTTCCTACTTTTGCATTCCAGTCCCCTATAATGAAAAGGACATCTTTTTTGGGTATTAGTTCTAAAAGATCTTGTAGGTCTTCATAAAACCGTTCAACTTCAGCTTCTTCAGCATTACTGGTTGGGGCATAGATTTGGATAATTGTGATATTGAATGGTTTGCCTTGGAGACGAACAGAGATCATTCTGTCATTTTTGAGATTGCATCCAAGTACTGCATTTCGGACTCTTTTGTTGACCATGATGGCTACTCCATTTCTTCTGAGGGATTCCTGCCCACAGTAGTAGATATAATAGTCATCTGAGTTAAATTCACCCATTCCAGTCCATTTTAGTTCGCTGTTCCTAGAATGTCGACGTTCACCCTTGCCATCTCTTGTTTGACCACTTCCAATTTGCCTTGATTCATGGACCTGACATTCCAGGTTCCTATGCAATACTGCTCTTTACAGCATCGGATCTTGCTTCTATCACCAGTCACATCCATAACTGGGTATTGTTTTTGCTTTGGCTCTATCCCTTCATTCTGTCTGGAGTTATTTCACCACTGATCTCCAGTAGCATATTGGGCACCTAATGACCTGTGGAGTTTCTCTTTTGCTATCCTATCATTTTGCCTTTTCATACTGTTCATGGGGTTCTCAAGGCAAGAATATTGAAGTGGCTTGCCATTCCCTTCTTCAGTGGACCACATTCTGTCAGACCTCTCCACCATGACCCTCCCATCTTGGGTTGCCCCGCAGGTATGGCTTGGTTTCATTGAGTTAGACAAGGGTGTGGTCTTAGTGTGATTAGATTGACTAGTTTTCTGTGAGTATGGTTTCAGTGTGTCTGCCCTCTGATTCCCTCTTGCAACATCTACCGTCTTACTTGGGTTTCTCTTACCTTGGGCGTGGGGTATCTCTTCACGACTGCTCCAGCGGCGGAGGCGGCTACCGCACTTGAGCGCAGCCGAGAGCTACCGACGTCACCGGGAGAAGCCACCTGGCCCCCGAGGCCAGGAGCGGCAGCTGAGACGAGCCACCCACGCCCGAGGCCAGGGCCTGCGGCCCGGGGAGCAACCCGAGGAGTGGTGGCTGGGCAGACACAGGAGGGCCTAGAGGAGCTATCCTACGTTGAAGGTCAGGAACGGTGGCGGTAAGGAGATACCCCTCGTCAAAGGTAAGGTGCAGTGGCTCTGCTGGAGTAGTTGTGGGTTAGTGGAGAGGCTATGAACTTAAAGTCAGGAGACCTGGGTGACAGTCTCACCCTTTCTAGCAGTTAGCTGAATGACCTTGGGTAATCACTCTGCCCCTCTAGGCATACTTCCTTATCTGCAAAATGAAGGAGCTGGATTAAATCAGTCCTATGGTCATTCAGTCGCCATGGTCTATGATTCTTTGGAACTGAAGGCTAGGGCAGAGAGGAGGCAAGGCCTGGCCTGACATCACCTTGATCAAATGATATTCTATTATCTCTTTAGGATGTAGGAATGTCTGGGGAAGGAACCTGGAATGATACAGAGGTGGACTTGAATTCAGAAAGAATTGCAAAATACACCCACTTCCCCCTCAAACTGGAAGTGAAGTATAAACTTTATTAATACTTTTCAAATTCTAAGGGGAATAAAGAGGCTGCACTTTATAAAGCTATTTTTGGCTTTTGTCAAGTGCAATAACCACATGGTTCAGATATAAGGGCCAAGCACTAAAAGCATTAGGGGGAATTCCTTTCCACAGAGCATCGCTAACATGAGATTATGGCAACAGAGCACTCAGGTTGAAAAGTTTAAAGAGCATTTTAGAAAGTTACTTGGGAGAAATAGATTTTAGTGTTTAAAAATTTATATAAATATATGTATATATACACTTCTTGAGATATAGATGAATGTATCATTAACTCACCCCTAGCTTGACATTTAGTAGTAGTTGAATAAACCCTTTTGAATGAATGAATAAAATCCACTTAGAGCTGCTACATTATACTACTTACACTTTAAACATATGTTCATTTCATGGCTATTATTTGGATTATTGAGGCTCTTTTCAGAGGTTACCACCTTACACAGTGTAATGAGTTCCTTTTAGCACTCCAGATGTTATTAATAATGTTCCTTAGATGAAATCCAAGGAGGGAATCCCAGAATAATAGTTTGAGAGTTGACAGGGGCCAGACAAACCCCCTTAACTCTTAAATGTCTTCCTCTCTTACCAAAGGTCCTAGGGCTTAAAGCAGTTAGATTTTAGATTTCTAAAATTCTTTTCTTTCTTTAGATTCCTAATTTAATGTTTTTTCCTTTACAATACCTCAACTTACATTTTAGAGTTTTATAATGGCATTGTAACACAAAGAATACTTGACAATGACAAGGAATTTGGGTGTTCTTAGTAATGGCAATATGCTCAATTAGTCATTCATTCTTGAACATGAGGATTAAGTACACGTCATAGCTGTTGAAATTTGCCAGCCTTTACCATGGATGAAACGGAAGGAGAACACAGCCCCTTCTCCTGACTCCTCTGTCATCTGCAGATTCCCCTGAACCTCCTCTGCTGCCTTGGGCTCACCTCAGCAGTATGACTGCCGTGTTACCCTGTAGTATCCTGTTGACCATCCATCCCTTTTGTGAGTCTGAAAGACACTTGAGGGCACAGGCCACACTTTCCTAATCACTGGACGCATCCTGTCCCTTTCCCCCATATCCCAAAAGTTATTTGATTTGCTACTCCAGGGAGAAAGTAAATTATATATAGGTTGCTGGTTAAATACAGTATGTTATGGACTGAATGTTTTCTGACCTTGCTCCTCCACACACACACATGAATTCTAAAGCCCTAGGCCTCAGTGTGATGGCATTTGGAGATGGGACCTCTGGAAGGTAATTAAGGTGAAATGAGGTCATGAGGGTGGAGCCCTAGTCTAATGAGATTAGTGCCCTTATAAGAAGAGACCACAGAGCTCTCTCTCTTCTTCTTCTTTTCCTCCCCTCCTCTTCTCCTCTACCCTTGTGGCACTGGGAAAAGACCATGTGACGTCACAACAAGAAGGCAGACATGTGAAAGTCACAGAGCCTTCACAAAGGACCTGACCATATTGGCACCCTGATCTCAGACTTCCAGCCTCCAAAATTGTGACAAAATAAATTTCTGTGTTTTTAGGCCGTCTAATCTGTATTAGTTTTAGCAGCCTGAACTGATTAATACAAAATACTAAATTATATTTTTTTGCATTATATCTATACTGAAAATCAGGGGCTTCCCTGATGGCTCAGTGGTAAAGAATTTGCCTGCAATACAGGAGACAGGAGATGTGGGTTCACTTCCTGCATCAGGAAGATCTCCTGGAGGAACAAATGGCAACCCACTCCAGTATTCTTGCCTGGAGAATCCCATGGACAGAGGAGCCTGGAGGACTGAAGTCCATTGGGGTACAAAGAGTCAGACATGACTGAGCATACTCATGTATCTGCGTGCATTCACACACACACACACATCTTCTCAATAAACCTGAGAGATGGGAAATATTAACATTGTTAAAGCTGTTGAATACCTCAAAGGAGGCTCTATACTAATGGTAAAGCCAGTATTTAACTAAGCCCTCACTAATTTGTAGGTTTTAACCTCAAATGCAAGCATTTTTTCTTAAAAAAAAAAAAACCCTATAAACCATTTTGGGATTCCTTGTCTTAAAACTTAAAGAACTCTTTTTCTAATGTCTGCCTTGAGAATTATTCCATCATATATTCAGCCACAACCTAACTGAGGTCAGATACACAGATCATCTGTTGCCGGATTAGGTTCTTTAAGAGTCTATTTTGCTCCTTCTTTAGGTCAGCTCATCTGTTAGCGTCTCTACTCATCTTCCCTTTGTTTTGGTAATCCATATCATCCCCGAAGCCATTTCTAAATGCTAGGTCAGGTGCCAAAGAGAAACTCAATGAATCTTTTTTGGACTCCAACTTTAGCCTGAAGTTAGTTTTTGTATCAAGAAAGCCTAATTCTCATACTGCTGTATTCAGTCACTGTATCTTCAAAACCGACCTGAGACATGAGTTCAATCAGTTCATCCTGGATTTGAAACTCTCCTATGCCCTCACCTCTCTTCCTCATCCTTTTTTTTGGACCCTGATCCCCAGCCAGAAGCACATCCATGTACCAGCCCCACTTAGCTCTGCGTGGGTTTTCCCAAGGCAGTTGGAAGACTCATAATATTATTTTCAACTGTATTTCTGCATTTTGCAGCTGTTTGAAAAATTCTAGATTGATTTTCAGCCGAGCAGTACAGCCTCAATCCTAATAAGGTTCAAGCACTGAAAAAGTACAGCGATGAACCATTGATTAAGTTGACATTGCAATCTATTTTCTCTGCCCCTGGTAGGCTGAACTGCCTGCTTGCACTTGCATTTGTTAAACGTTCCAGGCTTTTGTCTTTGTGAATAATCTTATCTGAAACAGAGACGGTCCTGTTCTTGGTTGCTCTGTCTGGGTATCTGTCAGCGCCTCTTTCTAGGGATGCTGAAAATGAAGGCTGAGGAAATTAAGGGATGCCCACAGGGAATTCACCAATCTAAAAACCTGATGTCCTGCTCTGCTACTGTGTAGTCCCAATTTTAGAGCAAAGAAGGAAGACCATGGTTGGAAAATGAACATGTCTTTGGGGGAAATAACACAGCAGGAATGCACACTACTGAGTATCAAGTTTAAGGCAAGGAGGGCCTTACAATGTTAGGCAAGTGTCCCTAGACAGGGGCAATTCTGTTGCAAACATAAATCACTAAGATATACAACAGTAGATCGTATCTCCATCTTAACTCACCAACTTCCCCAACTTCTTTGAAATGATGGATTTCATGGTGAATCAGATTCTTAAAACTTACCTGCTGTGTGCTCTTGGAAAAACCTGAACTTACCTTCAGTATCCTAATCTCTAAAATTTGTCTCTTACTGATACAGCCCTCGTATTGTTATATCAAATATTGTTATGATCAAATAAACTAATGGGTATAGTAAACTTAGTTTACAGTAATCATTTGATGCATTAATACTAATGAAGCAAAGTTTCAATTGGAGACAGACAAAAGCATGTTGGAAACAATCCATTTTAGCAAAGATTTTTTTTTTTCTCATTGCAGCAATGTTTAAATGAGGTGGGAGGGAACAGCCTGACCATCAGAGAGAGCCCCTGATGGAGTTGTCAGCCACATTCACAATGTTAAGGCAGCGAGTACTTACATCAGCAGTGGCACGATGGGAAAAAATGGCTGGGAAAAGGCATCTTGCTCCCAAACTGCCCACCCCTCTCTGCTCTGCTTCAGCAAATGCAGCCTCCCTGCCCTCCTGTCTTCAAAGTGATTTCTAGTTGCCTAACAGTTGTTCTAGGATGGCAAACATTGGGTCTTTCGAGTCTAATGTAGATGAATTTTAACCGTATGCATAGAATAAATATATACACACATCCATACACATATATAATCGCCATGAATATTTATGGGGAGTATATAAATGATTCACACACAAATCCCTCTTATCCAGGAGAAGAATAGAGAGATGCGCTGTTCTTTGACCCGACCTTTCAACCCCATCAGAATGCAAATCATCTAACCCTGGACATGTAATTGCTCCAATAACACCGGTCCTAGAGAACTAATTTTCATGTGGAGCACAGCCACACTCCAGACACGTTCATCAGTCTGCGCCTTTGACAATAGATCCTGGACATTTCCCACCAGCTCCTTGCCTGCCTTTCGCTTATTCTGAAAACACTGCTGCCTTCCTGTTGGTGCATTTTAAAACATAGATGCATGCAGAAGACAGCTTCAATCAGACTCTAGAGGAAGTTGTTGCCTCTGGAGGTGGGGGCAGAAGGAGGCCTTTCAATCAGGACTGTGCTAGAACACTTTCTGTGAGGATGGAGATGTTCTTTGTTTGTGCAGCCCACCAGGGCCAAGTGTGGCCAGTGGACAGTAGCAATGCAGCAGGTGGGAAGGAGGCACTGACTTTTTATTTAATGGTAACTTTGAACTGTGGTGTTAGAGAAGACTCTTGAGAGTCCCTTGAACAGCAAGAAGATCCAGCCTGTCCATCCTAAAGGAAGTTAGTCCTGAATATTCAGTGGAAGGACTGATGCTGAAGCTGAAACTCCAATACTTTGGCCACCTGATGTGAAGAGCTGACTCATTTGAAAAGACCGTGATGCTGGGAAAGATTGAGGGCAGGAGGAGAAGGGCACAACAGAGAATGAGATGGTTGGATGGCTTCACGGACTTGAAGGACATGAGTTTGATAAACTCCTGGAGTTGGTGATGGACAAGGAGGCCTAGTGTGCTGCAGTCCATGGGTTCCCAAAGAGTCAGACACAACTGAGTGACTGAACTAAATTTTTAATGTTTATTTTTAAGGTGCTTTTTTTTAAAAAAGTATTTTAAAGTCTTTATTGCATTTGTTACCATATTGCTGTTTCATGTTTTGGTTATTTGGCTGCAAGGCCCGTGGGATCTAGATCCTCGACCAGGGATTACAATTGCATCCCCTGTATCAGAAGGCAAAGCTTTAACCAGTGCACAAGCAGGGAAGCCCCTTAACTAGTTTACATTTAAATAGACATTTGTGACCCAAGTTTACTGTATTGGAAAGCAGAGCTTTAGAAAACAGATAGCGCAACCTTCTTTTAAGGAGATAACTAGGAAGTAGATGGAGAGGATAGGGTGAATGGGAGTGGGAGGAGTAGGAAGAAGCTGAAAACATTATCTTCTGACTAGAATACTCAGTCTTGGGGTGCTCTAGATCTGTTAGCGTGAGGACAAATGGAAGATTTGAAGATTGCTTATCAACTCCTTTGTCATTTACCACGAACTTTAGTGTCATTTGATAGCCTCATTCTGAAAGCAAGTGAGGATGAAGAAATAAAGTTAAAAAGAAAAACAGCACATATACCTTTGCTGAAAGTGTGTATATTCAGAACATTAGACACACATTGCAATAACTATATACTGTTTAGTAGAAGACAGGCCATTAAAAATAACTGAAATATTATTACATTTTTGAGAGGTATAGTTAATTTGGATTGGGGTTGACAATTGTTATTCATAATGGTATTCAAGAAACCCCAAATATAACTACAAGAAGTTTATAAAAAATTGAAATATAGTTGATATACAATATCATATTGATTTCAAGTGTATAGCATAGTGATTCAACATTTAAATAAAGTATGAAAGTATTACCATAAGTCTAGTCATCAATCGCCTGTCCCCACACAGAGTTCTGACAGTATTACTGATGGCATTGCTTATTCTGTATGATACATCCCTAAGATATTCAATTTCTAATTGGAAGTGTGAACATCCTAATTCTCTTCACATATTTCACCCAACCCCCCTCCCCCTTCTCTTCGGTAACCACCCATTTGTTCTCTGCATTTATGAGTGTTTCCATTTTGTTTTGTTGCATCTTTTAGAGTCCACAGTGTAAGTGAAATCCTACTGTATTTGTCTATCTCTGACTTATTTCATTTAGTATATACACCCTGAATTCATCTATATATTTTTATGGCCCCATAATATTCCATTGCCTGATTTTTAATCAGTTTCTTTGCTTTTATGCTACTGAGTTGTATGAGTTCTTTGTGTATTTGGAATACTAGCACCTCATTGGATATCTTCTCCATTCAACAGGTTGTCTTTTTGTTTTGCTGATAGTTTCCTTCTCTGTGGAAAAGGTTTTTAGTTTGATGTAGTACCATTTGCTTATTTTTGCTTTTGTTTCCCTTGACTGAGGAAACATATCCAAAGTGCTGTTTCTAATGTCAAAGAGTATTGCCTATGCTTTCTTCTAAAAGTTTTATTGTTTCAAGTTTTGTGTTTATCCATCATGAGTTTATTTTTGTGTCTAGTATGAGAAAGTGGTCCAGTTTCATTCTTTTGTGTGTAGCTCAACACCATTTATTGAGGAGGCTGTCTTTTCTCCATTGTATATTCTTGCCTACTTTGTGATAGATTAATTGCTCTATAAGCATGGGTTTATTTATGGACTCTGTTTTGTTCTATTGATCTATGTGGCTGTTTTTGTACTAGTACAATATTGCTTTGATTACTGTAGCTTTGTAGTACAGTTTGAAATCAAGGAATGTGATATCTTCAGCTCTGTTTTTCTCAGGGTTACTTTGGCTATTCTGAGTCTTTTGTGCTTCTGTACAAAATTTAGGATTATTTGTTCTAGTTATGTGAGAAATGCCATTGGTATTTTTATAGGGATTGTGTTGAATCTACAGATTGCCTTGGATAGTATTAAACTGTCTATGTGTGTCAGGCACTTTAATAACAGATAGGAAAACCTGAAGGATAGTGAATAATTTCCTGGGTTATGTCGAGATGGATTAACCCTAGTCCTCCCAGGTCATAAAACAACAAAAAGACCAGGGAGACTCTGAAAGATTGAAAGAAGAAGGTGACCTGCATACGAATTTTGGGATTTGGGAAGGAGCATAATGATAAGTTCCTAAGGTTTCCTTATTGCCTCCAATATATCCCCAACAGAGTTTTTAGAAGCCGCCATTCCAGATACATCAACAAGCACAGATAAAATTCTCTAAGTCTTATTCCGTTTAGTCAAAAGATGAGGGAAAAAGTGTCCTAACGATAGAAAGCCTTGTGGCAATATCTACCTTAGCCCAGTCAAACACTAACAAAAAAATCTGGTCATGCTTTCCCTCCATTTCCGCTGGCCAGTCAAGAGCTGATCTTTCATGCTCCCTCTTAGCCCTTATCCTCCGGGAGCAGAAGGTGTGCCCCAATCCCCGACTGGCTGATGTCACGGATGGGGCAGGGACTTGCCTCTCCATTTCCTGCTTGCCAGAAGCTGGTGGCAACAGCCCAGCTTCCCCACCAGCTGACACTGGCAGGCTGAGTAGGAAGCTGGCCCTCCATCCACATCCCAGCAGACATGGCAGTATCTGAATCCCTCACCAACTTAGTGTTATTGCCTGTCCGTTGGTGAGCTGAGCCTCCACCCCTACCTGGCCTCAACAAAGCTGACAAAGTGGTCAAGGTGGAGAGTAGCCAATACTTGATTTCCCCACCCCCAGCCCGTGTCAGTGGGGCCTGCTGGGGACCTGAGCCTCCATGCCCGACCTGCAGCAACAAAGTGTTGGGAGTCAACCCTCTGCTTATCCCATACTCAACCCAGAGGCAGGACCTAAATTGCACTCCTCCTTGGAGATAACAAGGGAGTGTGATCATTGATGCCCTGTTTTTAAAGGAGGAGCAAAGAGAGGGCTGAATGTCTTCTCCAACCTGAAATGGGCAGAGTGAGTCAGCACTCCTCTGTTGCTGGATGGTGCTGTGGGCCTCATGGCCCACATGTGACAGCTCAGTGGAAGGGCAAACTGATAAAACAAGGAAAAGATTAAATAAGGTCCAGTCTCATAATATCTAATATGTTCAAGTAAATCACCTATTACACCAAGGATGAGGAAAACCACAACAAGAATGACAAAAGGTAATAAACAGAAATCAATACCAGTCTGAATCAGAAGTCAAAATTATCAGACAAGTATTTTAAAGCATTATCATGAAAATGATTCAACAGTGATCTTGGAACAGAATAAAAATTAGAAAATCTAAGCAAAGAAATGAATGTTATAAAGAACCAGATATAAATAAATTGAAATATGCAATATTTGAAGTAAAAAAATAAATAAAACCTCACTGAATGAACTCACAAAATAGAATGGAGATGAAAGGGATAGAAGCAGTGAACTTGAAGATAGATCAATACAATTTACCCATTCTGAATATATGAGAGAGAAAACAGACTGAAACAAAAATGAACAGTCTCAAGGACCTGTGAGCCCATAACAAAACTGCTAACATTCATCACTGGAGAGCTTGAAGGAGAGGAAAGAGTGGTACTTACGAAATATGTGAAGAAATAATGACCGAAAACTTTCCGAGTTTGTCAAAGCATGAAATCCTTGAAAGGCTCATCAAAATTGAGCTTCTGAAACTAAATTACGAAAAAGAAATAGAGAGAAGTGATACATTCCTTTTTAGGGGAACACTAATTAGAATGGGAGTACATTTCTTATCTCACCCCACAATTCTTATCTTGACCCAGTAGGAAGTGGTGCACCATTCTTTGAGGACTGATGGAAAAGCACTGTCTTGTCTGAGGTCTGTATTCAGCGAAAATAGCCTTCAGGTATGAAGGGGAGGGAAAAGAAAGGTCTTCCCAGATGAAGAGAAACACAGAGAATTAGTTGCTAGGAAACGTTCTGAAGAATAGTTAAAGAAAATTCTCTAAACAGAAAGAAAATGATAGCAGAAAGAGGCTTGAAATTTCAGAAAGGAAAAAAGAACACCATAATGGGTACACATAGGCAAAAATGTAACAAGTCATTTTACATCTTGTGAGAGTTTCTTAAGTGAACATTTGATGATTGAAGCAAAAATTAGAAACATCTATTGTGGCTTTCCATGTATGGAGAGGAAATACTGAGGATAATTGTATTTTAAAAGTAAGAAATGTGAAGAAACCAAATGGGAACAGATTTCTACACTTTACTTGAAGTGGTGAAGCACTGATATCCTCTCACAGACAGCAATATGTATGTATGTATACTGAAGGACCTAGAACAACCACTGAGAAAACTATACAAGTGATATCCTCAAAAACACTCAAAATAAATAAAAATTTAATGAAAAATGTTCAAATAACTCCTAGGAAGGTAGAAACAGGAAACAGGAATGGGGAACAGAGGAAACAGAGAAAACAAACCATCCAACATAAAACAGTAGACTTAAGCCTTGCTGTATCAATAGTGACCATCAGTCCCTATCAGTTTCAGTTTCAGTTCAGTCACTCCCTCGTGTCTGATTCTTTGTGACCCCATGGACTGCAGCACGCCAGGCCTCCCTGTCCATCACCAATCTCTGGCGTTTACTCAAACTCATGTCCATTGAATTGGTGATGCCATCCAACCGTCTCATCCTCTGTCATCCCCTTCTCCTCCCACCTTCAATCTTTCCTAGTATCAGGGTCTTTTCCAATGAGTTGGTTCTTTGCATCAGGTGGCCAAAGTACTGGAGTTTCAGTATTAGTCCTTCCAATGAATATTCAGGACTGATTTCCTTCATGATGGACTGGTTGGATCTCCTTGACTGTCAAGAGTCTTCTCCAACAACACAGTTTAAAAGCATTAATTCTTTAGCTCTCAGCTTTCCTTATAGTCCAACTTTCACATCCATACATGACTCCTGGAAAAACCATAGCTTTGACTAGTCGGACCTTTGTTGGCCAAGTAATGTAATATCTCTGCTTTTTAATAATGACCATAAAAGTTTCTGAATTAATTAAAAAAAAGAAAAAAATTGCCAGGTGGACCAAAAAACCAAAAAACAACACACAAAACCAATAACCAAAGCAGCAACAAGATCCAACAATATACTGTCCACAAGAAATTCACTTCAAATATAACAACAGTGGTGTATTGAAAGTGAAAGAATGGAAAAATTAACACTATGCAAACCATGATTTAAAAAAGAATTAGATGAGGTGCTAATATTAGATAAAGTAGATTTTAGAGTAGAGAAACAGTCTCTGCAATGTAATACAGTTACAATAATGTAAATAACAATTTTCATGTTATTAGAATGTTATATTTTCAATTTCTGGATGGAAAACTGTAGTTAACTGCCACCAAAGCCAGATCATGGACTTGGAGATGCAACTAAGCAGTGATTTCAAGTTAATTTCTTTTCTTATATAATCAGCCCACATGTTTATTTTAATGTGAAGTGAACATTGCACTGAGTGCTCTTGGGCGAGGCACCTAATGGGGAAATTCCATGTGAAACATGGTGCAAGGAGATTTTGAGTGATTTCTAAGGTTTAGAGAAGTGATGTTTTGAGTATCAGACTATTCAGGTGTTTTGTAAAAGCATAGGTGAGACAAAACAGGACTTTCTTGTTCTCATAGAAATTACAGTGAGCATGATTAAGAAATAATTAACTTGCAAAGTTGGGAAAACAGGATAATGATGACATCAGATTAAGGGGAGTTAGAAAAGTGTTGGTTGCTCAGTCATGTCTGACTCTGTGCAACCCCATGGACTGTAGCCCCCAGACTCCTCTGTCCATGGAATTCTCCAGTCAAGACTACCAGAGTGGGTTGCCATTTCCTACTCCAGGAATATAAGGTAATTTTTAGAATACCTAAAAATCTCAGGAAATGGGTAGGATGAGCTGGAGAAGGAGCAGAAGGCTCAAGAGTTCTGCTGCCCAGGTATGTGAGATTTGAAGGTGGAAAGGAGGGTAGTTACCCTGTCCTCATCACAAGCATGGGCTGCTGGACCGCTAGGGGTGTAGCTGTTATTGCTAGAGCCTGTCTTTTGCTGAGGCTCATATTTTAGGATATTCTTTCCAATGCTACATATGTATTCACTTGGTTTTCCCTTCATTTATCAAAAAGGCAGATGTAATATTAAAGGTACTTCACACTTGCTCTTTTCTGAGCATTTATATCATCATCAGTCTTTATGAGAATACTGTGAGGTAGACACAGAAGGAGTTATATAAATTTAAGAGACAAGGATTCCACATATAAATGGCATCATATGATATTTGCCTTTCTTGTCTGACTTACTTCTCTGAGTATGATAATCTCCAGGTCTATTCATATTGCAGCAAATGGCATTTTCATTCATTTTAATAACTAAATAATATTCCATTGAATATATGTACCACATCTTCTTTATCCATTCATCTTTGATGGACATTTAGGTTGTTTCTGTGTCTTGGCTATTATAAACTTAGAATCTAAAAAAAAAAAAGATACAAATGAACTTAATTTACAAGCCAGAGACAGACTCAAATTTAGAGAATGAACATACGGTTATTAGTGGGAAAGGAAGGATAGATTAGGAGTCTGGGATTGACATGTACACACCACTGTATTCAAAATAAAATACCTTCCCATGAGAAAAATGAATTTAATTATATTGAATTTAAGAAGAAGAGAAAAGGAAATAGACTCCACACATAGTACCTGTGGAACTTTTGGCTGTAAACCTATGGCTCAGTTTCTTTGTTTATAAAGTAGCGATGAGGATACTATTAAATCAGAAGGGAATTTATGTAATTAATTAAAGAAGTTACATATAAATTACTTTGAACAGAGCCTGGCACATAGTAAGGAATCAACCAATATTAGCTGTTATTATATTTCTTAACTTTCAATGTTTATTTAATCCACTGGTGGTGGTAAGACTACAACCCTGTTTTCAGCTTTCCTGAATTCTATATTTCTTGAGAAAGTAGTGTAGAGAGAAGGAAAAAATGTAGGCATTGTTGCTCAGATTAAAAAAAAAAAATCCTTGTGTGCAAATTGAAGTTTTTCAGGAACCTGTAAGAAGTTGGAAAACTGTGAATCTTAGTTTACTCATGTTTAAAATGAAGACAATGATGATAGTATGGATGATTTCAGGTTTAGCCTCGGTACTTTAAAATGCAGGGCGGCCCGGAGGAGAAACCCGAGGAGTGGTGGCTGGGCAGGCACAGGAGGGCCTAGAGGAGCAATCCTACGTTGAAGGTCAGGAACGGTGGCGGTAAGGAGATACCCCTCGTCAAAGGTAAGGTGCAGTGGCTCTGCTGGAGCAGTCGTGAAGAGATACCCCACGCCCAAGGTAAGAAATGATAGGATAGCAAAAGAGAAACTCCCCAGGTCATTAGGTGCCCAATATGCAACTGGAGATCANGAGGCCTGGCGTACTGCGATTCATGGGGTCGCAAAGAGTCGGACACGACTGCGCGACTGAACTGAACTGAACTTTAAAATGCAGAGCCTGAGTAAAGGATTAATTGCTTGATACCATCCCAGGGCACTCCCAGTGAAAAAAGAAGTGTAGCAGGTAAGAAAGTGAAATTAAAATAGGCAACAGGGTGCAGTAGTATGCCTGCCCCTCTGGCATGATTGACACAGACCCAGCCAGTCACTTGGAAGGTATGCCTTGTAGGATATCTCCAGACAAACAGCACTGTGCTTCCAGACCAGCCATTGGTGAGAGGAGGGAGAGGGGTAGCTTGCCTGCAGCTGACCACAACTTATCCCACAGGGAGTGAACTCTGACAGCTGCTCAGAGAATCAGAGCTCACATTCTTTCACTTGGCAGTGTAGCAGAATCTGGAACTAGAAGTGGTGGGAGAGCTAGCAGCTACAGGAAAGCGGCTCATCAGTTTGTGGAGGCAGCACCTCCAAGGCTCACAACAGCAGTCTCTGCCCCGGCCATCCCAAGTGAGGGCAAAGCAGCCAGGAGTCCAGGGGTCTGGGGAGGGTGTCCAGATGGGCCTGTTACGTCCACAGAGGCTGACTGGGCTTGCTTAGTTTGGGCTGCTATTCCTATTGTCAACAGAACAGGCTGTTACCTGTTGACACTTTTGTTATCTGTTCACAGCTTTTTTAAGGCTGAGAAGCCCAAGATTCAGTAGATTCAGTTTGGTAAGGGTTCATCTCCTGCTTCATAGATGATGGTCGTCTTCTTGTTGGCTACAAGGCAGAAGAGACAAGGGAACTCTCTGGGGTCTCTAAACAGGCTCTAATCTCAGTTACAAGACCTCAGCCTCATGACTCAGTCACCTTCCATGGCCCCCCATCCCAACACCATCACACTGGGGACTGGATTTCAACATACGAATTTGGGGACACACAAAAGTACAGTATGGTCTTTAGGCGAGCTGTACTAATATTAGTTATTAAATTTCATCCATCCTGGATTGAATAGTGGTGGCAACAGGAAGACGGACTGCTGAGTGGAACTCTAGAAGGCACTTTCAAAATCACAAAAGCTGACGTGTATTAGATCCTCTGAGACACAAAATCATCTACCAATGTGTTTCTGAAGGCAAGGCCATAACAGGTATTCAAGTGTGACGTTCATTTCCTTAGCAGGGGCACCTAGTGGTCTGGCACATGAAGAACAGTAGCTGGAAGCTACTAGCAAGAGCAAGATATTGTACATTATTTAAACAAATGCTTATAAATTTAGAAACCTCTGTCTCCTGTAGTAAGATGGCCACACTAATGTATATCTTATCTCAGATGACCTACTTACCGGGTAACCTTGATACTCCTCCATAAGGAGGTAGAGTCTACCTCTTAAAACTGGGGGAGGGATTTTGTAACTGCCTCACCCAATAGAGCACAGTGGAAGTGATGCTGCATTTTTTCCCCCCAGACTGGGTGACAAAAGGCAAAACACTCCCCCTCTGGGCACATGCAGCCTGAGGATCTGATCTAATATTAGAAGTCTAGCCCTCCAGAAGCTGCCTATTAGAGAGATGATGGGGACAGACCTCAGAGTGTCTGAGTTACTACAGAGGTTTCAACTCCTGCTACTGGAATCGTCCACTTCAGGACCCAGACACTTGAGATAAGAAGACTCTGAGATGACCCCCAGCCACCATCGCTGACTGCAGCCTTATGAGAGAACAGAACCATGGAGCTGTTCTACACAGCTTGCCAGCCCACAGTAATCATGAATGAAAAGAAATGATTATTGTTGCTTTATGCTCTAAGTTTAGGGGAACTTTGTTTTCAGCTATAAAAACTAGAACATCTGTGGAGCCCCAGGTGCTTTGATATAAGGCTATCATGCCAGCTGTTTTTAAAAGTGTTTTATTTCATTTTGCTTAAAACGTTTAGCCTTAATCACTTTGTTAATAAATAGAATATTTATTGAGTGCCTACTCATTGCCCAAACTGATGTAATTACAAGGGGTATCAAGAAACAAAAACAGTCCCTGATGTCATGACACTTGGAGCCTACCTGGGAGGACAGGCTTATAAGTATATAAAGAAGAACCACATGGTACAAAGACGCCATCCATTTTACCAAGCTATTCTTCTCCCTTTGGGGAAAACTATATATATATATATATAAACTATGTACATATGTATATATGCCTATATTTTGTATGTATATATAGTATAATTTGCAAAAGTAAGCTATTTTAACTGAAAGCATTTGAAATTGCTGACTGAAAAAAAGATGTACAACTTAAAAGTTGAGAACTGTGCTTTATTCCACGGACTTACCGAGCATGTAAGCCTGGAAGACAGACTCTCACATAGCTCTGAGGGACTGCTCTGAAGAGGTAGGAAAGGAGTTAGGATACACAGTTTTTGCAACAAAAACTAGGTGGTTGGAACATCGAAAAGTTACTGTTAATTAAGGAGAACCAGTTAAGGATTTCATCACTTCTTTCTGTGTGGGAAGAGTTTGGGCTCATCGAAATCATTCTTTTGAGATGCACCTAACCTTCGCGGCCCGGTGTCCCGTCCCGTTGTTTTCTGTCTGTCCTGGGTCCCCTCAGCGCTCAGGGGTGGCAGTGGTCATTGGCTTGATGACTGCAGTGTTCTTTGTTTATTGACATGGCAGGTGACATTTTTCATGCTCACAGCTCATGTTTTGTTCTGCTCTGGTTTCTCCCCCACTGTTCCTCCCCTGCTGTTGGGTGGTGTTGGAGGCGTCATGACCTTTATGGTATTCTCTAAGAGGAGGCTTTTGATTTGACATTCGTGGGTCATGTGAACTGGATTCCAGTTAAATTATTGCTAGTCACCCTGGTGTGGGAATGGTTTCCAGGAATACTCCTGCTGCCCACTGTGCTGACTCAACCAAAGCTGTGAAACAAAAGCTCAGAACTTGAAGTTGTGAGATAGCTTGCACTGGAAGTTCATCAGCAGTTAGAGAGAAGCATGTTTAATATGCATGGGGCCAGGAGCTGATCTATGGAAAATTCTTCTTAACCTAAGACATGGAATTACAAACCTGGGATTCCATTCTCACTGATTCCTGGTCAAAAGAGAAATACTCTTCCATCAGGGGGATACTCAGTTCTCAATACAGTGTATATAAATCTAAATACATATGATTAAAAGTTGACAAATAGCTCAAGCATTTCAAAATCCAGAAAAATAACATGATTGTTTTATTATTTAAGCATCAAGTCAGCAAGAAATTAAACTCATTTGCCAATGTTTTTATATGATTCACTCCTCTTCATTAACTGGATTACCAAACAACACTGAAACCTATTTATTAACGCTATTCAAAATTCATCTCATCCTTTTCATAAATTATTGCCTTGGGTACGATGTGACAAAATTATTTTTACAATTTTCCTCTTAATGTCAAAACAGTTTCTGTTGATTTCAGTGCTTATCTTGTTTGCTTTCCTTTCATATTTCATTAACTTTTAATTTGATTTTTTCTCCAATCGTTAATAAGTAAATATAAGACAACAAAGAAGGTATACTTCCATGTTGACCAGACTGTGTGTAATTTCTCACTTGATTTAAATTTTTAATGATCGTGATATTTTTCTCATTGTAGAGAAGAAAGAAAAAATATCTAATTTTGAATGCTTTTATTCAAGGCAATAGAGTTTTCGGGAGACCACTTAATTACTCTGAGTTTTGAGATGCCTGTGGGGGTAGGGTTGGCCCAGATGTAACAATATGGAAGACTAGGAGATAGGGTCACACTCAACAGTGTTTCCATAGAAATTATTTGAATGTTTGTTTTATATGGATTTTCACTCACTTTTCAAACCGCTACTAAAGAGCACCCCTCAACTGCAAAGCAAGGAAGCATACTCACAGCTTGTGCATTGGGAGAATGGGCCAGAAACTTAGGGATGCGACTCATCTTTAAAAAATGAAGTATCTTGAAATTATAAAAATATACCTAAATTTTGAATGCTTCCTTTTATTAAAGAAAGAAGGACATCCAAATTATAGAAGCTTTAGGTCTCATTCCTAACTGGATTCATTCCTGTCAGGATGTGGGAGAGAGGGGTTCTTAAGCCTAGGTTGAGCACTCTTGATTCCCAAACTGTCCTGTGCTGATTTCTAGAGCTCACCACTCTAAACCAGATGCATACTTTTTCTCCTAAAGCTTACAACAATTCTGTGAGGTGGTACACAATTTTATGTGTCAAAAATTCTGTGATACACAATTTTATGTGTCAGCTTTGCTGGGATGTGGTGCCTAGTCGTTTGCTCAATGTTAGCCTGAATGTCACTGTGAAGGTGTATTGTAGATCTGATTAATATCTGTGATCACTTGTCTTTAAGTAAAGTAGATTAATGTAAGTGGATCTCATGTAATCAGCTGAATATTTTCAAGACAAAAGTAAGGTTTTCTGGCTGTGAAGGAATTCTGCCTCAAGTGTAATATAAACTACTGTATAGCACAGGGTACTATATTCAGTATCTTGGAATAACCTAGAATGCAAAAGAATCTTAAAAAGAATATATATATGTGTATATATATATAGGCCTGCCATGTGGCTCAGATGGTAAAGAATCTGCCTTAATGCAGAAGACCAGGGTTTAATCGCTGGGTCAGGAAGATCCCCTGAAGAAGGGAAGGGCTACCCACTCCAGTACTCTTGCCTGGAGAATTCCATGGATAGAAGAGCCTGGCGACTTACAGTTCATGAGATCGCCAAGAGCTGGACATGACTGAGTGACTAGCTTTTTCACTATTCATATTATAAACTACTGTATAGCACAGGGTACTATATTCAGTATCTTGGAATAACCTAGAATGCAAAAGAATCTTAAAAAGAATATATATATGTGTATATATATATAGGCCTGCCATGTGGCTCAGATGGTAAAGAATCTGCCTTAATGCAGAAGACCAGGGTTTAATCGCTGGGTCAGGAAGATCCCCTGAAGAAGGGAAGGGCTACCCACTCCAGTACTCTTGCCTGGAGAATTCCATGGATAGAAGAGCCTGGCGACTTACAGTTCATGAGATCGCCAAGAGCTGGACATGACTGAGTGACTAGCTTTTTCACTATTCATATATCTATATCTAACTATACCTAGATATATACATACATACCTGATGCTGGAAAAGATTGAAGGCAGGAGGGGAAGGGGACAACAGAGGATGAGATGGTTGGATGGCATCACCAATTCGATGGACATGAGTTTGAGTAAGCTCTGGGAGTTGGTGATGGACAAGAAACCTGGCGTGCTTGGGGTCTCAAAGAGTCCGACATGACTGAGTGATTGAACTGAACTGACTGATACAACTGAATCACTTGGCCGTACACCTAAAACTAACAGAACATGGTAAATTAACTATATTTTGATTTTTAAATGGTTAAAATAAACAAAAAGAGTATAGTGTAAAAATTCTGAGTTTCCAGCCCACTCAACTGCCCTGTGGCTGTAAGACACGCTGGCCCCACAATTTTATGAGCCAGGTCATTAAAATAAATCTTTATCTCTGCCTTTCAGTGTACACACACACACACACACACACCCTGTAACATTATATTGTTGGTTCTATTTCTCTGGAATACCCTGACTGGAAAAGGTGGCAATCATTAGTATTTTATGGAAAATAGACAAGGTTAGCAAGTAACTGATCTCAGAACACCTAGGAGGTAAGTGTTGGACCAGGTCGGTAAACAGATCTTGCTCTCTGCTCTGCAACGTTGACTCTTTCTGGAGTCAGAAAGCCTCTTTAGGCCAGCCTTATCTCTTTGGGTAAAGGGATCTTAGAAGTTTGGTCCCAGCCTCCCACATTTTCCCTTTCCTCATGTGTCAAGTGTGGTAGCAATGGCTCTTGATTTAAATCCATCCCCTGGACTGTTTTAAGGTTCAGTGAGAGAAATGGGTGAAAGCAAAACAACTCTACAAACATAACTCATTGTTAAGTAAGAAATGAACTTCATGACTTTTCGCAAAAAAAGAACTCTTTTCCCTTTCCTGAGTGTTAATCTCTTCCTCCTCTTTTGCCCATTTCATGGTTCCTTTTCCTTTCCAGTGGTAGTATACTAAAACATTTGCGTTCTCACATACAATATTTTGTTTAATCATCAGACCATGCTTGGTTATGTACACATTATACCCATTTCACAGATGAGGAATTGACACACAAAGGTGTTCAAAATAATATATCCAGATAACAATAGAGTTGGAGTATTCTTTTACTATATCGAAGTGGAAGAAAACATTATAAAAATTTAATCAATTTGAACCCTGGAACCATTGCTATTAAAAAGAATCCCTTACCTTGCAGGAAGAAATGTTTTTAATTCAAATCCCCTTACTGCCCTAAAGGGAGCAAATTATAATTTCAGTGATTAAGCTTTTAGAGTCAGTATTTCCATTGGAAGACTCTGTGTCTGATTCACCTGCCAGTACATAACTGAAGCTATCAAACATTTGGTGCCCAGCTGGCTGAAGAAGATTAAACTCCGGAAAGGTATTTAAATAAAATTTAAATAATTCATAATTTGCCTCCCTCTGAATAGCAAAGCTTCTCTAGTGCAAGAAGTAGTGGTAAAGTCTTCAATAGAAGGTTGAATTAGGCAAGGAAGAATATTTGGAATCTGATTTTCCAAGTAGATTTGCAGACAAGGGGAGCTGATATCTTTCCTTTCTAAATCTCTATAAACTAACGGCTTACAAACTGCTTTAATTTAAAATTAAAGTGCGCAGAGAATGCAGTTTGTATTGAGACTAGAAATTGGTTACCATAGTTTCAGCATGATATTGACAAACCAGAGCAACATTTTAGGATTGTGAAGACCCAGTTGTAAGAGTCACAGCTGAGGAGCTGGTGATGATCAGCCTGATGAAGGCTCAGAGGAAATAAGAAATGATTTTTTAGTATCTGAAGGGTAGATGTTTACCTCCAGAGGGCCCGTGAGGAGACTATAAAAGGAAAGCAGTTGAAAACCTTTTGTAACAGGGAGCGTTACCCAAGCATGGAACGGCTGGTTAGTGACGTGGGGCACCGTGGGCTAAAGGTGGGGACTGGTGGTGTTGATGTCTGAATCCTGCTTTCCAGCGTGTGGTGGTTTTGTGTTAGTCTCTCAGCCATGTCCAACTCTTTGCAACCCTGTGGACTGCAAACTGCCAGGCTCCTCTGTCCGTGGAATTCTCCAGGCAAGAACACTGGAGTGGGTTGCCATTTCTTGGACTACCCCAAATTTAAGGTCTTTTCTATTGTTAATGTTCAAAGATACCATGTTGATAGGAATTGTCTTTCCGTTTAAAATATACAGGCTTGAATCCATTTAAGCAGAACACAATGGCTTGCTCATTTAACTGTCTCAAGAGCGATCAGCATATATTAAAGACCATTTGTGCTGTGTTGGGCTAAGTTGCTTCAGTTATGTCTGACTCCTTGTGACCCTGTGCACTGTAGCGTGCTAGGCTCCTGTCTCCAAGGGAGTCTCCAGGTAGGAATACTGGAGTGGGTTGCCATTTCCTCCTCCAGGGGATCTTCCCGACCCAGGGATCAAACTTGTGTCTCCTGTGGGTCCTGCATCGCAGGCAGATTCTTTACTGCTGAGCCACTGAGGAAGCCCATTAAAGCCCTTTTACTCCTTTCTAAAAATCGGCTTTCTGAGTTTCAGATTCTTTATATATAGAATGGGAAAACCACTGTGCATCCTTCAAAAGGCGATTGGGAAGGCTGGTTTGAGATGACGCACGTCAAGTGTTCAGAACCTGGCACATCGTAGTTCACTAATAAGTACTAACTATTATTATTGTTGCTGTTATTATATGTAAATTTATTCTGCCTTATAACCTTGTGAGCTTGACGATGTTATCACCTTTTAAAAAATAAGGCAGTAGAGGCCTCTACATCAAGTAAACGGCTTGAGTTCCTGTAGTTGGAAAGATGTAGAAATGAAAGTGTTTGACTATGTCTTTCTCATACCAAAGCCTCCAGATTCTTTGGTATTCCATGTGGATGTAGCGTCCTTTCTTGTTTCCTCAGACGTTTCCTTCAAAATGACCCTGTTATTTCATTTTGATGTTTAACCATTCTGAGTTCCAATGGAAGCAAAACTGTGGCTTTGTGTTACATATATCCATACAGACACACACACATACACACATCCATACACACAGCCACAGTGACTAGTGTAGAAACTGTAGGTATTAACGTGACTCTATTATTTGAGACATCATTTACTGATGGCTCCGGCAAAGCTTTTGATCATGCCAAGCTGTGTGGCTCAGTGAAATCCATGTATAGAATCCTATCTAGCTGCAGAAAGATTGCATCAGAGAAGGCTGAATGGTTCAATTGCTGCTATCCTAAAGCCAGCATTCTGGGGAGAGCATTAGTATTCACAAACATCAAAAGAGTCGCTAGAATGGAAATTGACCCTGTCTTGTAATATAAACAGGTCAGCTGTTTGAGAGTTTTCAAAGACAGTTATGATGTAATAGCCTATGTACAGTACTCACAGCCTAATCTGTTTTAAGCTTCTCCTCTGGCATTTCTCTTTCCCAGGAATGAAATAAAAGGGAAAGTGAATACAGATAAAGAAGAGAGCTCATCCCTTTTGCCATTTAAGAAATGGCCTATTGTCCAGCCTCTGTAAGGAAATGGCGTTGCTGGTAAACTCAATATTTATGTCACTGGGGCTGTTTTCACGTGAGCCTTTTTTTTTGCACGTGAGATATTATCATCTTGTTATTCGTGAACTATGCATCTCGAGTGACAGTTTTTACTAAAGTTTTCATTGTTCATAAATGTACTTGACACCAGACAAACAGCTAATACTGATTGTGTTGACTGCAGGTGCAGCAGACGTTTTAAATAAGAACACAATTAAATGGAAAGCTGAATTCTAGCCAGCAGGATGTTAACAATACTACAGTACACTGGGGTGCCCTGTTACATCGATCCTGTGGTGTTCCTATAAGCAAGAGCTCACAGTGCATTTGCCATCAAATGATGGACGTGCTTTTTCAGCAGAGCCCTCTTCCACTCAGCGGGCTAGGTTGTAGGAGGGCTGGGCTGAGGCAATCCATTCGGATGTAGAGTGTAAGTCAAGGATGAAATTATACTGCATTTTATCCACGCTCTCCTTTTGTTTTAAATTTGCTGATTTCACTAGCTTCTTAACAACCCCTACCTCCCAAAAGTCCTACTACAATTATTGGTGAGCATAAAAATTAAGACTGAAGAATTCATTTACACTGAAAAACATAAAATCACAGCTTTTCCAAAAGTGACTTTTTCTAAATTTAAAGGTGAAGAGCCACCAAGAAATTGCAGTTGGTAGAAATGTAGACTGATTTAACTCAGGGCTCTAAAGGCGTTAAAGAGAACACAGAGTTATAACATCTTATGAGCTTTACCAAGGCCAGTCTTTTGGGGGTCATGTTTGATCTGTAAGACTCAGACCGAATGTCATATATCTTTCAGAAACAGGTTAAGAGGTCCATGACTCTGAGTCAAGTCAAAAGCACGGTGACTTTTTCATATGGCTGGAGAGTTTTAAGTTGTGTCTTTTCACAATCCACACTGTAAATCTCTAAAGATGTTTTTCCCCCATACACTTATTTCATCATGAATGATGTGCAAACATGTTAACAATTTTGGAAAATATCTTAATATATGGCTTCAAAAACAGGGATTAAATGGCTAAAGTACTTTACTATATGTATTTTTCCAATTTATGATTTTTTTGCATGTGTAAAAATTAACAGTCCATTAGCCATCCTATAAAATCAGCTGCACTAGTAAGTCTAAGGCCAGTGAGTCCTATAGCCACTTCCCATTCTCATAGAATCCCATTAATTCCCACAGTTGCCCAGTGGCAGTCAGAGTCTCTCATACCACCCTGACATTCATTTAGGTGTGCAACGTTTTCTTTGTATTCCAGCATTAGATACCCCATCTACGCTCATAGCTCCATTTTCTACATAAAAACGTAGAAAGAGCAACTGAGTCGGAGAAACTAAAGTCCGAGTCTCCACTCTGCTCTTTCCTGTTTGATTGTGTTCAATTACTTATCTCCTTTGACTTTTGGGTTTCTCATCTGTAGATAAAGATATACTACACACACCAAAAGGAATATGTCACAGAGCTGTGAATGTTAAGTTAAATAATGAGTGCAAAATTCCTAGTACAATGCCTAGTGTATAGCTGTTGCTCAGTAAATATTGATTACCTTTTCTTTGTGTATAAAGGAATGCAATGCATCACTCAGTGTTTCTCTTATCTTGATGCAAATTATTTGCATTTTAAAAGGGATCCCTTATAAACCAAACGGAATAAAATATTGACCATGGAGTTTTAGAGAGGAAGGCAGACTGTAGTGAGAATTATTGTGAGAATTATTTTTAAGTCAGGAGACACTCCAGTTTCACTAAATGTCAGTGAGGACACCTAGTCCATCTGTGTTTCTGTTAACACAGAAATAAGAACATTATCATAATAGTGCATTAAACAGTGCCTCTCATATCCTCAATGATCCTGAGTTTTAGGAAATTAAAGATCATTATTATTTGATCAAATTTAATTAAACAGAACCCACCACCTTAGAGCCCCTGGGCTTCTCTAAAGAGAATATGAATGCAATGATTAAATTAAGTCACAGCCAATAAAGATTCTCATCAGAAAAGAAAATGGAAGGAGTTATCTGATTGAGAACTCTGAGTTAATTACATGCCTTGGGTGTTCCACCAGAAGTCATTGAAATTTACCTGTGCTGAAATGGAGAAGAGACTGCTTAGAAAATATAACTCACTTATTCATCCATTCATTCATCTCATGTGGTCAGTGCTTTGCTGGACATCTTGTGAGAGATAACAGGATAAATGAGATGCATTCCCTGACTTCCTCCCAAAATTTGGAGTAAGAATACTCCTAAATGAATATATTCCATAGAATTTGGGATGCAGAAAAATATATCAATTTTGAGCTGGAAGTGTCAGGAAAATATTCTTTGAGAAGATGGTGCTGAGTTCAGGCCAGAGTTGAGATGGTGCAGCAAAAGTAGCTCAAGCGTTTTGCATTATATCCTTACCAGACGTCAGGGGCTATCCTAAGCCTGGGTATACAGTTTCAGAGGGAATGAGATCTTATATCAGCTCTGCTATTTTCTGGTTGTGAGCTTTAGTAAAAATTATTTAATCTCTCAAATGCTCACCTTCCTCAACTCAGATAAAATAAGTTTCAAGCTCATAGGTGAATAGTGAATGAAATAATGCACATAAGAGGAATTACGTGCTCAAAAAAAGTTAGCTATTGTTATTTTAAAATTCCATTGAGCTCCTCTCTTTCTTTGTCTTTTTCTAAGCTCTCTTATCTCTGGCTATCAGTTTCAATCTCATTAAGCAAAATTTTACTCAACAAAATCCAAGAAAAAATTTGTTAGCTTTTCAGCATCTCTTGAGAAACTCTAAATACTTTGCTTTTATATTCAAGGTGTATCATGACCTGTTTCTAACCGTTTTATTATTTGTACTGCCTAGTTTCTGGATAAACCATATTCCAGAATGTTGTGTAAATGTTTCCTGGGTTCTGCTGCCTTTGTGTCTTTAGACATCTTTGAGGGAAAATGATCTTTACCTTTCCTTTGATTAGTATTCTTATTTCCTGAAATAGTATTCAAGACCTAGCTGAAATGTCACCTCTTCTGGTAAGCCCTCCCTGATTCTGCTGGCTCATCACTCTTTTTTGGATATAGTATTGATCATGTTAAAATACTGCTCAAGAACTTTGTTGGGTTTTCTTCCCTGGTGAATCAAGTCTAAGCATTTTAACAGACATGCCCTTTATAATCAGACTTCCTTGGTGGCTCAGACGGTAAAAAAATCTGCCTGCAGTGCAGGGTACTTGGGTTTGATCTCTGGATCAGGAAAATCCCCTGGAGAAGGAAATGGCAACCCACTCCAGGATCCTTGCCTGGGAAATCCCATGGACAGAGGAGCCTGGCGGGCTGCAGTTGTTTATAACTGAGTTATCCACATGATTTCCCAAGCATGCTATGTATTTTTGTGCTTTCCTCACACTCTCTTCTCCACATGGAATGTTCTACACTGCTTCAAGATCTTTGGCCTTTTTAGTGGCAGATCTGATCTGTGGAGCCTTTCTGAAATGCCTCAACAGAATTGATCTCATCTATCCTTCCAACACCTCATTTATATTCTATTACAATACTCAGTGACCTCTCAACACACAGAGCTAGCTGTATGTTCCTACCTTCCTCCAAAGAATATGAATTCCTTAAGACACTGACTAACTTTTATTTAATCATTAGATGACCTGTGACATACTGGGGCTCAATAGATGTTAACAGAATGACATCACGAACGCAGCGTGTCCGGGGGACAGAAGAGTGGTTTTCAATGTGGTGTTTTTTTCGCTGATTCAACCCCAAGCTTGTTTGGGGTTCTGTGCCTCATTTCAGTGTTATGAGCAAGTGGAACGGATTCCTCTTGGGTTTCTTCATCTCAGAATTAGGGCTCTTGTTAGGTGGCTTGCATTTTGCTTGCAATGGGCTCTAAAACCAGAGACCTTGAGGGAGCCGCGGGGTGGCGGTCCCTCTGGGGGCAGTGAGCACTGGAGAGCTCTTCAGGAACTGACAGGCTCCTGGCTTTGGGCTCCATGCCCAGGCTCCCGTTTCAGCCGCTAGGTTTAGTCATTGCCTTTGTAAGCACTAAATAGTGGCGTGTCTGGCATCGGGTCTGGAATATCATAGTTTCTCAGTAAAGCTGAGGTTGGTTTCTCTTTCCTTTCCCCCCACTCAACCAGTTTAGGACTGGTTGCATATTAATAGAATATATGGTTAAAGAATAATCTCCCTCTCCAAAAATGCGCAGGAAATCTTGAGACACAGTGGTTGGAATGTGCTGCTGCCATAGTTCAGGTCCACTCTACAGCCTCATCTGCTCCATACCCACTCAAGGCCTCCTTCTCAAGGTCGATGGCTGGATCGCATTCTGGCTTCTGAAGAGTGGCCCACGAACTACCAGGCAACATCAGCCTGGTGACTTCAATTTCTTGGATACATTTTAGGTGGGAGAAAATTCCCTGCTTGGTTTTCTTCGGGATGTGTGGTTCTCTCTAGTGTTTGCTAATCAGCTGCTCTCTCTGTTATAGTAAGTCCCTTAAATACAGATGAGTTCTGTTCTAAGAGTATGTTTGGAAGTCCCTGTTTGTTTGTAAGGCCAGCAAAATTAGCCTAGGTACCCAACTAATGCAATCAACTATCTTATACTGTACTGTAATAGGCTTATAATATTTTAACACAAATAATACATAAAAAACAAAAAACCACAAAAAATAAAGAAAACATTTTTAATTTTACAGTGCAGGGCCTTGAAAAGCACAGTAGCCTAGTGCAACAACTGGCACACAGAGGCAGGCATCGAGGGAGCAGGCGAGAAGAGCGACTGATGGAGGAGGGAGCGGAGGTGGGAGCTCATGAAACTGAGGCTCACCAGCAACAGGAGATGGGGGTGAGTGGAGCTTCACTCATGCCTGATGCTGATGGCACAGGTTCTGGCCCAGTTCTGGAACCAGCTGCATGTTCACATGTTTGAAGGTTCACAACCGGAAAGCTTGTATATAGGAGAGCGGATGCATCCTGCACGTGATGGGAGAGGTGAGCCTTACAGCCTTTCTCTCTCTTCTCTCTGGTTCCTGAGGTTTTGCTGAGAGTGAGGATGGTGGTAAAGATGGGAAGGGAGGGCAGAGATTTATAATAGTGACGTCAATGACACAGTTGGTAAAAGATAAAACTGCCATTAAAGTCTATGCCGAAACAGGCTCTGTATTTTGGTTGCATTAATCCTGAAATACGGTATAAAATTTAAGTCATTGTTTTCCACGTAGTGAGCGCCTCATTAATGGTGGCATGCATGTGACAAAGACTTTTGGAGAAGAGACGACGGAATCCCATGATTAGCTTTCTCTCAGTTGTGAGAGTCTGTATTTTCATGAAGAGATGACTGCAACTCTCACGAGCCCCTACATCTGCAAACGTCTGAGAGTCCACAGGTGTGATAAGGACTCCAGAGCTCCAGGTTGTAGCACGGAGCTGCCCAAGGGACTGCAACTCCCACTGCCCATGATGTCTATCCATGGTCATTCTCTTGGCTATCAGTTCAGTCAGTTCAGTTGCTCAGTCGTGCCCAACTCTCTGCGACCCCATGAACCGCAGGACGCCAGGCCTCCCTGTCCATCACCAACTCCTGGAGTCCACCCAAACCCATGTCCATTGAGTCGATGATGCCATCCAACCATCTCATCCTCTGTCGTCCCTTTCTCCTCCTGCCCTCAATCTTTCCCAGCATCAGGGTCTTTTCAAATGAGTCAGCTCTTTGCATGAGGTGGCCAAAGTATTGGATTTTCAGCTTCAACATCAGTCCTTCCAATGAACACCCAGGACTGATCTCCTTTAGGATGGACTGGTTGGATCTCCTTGCAGTCCAAAGGACTTTCAAGAGTCTTCTCCAACACCACACTTCAAAAGCATCAATTTTTTGGCGCTCAGCTTTCTTTTTAGTCCAACTCTTACAACCATACATGACCACTGGAAAAACCATAGCCTTGACTAGATGGACCTTTGTTGGTAAAAAAAATGTCTCTGCTTTTTAATATGCTGTCTAGGTTGGTCATAACTTTCCTTCCAAGGAGTAAGCGTCTTAGTTTCATGGCTGCAACCACCATCTGCAGTGATTTTGGAGCCCAGAAAAATTAAGCCAGCCACTGTTTCCACAGTTTCCCCATCTATCTGCCATGAACTGATGGGACCAGATGCCATGATCTTAGTTTTCTGAATGCTGAGCTTTAAGCCAACTTTTACACACTCCTCTTTCACTTTCATCAACAGGCTCTTTAGTTCTTCTTCACTTTCTGCCATAAGGGTGGTGTCATTTGCATATGTGAGGTTATTGATATTTCTCCTGGCAATCTTGATTCCAGCTTGTGCTTCCTTCAGCCCAGTATTTCTTATGATGAACTCTGCATATAAGTTAAATAAGCAGGGTGACAATATACAGCCTTGACATACTCCTTTTCCTATTTGGAACCTCCTATTTGGAGTTCTCTTGGCTATGGAAATGTCAAAATCCACTTCTCTATGTGTAAAAGGATTGAACCTTCTGGGCCCACGTAAGGACATAAGGGAAATCGAAGAGTCTATTTCTTCTTTCTACCCTTCCTGGCAGGCTTCAGCTGACAAATATAAGAGGAGGAAAATGAAGGGAGAGCTCTGGTTCCTGAGGAAGAGTGAAGATTGGAAGGATCCTAGCATCCTTCACATTTTAATCTTTAAAGCTCTCCTCACTGATGTAGTTAAGGAAAATTAAGATGGTAACATCAAGAAATTAGAGCTGGTTTGAAATTGAGACTAGATGGGCTTTTTCTCATAATACAATCTTTCTCGTGATCCTGAAAGGATTTGAGCAGTGATGTCACAAGAAAATAAAACAGAAACTCTTTTTGTAGGTGAAGGTACTCTCAAGCAGGCAAAAGCAATGACATTTGATCAAATAACATAAAATCCTCCATTGTGTAGCTTTCTCTTCTATCTGTTCTGATCCTGTAACATCCCCAGGCCAGCTCATGATGTGTAATATCACTGGAGATGTGAACTTCCTGAAGAAAGCAAGTGAATACTTAATTCCATAAACGGCAGTGAGAGAAGTGTTGCAGGATTTGCAGTCCTAAGTGTCAGGCAAGGTCATCTTCAGAAAGAGTGAAATCTCTAAATGAATTCAGTCTCAAAGTATTTGCAATAGCACATTTAAGATCCAGGACCAAGAATGATGTGATTAATAAAGTTAATGGATCTCACCACTGAAGAAAGTCAAACATTTTAAAGTGTCTTTTGAAAAATAACAGCTTTAATGATATATAATTCACATACAACAAAATTTACTCTTTGAAAGTGTACAATTCAGTGGGTTTTGGTGTATTTACAAAGTTGTACAACCACCGGCACTATCTAATTTTAGAACGGTGCCAGTCACCCCTGAAAGAAATGCATAGCCATGTTCAGTTGTCCCTCATTTTGTCTGCTGCCAGCCCCTGGCAGCCATAAGCCTATTTTCTGTCTTTATGGATATACCTATTCTAGACATTTCACATAAATGGAGTCATACAATCCCTGGCCTTTTGCAATTAGCATAATATTTTCAAGGTTCATCAAGTTGTAGCATACATAGTACATGTTCCCTTTATATGGCTAAAAATACTTAGTTATGTGGATATACAACATTTCAAAAAATCCATCCATCAGTTAGTGGAAACCTTGTTTTTTTTGCTTCTACTTTTTTGGCTATTTGAGTGGAGCTGCTGTGGACATTTATGTACAAGATTTTGTGCATACATAAGTTTTCAATTCTCTTGGGCATGGTATTATTGGGTCACATGATAACTCTATGTTTAAGCTTTTGAGAAACTGACAAGCTGTTTTCATCGAAGTGACTGCACCATTTTACATAAATACATAATGTCTTTTTAATCTCCTGTGTAGATGAAGAAGTTTATTCTGCCCTGGAGACCATGTTGTCCTAGAATTGTGTCTTTTTAAAAAATCCATCACTTTTTGAAGGTATTAAACCTCACCCATTCTGGCTCTCTTCCCTCTGCCTTGGCAGAGTCCCCCTCATAAACATTTATAGGCAGTCTGATTATATTGAGAAAAGACCTAAGCCAGAGAGTGAGACAAGGCCTTCGGCTACCGCATACCACTCAACCTTGAAATCATTTCCCGTATTCTTCCTCCAGTTGAAACTCTCCAGTTCTCTTTGTCACATTTGCACTACCTAATTTCAATAGCAATAAGAACATATGATAAGTGAGTGTCTACTTTGTGCCATGTAATATATTTATTCCTGGAGAGAGTAAGAGGTCTGACACCAAACTACCATTCAATGGTTTCACAGTTCCCCATGGGCACTGATAAGTGCTTCAATAGATATATAAAACAATATATATTTTCAAAGGCAGAATGATGTAAAGCAGGGCTTTTAAGCTTCAGCAATCGGTACTCCACGTCTGACGAATCGATGTTGTGAGTGGCTGTCCTAAGCGTTGTGGGATGTTTATCAGTATCTCTGGTCTCCATTCGCTATGTGTCAAGAGAACCCCTCCAACTGTGACATCCAAAAGTGTCTCCAAACCCAGCCAAATATTTCCCTGGAGCAACATTAGTCCTGGCTGAGAATCCTGGCCGAGAGTTTAGAGCAAGGGCTTAGGCAGGATCCAGGTTTCAGGATGTTGGAGAGGTAGCTAAATCTTTCTGATATTTATCTTCAAAAAACAGAACTAATAATAGCTACCTCAGAGGGCTAGTGTATGGGTTAAACAAGACAATGCACACAGGACCCCCTCGTGAATGCTGGGTGCACTTCTCTCTCATACTGTAATGAGGGCCATTTGGGAAGCCTTGGATCTCAGTTGGAAAATCCTGGAGAGGCTGCCTCTGGGGTTTTACTTTCCTCTCATGCTTTGTCTTTTGCTAAATTTGAATTGTAAGATGGTAAACTGGGAGAAAGCATAAAGAATGGAGAAGTGGGCCCTTTCTGAGTACCTTGTGTGAATGCGTGGCTGGAATGCTGGATGGTTATGGAACCAGACACCTGTTCGCTCATGTGTTCACTCATCCATTATTTGTTCATAAGAAAGATTTACTGACTGTCTGGTCCAGAGCCCTTTCTGCCCTTCTGCTCTCCAGTCACTTGGGTTATTTCTTTGACTGTTGCTTGCTCCCTCCTGTCTCAAGGCTTTTCCATATTTTCTGTCTTCAGCCTGGAACACTTATTCTAGTTCACTCCTGTTCATTGTTGAGACTGCAGTTCAAATTCAGCATTTTCAAAGCTACAACCACCGACACCTTATCCCAGATTAAAGCAGAGCCCACAGAGTAAGCACTCAAAACCCCTGGATTATTTTATTGCTTTAGTTCCGGTGAATCCCATTAAACACTGAGCCCTATCAATGAGGCAGTTGTGTCCATTTTTTCCCATCAATTCTCAGCACAGAGCCAAGCATATAAGTATTCAGTAAATATTTTCAAACCAGTTTTCTGCTGACTAGCTGATGGAATGAATGAACAAGTGTTAGGCACTAGCTAGGTTTTTTTCTGGCTTTTCTTAAAAAATAATGGACTTGATGGTGACTTTCACCTGTCTCAGGAGTGATGAGCTCTTGCTGGGCAGGTTGTCTAAGGCTGACCAGTGAGTGTCCTCGATGGTAGGAGAGAGGGAGAGACAGGCTTGGGAGGGGATAGGCAGAGGGCCCGGGCTTCTATTAAAGTTGGGCCTGAAGTCTGACTCATTAGAAAAGACCCTGGGAAAGATTGAAGGCGAGAGGAGAAGGGGACGACAGAGGATGAGCTGGTTGGATGGCATCACTGACTCAATGGACACGGATTTGAGTAAACTCCGGGAGTTGGTGATGGACAGGGAGGCCTTGCATGCTGCATGCAGTCCATGGGGTCACAAAGAGTCGGACACGGCTGAGCAGCTGAACTGAACTGAACTGAAAGCCATCTCAGGGCAGAGCTGCCATCTCTACCCCAAGCACTGCAGTCACTTTAGCCAGAGGAAAAAACCCTCCCTCTGCTCTCCGCTTGACGCGTGCACTCTTTTTTATCACTTGAAGCTAAAATCCTATTTTATCATCTTTCTTTTTTTCTTTTTCCTTATAAAGTAGAGATCCTTCATTTTTGAACACATTTTTCTATGCCAAACAACTTTCCATAGTCTGGTCAGAAATCAGGTTAGCCTTTGTGTTTCTTTTGGCTTGTTAGTAATAGGTATAATCATTGGGATGGTCAACCATGTTCTCAACGTACAAAGAATTCATTCTCTAGGCTTGTGCTCAGTCGCTGAGTCATGGCCAGCTCTTTGCGAGCCCATGGACTGTGGCTCGCCAGGCTCCTTTGTTCTTGGGATTCTCCAGGCAAGGATACTGGAGTGGATTGCCATACCCTTCTCCAGGGGATCTTCTGAAACAAGGGCCTGAACTGGTACCTCTTATGTCTCCTGTGGCAGGTGGGTTTTTTACCACTACCGCCACCTTGGGGCCCATTCTCTAAGCCTATAATCCGCCAATTTAAAATATGCTTATTCGTTAAACAATCCTTGGGCTGCTCAGGAGAATAGCTTTATAAAAAAATTTTTTTTTTATTTTTTCTGATTACATAAATGAGAGGAAGCAGCCTTCACCTGGGTTTGCAGTGTGTCCAGTGAAATATTAACCTCTCGTCCCTATGAATGTGCCTCACTTGGCACAGACTGAGAGGTCTGCAGCTTTGTGACAACGGCACTGTTGGGTCTGCAAAGAGTCTTGCTTGTTTCCGTGGTTAGGTGTGAAGCAAGGCCTTGCTCCCAGTCTTTTACCTATTTATTTAGCTTCGGTGTGTCTCTGTTGCTGCCCGTGGACTATCTCTAGTTGCGGAGAACGGGCACTCCTCTCTAGGGGCAACCGCAGGCTTCTCACTGTGGCTGCTTCCCTTGTTGCGAAGCAGGGGTTCCGAGCGCATGCGCTTCAGCAGTTGTGGCGCTCAGGTTTAGGGGCGTGTGAGATCTTCCTGGACCAGGAATCCAACTCATGATCCCTGCATTGCCAGGCGGACTCCTAACCACTGGCTGCTGCTAAGTCACTTCAGTTGTGTCCGACTCTATGTGACCCCATAGACGGCAGCCTACCAGGCTCCCCTGTCCCTGGGATTCTCCAGGCAAGAACACTGGAGTGGGTTGCCATTTCCGTCTCCAATGCATGAAAGTGAAAGTGAAGTTGCTCAGTCATGTCTGACTCTGAGCAACCCCATGGACTGCAGCCCACCAAGCTCCTCCATCCATGGGATTTTCCAGGCAAGAGTACTGGAGTGGGGTGCCATTGCCTTCTCCACCTAACCACTGGACCACCAGGCAAGTCTCTTGTTCCCAGTATTGCTGTTCCTACTGCTGAAGCTGAAACTTCAGTACTGTGGCTTGATACTGGGAGGGATTGGGGGTAGGAGGAGAAGGGGACGACAGAGGATGAGATGTTTGCATGGCATCACTGACTGGATGGACATGAGTCTGAGTGAACTTCGGGAGAGCTGGTGATAGACAGGGAGGCCTGGCATGCTGCGATTCATGCGGTCGCAAAGAGTGGGACACGACTGAGCGACTGAACTGAACTGAACCAGCTCTGAACATACTTCTTGTTGCACCAGACTGGAGGCTAATAATGCAAAATAACCAGCATCTTCCAGCGTTAAACACTGACACTCTAACATGAATATTATTTGCATTTTGCAAAGCTGTTCCTTTTTCCTGTGGCCGAGGCTGGAAAGCAAGACTGATGATCAACTGAAAGTGGGGTGATGAGGAGAAATAGTTGGGGTGTGTATATATGCCTTGTTCCATCTCCTGGTTCTGATGCAGTTTGGATGAATGAGTCTATTTTCCACTCCTTTCCTGGAGGCTTGTGAGTCTTCTGTAAGAGAATCTTCCTTAACCAGTTTAATTGTGAATTCTGAGGAGGCCACTTTCAGCATCTCATATTAGAGGTATCATCTGTGGATGGGGTTTTTCATTTCTTTGTTTACAGCAACCTGGAATTAGACTTGTTTTGTTATTCACAACACTTGTTTGTACAGTGGTCTCAATAATTAAACCAAAATGTCACTAGATCCATATGCCTATCCATATCTTATTTTCTTGTCTAAAGGTTTATCCCATAGGAAGTAACCCAGTTTCAGTCAAGTTCTGATTTTGCCTTGGGGAAAGAAGACACACAAAGATAACTTGTCTTTTCAAATGTTTTACTTAAACTGTAGGACAATTAAAATTATTTATCTACAACAATGCCACAGAAGTAATGAGATGATTAAAATATTCTTAATGAGCTTGCATTTTCCAATTGTTTCACTTGATGTAGCAATACATATTTATGATTTTAATTATTGTTTTGGCCTCAGAAAATGTCTGTTTTAAAAGATCAGCAGGGTTCATGAGAGAGTTGATATGTTGACTTGTTGACTTTTTTTTCCTTAGACTATTAGCAATTAAAATAATAAACTGCAGTGGAGAAGTCATTTAATAAATTCATTTAAACATGTTAAAGCCTTTAAGAAATATAATGCTGAGATCTCTTTTCATTTTAAAGTAATTATAAAGCCCACAGGGTCTGGTGAGCATGGCATAATCCGTGTAGCATGTAGAGGTGATTAACTTGTAAACTGGAGGGAAAGTCTCACATGCCAACTCCCCTTTCTTTACCTCATTCTCACCTTGGTAGATGCGCAATGGCTCCAAGAGGTGAGGCTAAATCTGCCATCTGTGTGTGCTCAGTCGTGCTTGACCCTGCGACCCCATGAACTGTATCCCGCCAGACTCCTCTGCCCATGGGATTTTCCAGGCAAGCACACGGGAGTGTGTTGCCATTTCTTCCCCCAGGGGATCTTCCTGACTCAGGGATCAAACCTGCATGTCTTGAATTGGCAGGGAGATTCTTTACTGCTTCTTAACCTGTGAAGCCCATCTGGGCTCTGGCACTTTTATTCCCCAGAGACTCAATTCATCAACCATTCCTTTGTCCTGTTTCTTCAAACTCTGCCACTGCCTGTCTCTCTGCCTAAAAAATTATTAATTTCCTTCCATGAATATAAAATAATATCATTAGAAAATCCTTCCTTCACCTTTTAACAGAGATCTCCATCTCTTGCCTATTATTTCCCCCTTGACTTCTAAGTTGTCTTTTCTTCCTCACTTAGTTATTCTTCAGTCTCAGTTAATCTACCTTTTACCCCATTTCTTTGTGGAGAAGGAACTCCCTTTATTCCACGTCATCTCCAGCATTCATTCGGTAGACTTTCTGATGATGGCATCTGCATGTCTTCTTTGGAGAAATGTCTGTTTAGGTTTTCTGCCCTTTTTGTTTTTTGTCTTTGATTGGGTGGGTGGGTTTTTTTGTTATTGAGTTGTATGAGCTGATTTTATATCTTTGAAATTAAGACCTTCTCAATTGCATTGTTTGCAAATATATTCTCCCATTCCAAAGGTTGTCTTTTCATTTGGCTTATGGTTTCCTTTTCTGTGCAAAAGCTTATAAGTTTGTTTAGGTCCCATTTGTCTATTTTTGCTCACTTCCACCTTAGGTAATCTTTCTTCCTCTAGATCAAGCTTTATTAACCAAATGGATTATTGTATTAAATATTCACAAAGGCCTACATGCCAGGTTTTCCTCCATTCTATTCTCTATAACAAAATCATGTTACTAAAGCGCACATTCTTCAAAATATCTTATTATTTTGAGGAAACAGCTTAAGCTCATTATGTTCATGATGCTTTTTGGCTTTTTCTACAGCCGTTCCTTAAGTCATGTCTGGTGGTGACTATCTATATTGAACTCCATGTGTTTCTAAGAATTCCTCATCCTTTGTTTCACAGGGGATTTTTAACTACTGTGTAAGATGCTATAATGATAGGGGGCTTCCCTGGTGGTCCAGTGGTCAAGAATCCGCCTTCCAGTGAAGGGGTGGCAGGGCTGATCCATGGTCAGGGAACCAAGATCCCACATGCTGTGGGGCAACTAAGCCCAAGTGCCAAATAAATGAATATTCAAAAAAGATATCTATAATGATCAATATATGTCATTATACATTTATGAAAACCGATAGCATATACAACACCAACTATGGACTTTGGAGTGATAATGGTGCGTCAGTGTGGGTTCACCAATTATAATGAATGAACTAGTCTGACTTGGGATTTTGATATCGAGGGAGGCTTTGTCCATGTGGTGGCCAGGAGTATATGGGACGTGCTGTGCTTCTGCTCAGAATGGCTGCGAACCTAAAACTGAGAAATAAAATCTGTTAAAACATTACCTCATTTCGGCCTCCACTCTATGTGTCTAAACTAGCTCTTCCCAACAAGAACCTCTTCAATTTTCTGCATGTCTAGTAAGACAGACAAGCAAACCCTTGCTCTCTGTCTTTAACTTAGCTACTGCTAGCCTGTCTCTATCAGTTTATCTCACTCTGTTTTCCTTCAGCAAGCATTTCAGAAGTGTGAATCTCTGTAAACCTTGCTAGTTTCACTTCGTCCTTTTATTTTCAGCCCTAAGTCATCAACAACATTGTGAGCTGACAGTGCAGTCAGCAGTGACTTCACGTTGTCAAATGTAACAGGCACATTTGACCCTCATCTCATTGGACCTCTTGCAGCATTGGCACACTGTGCTGATCTTCTAGAACTCTTTTTGTCCTGGTTTCTGTGGCACCTTCTTTTCCCCAGCTCCTTACCCCTCCTGCACAATACCTTCCAGCACACTCTTCTCATTCCCTCCAGTGTTGATGCCTCCTCCCCAGCAAGGCTCAGTCTGTAACCAGTCTGTAACCCACCTTTCTTCATACTATTAATCCCGGAGTAGCAGCAACTGGAGCATGAGTTTTAAAATATTCTTATACGCAAATGATTCCCAAGTCTACATCACTGCCCCTGATCTCTCTTCTTACCTGAAGACTCCAGCTTCTTTCTGATGATGAATCTCCATTTGGTGCCTGCAGGCTTACCCTGAGTTCAACACGTTTAAAACCGGGGCCTTCCCTGGTGGTCCAGTGGTTGGGCGTCCACCTGGTAATTCAGGGGACCCTGGTTTGACCCCTGGCCTGGGAGGATTCCCCATGTCACAGAGCAGCTGGGCCCCTGCGCCACAGCCACTGAGCCTGCGTACCTAGAGCCCATGCTCCTCCGCAAGAGAAGCCGCTGCAGTGAGAAGAGAAGAGAAGCCTCATGCACCAAAGCGAAGAGGAGCTGCCGCCCCCACTGCTAGAGAAAGCCTGCGCGCACAGTGAAAACCCAGCACAGCCAAAAATTAATAGATTAACTAAAACAATTGATTTCACTGTCTGCTCCTCTGACCCCAGCCTCTTCACTTCCCTTTATTCTCCATCTCCTAACTTCTCAGTGTCATTCTCTGGCTCATAGGCTTCTAGTGGGCGTAAAACAAGTCAATAAGTGATCGTGTTGATCACAAGGCCTGGTATATATTTGCATCTCAACAAATGTGGTCTACTATTGCTACAGTAAGTCCCCTGAAAGTGAAAGTGAAGGTCGCTCAGTCATGTCCGACTCTTTGTGACCCCATGGACCATACAGTCCATGGAATTTTCTAGGCAAGAATACTGGAGTTAGTAGCCTTTCCCTTCTCCAGGGGATCTTCCCAACCCAGGGATGGAACACAGGTCTCCTGCATTGCAGGCGGATTCTTTACCAGCTGAGCTACGAGGGAAGTAAATTCCCTACCTATGAACAATTTCCGTCCTGAGAGGATGTTCATAAGTCCAATTTGTTTGTAAAAGTCCAACAAAGTCAGCCTAGGTAAAACGAACACAACTGACTATATGGTACTGTACCCTGCTGGTGGTGGTGCTGCTGCTGAGTCGCTTCAGTCGTGTCCGACTCTGTGCGACCCCACAGACGGCAGCCCACCAGTCTCCCCCGCCCCTGGGATGCTCCAGGCAAGAACACTGGAGTGGGTTGCCATTTCCTCCTTCAATGAATGAAAGTGAAAAGTGAAAGTGAAGTCGCTCAGTCGTGTCCGACTTTTACCGACCCCATGGACTGCAGCCCACCAGGCTCCTTCATACATGGGGTTTTTCAGGCAAGAGTACTTGAGTGGAGTGCCATTGCCTTCTCCGTACTGCACCCTAGTAGGCTTATAATACTTTTCTAACAGATAATACATAAAAAACAAACACAAAAATTAAAGAAAACATTTTAGGTCTTACAGTACAGTACATAAAATAAAAGTTAGAGTATAGCAGCTGGTACTGAGCAAACAGGCAAGAAGAGGTACTGCCTGGAGCGGGGAGAGGAGGCGGCAGATGGTGAAGCTGGAGGATCGTCGCGGTAGGAGGCGGAGTGCCGGGTGCGGTTTCACGCGCGCCTGGCAACAGCGCAGGCTCTGGTGGCTTGCTGGGCTCCATTCTACCGAGACTCTGAAAAACAATCCAGTGACGCGTGTCCGCATCTGTGAGAGTTTCAAACTTGAGGGGATGCGTGTAGGGGATTTATTGTGTTATTATTCCAAAGCCTTTGACTGTGTGGATCACAATAAACTGGAAAATTCTGAAAGAGATGGGAATACCAGACCGCCTAACCTGCCTCTTGAAAAATCTGTATGCAGGTCAGGAAGAAACAGCTAGAACTGGACTTGGAACAACAGACTGGTTCCAAACATGAAAAGGAGCACGTCAAAGCTGTATATTGTCACCCTGCTTATTTAACTTATATGCAAAGTACATCCTGAAAAACGCTGGACTGGTCTTTTTGTCCTGGTTTCTGTGGCACCTTCTTTTCCCCAGCTCCTTACCCCTCCTGCACAATACCTTCCAGCACACTCTTCTCATTCCCTCCAGTGTTGATGCCTCCATCCCCAGCAAGGCTCAGTCTGTAACCAGTCTGTAACCCACCTTTCTTCATACTATTAATCCCGGAGTAGCAGCAACTGGAGCATGAGTTTTAAAATATTCTTATACGCAAATGATTCCCAAGTCTACATCACTGCCCCTGATCTCTCTTCTTACCTGAAGACTCCAGCTTCTTTCTGATGATGAATCTCCATTTGGTGCCTGCAGGCTTACCCTGAGTTCAACACGTTTAAAACCGGGGCCTTCCCTGGTGGTCCAGTGGTTGGGCGTCCACCTGGTAATTCAGGGGACCCTGGTTTGACCCCTGGCCTGGGAGGATTCCCCATGTCACAGAGCAGCTGGGCCCCTGCGCCACAGCCACTGAGCCTGCGTACCTAGAGCCCATGCTCCTCCGCAAGAGAAGCCGCTGCAGTGAGAAGAGAAGAGAAGCCTCATGCACCAAAGCGAAGAGGAGCTGCCGCCCCCACTGCTAGAGAAAGCCTGCGCGCACAGTGAAAACCCAGCACAGCCAAAAATTAATAGATTAACTAAAACAATTGATTTCACTGTCTGCTCCTCTGACCCCAGCCTCTTCACTTCCCTTTATTCTCCATCTCCTAACTTCTCAGTGTCATTCTCTGGCTCATAGGCTTCTAGTGGGCGTAAAACAAGTCAATAAGTGATCGTGTTGATCACAAGGCCTGGTATATATTTGCATCTCAACAAATGTGGTCTACTATTGCTACAGTAAGTCCCCTGAAAGTGAAAGTGAAGGTCGCTCAGTCATGTCCGACTCTTTGTGACCCCATGGACCATACAGTCCATGGAATTTTCTAGGCAAGAATACTGGAGTTAGTAGCCTTTCCCTTCTCCAGGGGATCTTCCCAACCCAGGGATGGAACACAGGTCTCCTGCATTGCAGGCGGATTCTTTACCAGCTGAGCTACGAGGGAAGTAAATTCCCTACCTATGAACAATTTCCGTCCTGAGAGGATGTTCATAAGTCCAATTTGTTTGTAAAAGTCCAACAAAGTCAGCCTAGGTACAAACGAACACAACTGACTATATGGTACTGTACCCTGCTGGTGGTGGTGCTGCTGCTGAGTCGCTTCAGTCGTGTCCGACTCTGTGCGACCCCACAGACGGCAGCCCACCAGTCTCCCCCGCCCCTGGGATGCTCCAGGCAAGAACACTGGAGTGGGTTGCCATTTCCTCCTTCAATGAATGAAAGTGAAAAGTGAAAGTGAAGTCGCTCAGTCGTGTCCGACTTTTACCGACCCCATGGACTGCAGCCCACCAGGCTCCTTCATACATGGGGTTTTTCAGGCAAGAGTACTTGAGTGGAGTGCCATTGCCTTCTCCGTACTGCACCCTAGTAGGCTTATAATACTTTTCTAACAGATAATACATAAAAAACAAACACAAAAATTAAAGAAAACATTTTAGGTCTTACAGTACAGTACATAAAATAAAAGTTAGAGTATAGCAGCTGGTACTGAGCAAACAGGCAAGAAGAGGTCTGCCTGGAGCGGGGAGAGGAGGCGGCAGATGGTGAAGCTGGAGGATCGTCGCGGTAGGAGGCGGAGTGCCGGGTGCGGTTTCACGCGCGCCTGGCAACAGCGCAGGCTCTGGTGGCTTGCTGGGCTCCATTCTACCGAGACTCTGAAAAACAATCCAGTGACGCGTGTCCGCATCTGTGAGAGTTTCAAACTTGAGGGGATGCGTGTAGGGGATTTATTGTGTTATTATTCCAAAGCCTTTGACTGTGTGGATCACAATAAACTGGAAAATTCTGAAAGAGATGGGAATACCAGACCGCCTAACCTGCCTCTTGAAAAATCTGTATGCAGGTCAGGAAGAAACAGCTAGAACTGGACTTGGAACAACAGACTGGTTCCAAACATGAAAAGGAGCACGTCAAAGCTGTATATTGTCACCCTGCTTATTTAACTTATATGCAAAGTACATCCTGAAAAACGCTGGACTGGAAGAAACAAGCTGGAGTCAAGATTGCCAGGAGAAATATCAATAATCTCAGATATGCAGATGACACCACCCTTATGGCACAAAGTGAAGAGGAACTCAAAAGCCTCTTGGTGAAAGTGAAAGAGGAGAGTGAAAAAGTTGGCTTAAAGCTCAACATTCAGAAAACAAAGATCATGGCATCTGGCCCCATCACTTCATGGCAAATAAATGGGGAAACAGTGGAAACAGTGTCAGATATTATTTTGGGGGCTCCAAAATCACTGCAGATGGTGATTGCAGCCATAAAATTAAAAGACGCTTACTCCTTGGAAGGAAAGTTATGACCAACCTAAATAGCATATTGAAAAGCAGAGACATTACTTTGCCAAAAAGGTCCGTCTAGTCAAGGGTATGTTTTTCCTGTGGTCATGTATGGATGTGAGAGTTGGACTGTGAAGAAAGCTGAGTGCCGAAGAATTGATGCTTTTGAACTGTGGTGTTGGAGAAGACTCATGAGAGTCCCTTGGACTGCAAGGAGATCCAACCAGTCCATTCTGAAGGAGATCAGTCCTGGGTTTCTTTGGAAGGAATGATGATAAAGCTGAAACTCCAGTACTTTGGCCACCTCATGCGAAGATTTGACTCATTGGAAAGGACTTTGATGATGGGAGGGATTGGGGGCAGGAGGAGAAGGGGACGAACAAGGATGAGATGGCTGGATGGCATCACCGACGCGATGGACATGCGTTTAAGTCAACTCCGGGAGTCGGTGATGGACAGGGAGGCCTGGTGTGCTGCGATTCATGGGATCACAAAAAGTTGGACATGACTGAACAACTGAACTGAACTAACTGATTCTTGTTTTGGCTAGTGGTATCATGGGACCACATACTCTAGCCTGAATATTGAAGGCCATCACGAGTTTCCGCATCTTCCCCAAGCCTGTCTTTCTCCCTCATAACCCAACAGCTGTGAGATCTGGCCTCTGCCTATCTGCCCATCCTTCTTTCCCACCACTCCCTGCTTTGTGAATTTTGTTCTAGTAGGATTCATTTATTTGAGAATTTTAAAATTCTCCCTCTCTCTTTTTTGTGCAGGCCCCTATGCCGAGAGCCTTCTTCCTTTCTTTCTTTGCTGCTGCTGCTGCTAAGTCACTTCAGTTGTGTCCGACTCTGTGTGACCCCATAGATGGCAGCTCACCGGGCTCCCCCATCCCTGAGATTCTCCAGGCAAGAACACTGGAGTGGGTCACCATTTTCCTTCTTCAATGCATGAAAGTGAAAAGTGAAAGGGAAGTCGCTCAGTCGTATTTTTTCTGTTGATTCTTCACATAGTTCAGCATCATTTTCTTCAAGAATCTTCAGTCTCCTAATTTTAAAATGATTTGGATGTTTATTCTCTGTTTCAGCAAAGTTGTTTCAGCAACTGTTTCTTCCAGTCCAGCGTTTTTCAGGATGTACTTTGCATATAAGTTAAATAAGCAGGGTGACAATATACAGCCTTGACGTGCTCCTTTTCGTGTTTGGAACCAGTCTGTTGTTCCAGGTCCAGTTCTAGCTGTTTCTTCCTGACCTGCATACAGATTTTTCAAGAGGCAGTTAGGTGTGTGTGTTGTATCACACACAGCCTTCTACATTGGATTGTGAGTTTCAAGGACTATGTCTTACTCATCTTTGTTTGCGTTTCACTCAGTGGAGTGCCTGGCATATCCTGTGTACACAGTAAATACTGGTTGGTTTAAACTAAACTACTGATTCAGTTTAAATACTAAATGAAAACCTTGAAACCTTGTGCCATGTCTCCTCGAATGTTTCAGAACTGAACTCTTGTAAGTTATAGAGCCACAGATAAATCTCCATTAAATTTTCTTTCTGTTGGATTCTATGTGTATTTTGAAAATTAAGGAGAATGTCTTTTCAGATGCTGATCTTTCCATTTTCAACTTGACGAACAAGACATCAAATTACGTACAACAAAGTACCTGGTTCAAAATTCAACAGATTCTAGAATAAAATCCCCAGAATCTTTATATTTACCAGTAAGTACTATAAAGTGTAAACTGTAAAGTATTTTTTATTTTTACTTGTAAAATATGTGGTTTGCATTTTTCCCTAATTACAATGATTGGAAAGCTCAATATGTAATATTATAAATAGAAAACATGGAAATTCACAGAGAAAGAAAACAAAAATTAGCTGCAATTCTACCACAAAGATAACTGAAATGTTAAAATTTACTTCATGATCTATCAGGATTTTCCATAACTTTTCTCTGTATAAGTACTATGATTTAAGAATTGTTCTGTAGTCTGTTTTATTTTTCTCTTAGCAATATACCAAAAAAGTTTTTCCATGTCAATAGAGATTTGGCCATTCAGTTCAGTTCAGTCATTCAGTCGTGTCCTACTCTTTGCGACCCCATGAATCACAGCACGCTGGGCCTCCCTGTCCATCACCAACTCCCAGAGTTCACTCAGACTTATGCCCATCAAGTCAGTGATGCCATCCAGCCATCTCATCCTCGGTCGTCCCCTTCTCCTCCTGCCCCCAACCCCTCCCAGCATCAGAGTCTTTTCCAATGAGTCAACTCTTTGCATGAGGTGGCCAAAGTACTGGAGTTTAGCTTTATCGTCATTCCTTCCAAAGAACACCCAGGGCTGATCTCCTTCAGAATGGACTGGTTGGATCTCCTTGCAGTCCAAGGGACTCTCATGAGTCTTCTCTAACACCACAGTTCAAAAGCATCAATTCTTTGGCACTCAGCCTTCTTCACAGTCCAACTCTCATATCCATACATAAGGAAAAACACAGCCTTGACTAGACGGACCTTTGTTGGCAAAGTAATGTCTCTGCTTTTGAATATACTATCTAGGTTGGTCATAACTTTTTTTCCAAGGAGTAAGCGTCTTTTGATTTCATGGCTGCAATCACCATCTGCAGTGATTTTGGAGCCCCAAAAAATAAAGTCTGACACTGTTTCCCCATCTATTTCCCATGAAGTGATGGGACCAGATGCCATGATCTTCGTTTTCTGAATGTTGAGCTTTAAACCAACATTTTCACTCTACACTTTCAATTTCATCAAGAGGATTTTTAGTTCCTCTTCACTTTCTGACATAAGGATGATGTCATCTGCATAGCTGAGGCTGTAATGCTATTTTAAAATTTCTACTTTTTAAAACTATTTTATTGTGGGGATATAATCCTTTATTATTAAACATTGAAACTTTTCTAAAAATTGTAATACAAATTTTATCCATGTACTTTTGCTATACCTATTTAGATATTCTTTGTGTGCTGGGGTACTTACATATACATATGAAAATAGAGTTTAACCATGCAAGTACAGTTTAAAATCTCTTGCTTACACTGATGAGTGTCTTGGAACATTGACCAAAAGGGGCCCCTAATGATTCATATTTCCAATTTTGTAGCTCAGATGAAAATAATACTTCCTTGCAGATTCCTGGTGGTGATTTGCAAGTGATTAATTTATATAAGATTAGTAAGGAACATAATTTTATGTTTCTCAATATTTTGCTTATAAAACGGGACTAATAATATACTTATCTCCAACTTTTGTGGAAGACAGGAGAGTGTATCAAAGCACAGAGGAGTATGTTGCTATATAGAGTTTTCATGGTATTATTTTTAAAATTTTTCTCATTGTTCTTTTATGTTGTAATTTTTGGGTATTTTTGTTGCCCTTCCCATCTTATGAATGAATGATGACTCTAAAGTATAATTTATTTTCTGTTTGTGTGTGTCCTGTGGCTTTCTTTTTTATAAGGCAATATTTTGTGCTACATAGCAATACATAATAAATATATTTCTAAATTACATTTCAAAATGAGCTATTGTTTCAAAGTGAACCTCAAAATATGGGAAGTCTCTAAAGTGGAGGAAAAGATGAAATGGACAGATTAAATGAGATGTGGCCACCTCAGGGGACATTCTACTTCATACAAGTCCCAGAAATCTCAATGAAATCCCTACATAATTTATGCATGTTCATAAATAATCCATCTCAACATTTTTCTTTAAGGATTCAGTTTTCAAGTGCATAAACTAAGCAATCCTGGTGACCCACCTCCAGCATGAGATGGGAAAATATATTTCAAATCTAAAAAGATGACTTCGTGGGTTGTGGTTAATGGAATATTTGCTGGTTGCTTTATCAAGGCCAAAGGGACATTAGCAAATGCACACCCTTTGATCATTTATTAATGTATCATACGCTGTGCCTGTTAAAATAATTTTAGCATTCAGGAGTTGGCTTATGAGAGTGGGAGAAGCTTGAGAGAAATGCTAGGCTGTATTCTGAAAAGTGCTTTTACCATCTTCACTGAACTGTGCCACAGAATCCTCTCCCTTGCTATGATTAGACACAGGTATCACTGTTACAACTCCAGTTTTATTAGCGGGATTAAAAAGTAGCAGAGGAGATAAAGGGTAAGATTTTGTTTCTGGAATGATTCAGAGTCTGCCCAAGAAAAGGGAACATTAGGGTCTGATGCAGAATTCTAGCATCCCACCTCTGAAGTCTGCACGCCAAGCGTTGGAAGTATCTCAAAGTATTAAACAGCACAGGTTTTCCCTCACTGATGAATGAGGGTCTTGCCTTAGCCAGGGTAGGAGTCTCATGTGTGGCTAAAAACAGGGGATAGCTGTGGGGAGACCAGACATGCTCATCTTTATCTTTCCTGAAAGTTATTCCATGGGCGAACAGACCATTCATCATCAATGAAAACACAATTCACTTCCGTCTTCTCACACACAGGATTGGTCTCCCAAATGTGCACATCTGGAAATATTATCTAGGCCTGTGTAATGACCAGTGTTTAAGTGTAATCTGTGTGTAAGTGAATTCAGCTGAGAGGCAGTTTGCCTTTTGGCTTTTACTGTCTGAAGTCCTGGTACTACTGAGCTTTCTTCCTTGAAGTTTTATCATCTGCCCAAGAAAATTAATAGGAGCTAGGAAAGAGACCCTAGACTGCTGATTTTGCAAAGAATGTGGCTATGCTTCTTGCAATAATATTGTATAGGCTGGTTAGCACTGTTGGATATCTCAGTGGCTTTCAAAACTCTGAGTCAGCTTTTGTGGTCATTTGGATTAAAATGTCTTCTAATTACAAGGGTGTGTGTCCATAAGGAAGGGCAGGTATAGCACAAAGGTCTAGAATTTGTTTTCCTTGTGCATCATGGACACAGAGTGGTCCAGTTGTCTGTTTTAGGTTATCTCAAATAATCCCTACAGAGTCTTGTGCGCATGCGTGCTTAGTCACTCAGTTGTGTCTGACTCTGTGACCCCAAAAGCCCGCCAGGCTCCTCTGTCCATGGGGATTCTCCAGGCAAGAATACTGAGGGGGGTTGCCATATCCTCCTTCAGGGGCTCTTCCCGACCTAGGGATCAAACCCAGGTCTCCTGCATTGCAGCCAGATTCTTTACTGTCTGAGTCACCTTCAAGAGAGGCATTGTTGCCCAGATTTATAAATGACAAAACGGATGGTCAAAGGATGAAGTGACATGCCTAGGAAGTGTTATGGCAGATATTGAAGATCACCTCTGTAACTTCATAAGTTTCCTTTACCTATCGCCTTTGGACCTCAAGACTCCAATGGACATATGCTGACTTTTTCTTAGTCCACTACATGATTCTCTATATCTGTGAATCTGCTTCTGTTTTTTATATTTGCTATTGTCAGTTTTAGAATTTCACATATAAGTGAAATTATCATACAGTATTTGTCTTTCTCTGTCTGATTTATTTCACTTAGCAAAATGCCCTTCAATTCCATCCATGTTGCTACAAATAGTTCATTCTTTTTTTATGCTGGAGTAGTCTTCCATTGTGTATATATACAACAACTTCTTTATCCACGCATCTGTGGATGGACATTTAGGTTTCTCCCATCTCTTGCTATTGTAAATAATGTTGTATGAACATTGGGGTGCATTATACTTTTGAATTAGTGTTTTCTTCTTTTTCAGATATAACTTGGAGTGGAACAACTGGGTCATATGGTAGCTCTACTCCTTTTCTGAGAAACCTCCATACTGTTTTCTACAGAGATCGTATCAATTTACACTCACACCAATAGTGTATGAGGCTTCCCTTTTCTCCACATCTTTGTCAACGTTTGTTATTTGTGTTTTTGATGACAGTCATTCTGACAGGTGTGAGGTGATCCCTGTTGACCTTTTTCTTCTGTCAAATTGCTAGAGAGAGGGATTGGAAAGCCATCTCCACCAATGGGGAGAACCGGTGAAGGTGAAGGTGAAGGTGAAGGTGAGGTCGCTCAGTCGTGTCCGACTCTTTGCGACCCCGTGGACTGTAACCTACTAGGCTTCTCAGTCCATGGGATTCTCCAGGCAAGAATACTGGAGTGGATTGCCATTTCCTTCTCCAGAGGATCTTCCCAACCCAGGGGTCGAACCTGGGTCTCCTGCATTGGAGGCAGACGCTTTAACCTCTGAGCCACCAGGGGAGAACCGGTACATGTGAAAAGACCACGTGGTGATTCACGGAGCAGCTGCTGGCTTGGGGGTAGATGATGTCACTGGGGGTCCAAACTAAAGGAATCACACATTTTTTCGCCTACCAGGGGCTTCCGCGTAGATGGTTGGTGACGGACTTGTTTGGAGCATTACTGGAAGTGGTTTAATCACAAACCTCTTTCCAACTTTGTGTGTGTGTGTGTGTGTGTGGTGTGTATGTTCAGTCTCTCAGTCGTGCCTGACTCTTTGTGACCCCATGGTCTGTAGCCCACTAGATTCCTTTGTCTGTGGACTTTTCCAAGCAAGAATACTGGAGTGGGTTGCCATTTCCTTCTCCAGGGTATCTTCCCAACCCAGGGATTGAACCATGTCTTTGTGTCTCCTGCAATAGCAGGTGGATTCTTTACCACTGTGCAAGCTAGGAAGCCCCCTTTCCAACCATAGCTGCTCAATATCTCATCTGTAGTTTTGCAGAGATCCTGGGCTTTTACTGAAAGCTCAGAGTCTCTGAATAATGAGGTGAAAATGGAAAGAAGCTACTTCTGAAAAGAGTCCTGCTACCTCTTGTCATCTCTTTGAGAAAACTGAGAATGGTTTAGTTTTATCAGGCTGGTACTCCATGTATCTCTTTAGTTAACAGCTTGGACTCTATATTCAGGCAGATCTGAGATTAAACTGTGGCTCTGCCAACTCTTGATTCTGTGACCATGGTAAGTTGTTTAACCTTCCTGAACTTGTCCCTTTGTGTGTAAAATGAAGATGTTTGTAATTCCTTACCGTATAGGATTATTTTGAAGGTCAAATAAAAGAGTAATGCTTATGCATTTAGCCACAGCGCCTGGGGGTGTTGCTGCTGATTGTTAACTTTTATTTTTAAAAACTCTTTCAAGTGATTCCAGAAGATGTTTACAAAATTGTTAAGCAAAAATAGTAAAAGGTTATGTCCACTACTGTTGAAAATTCACAAAAATGACTACAAATGGAGGTAGAATAGTCTGGCCATTTGGACCTTGCCTTTAAGTCTGACATATCTGGGTTCAAAACTTGACCCATCTCATCTCTATGTGATCTTGAGGATTTTTTCCTTCACCATGCTAAGCCTCAGTTTTCCAGTTTGTAAAATGGAGTTAATTATACTTTTTCAGGGTGCTCTAAAGATTAAATGAGATAAGTTCTATAAAGGTCTAAGCCCAGTGTCTGACACATAACAAAAGACCAATACATAATAAATATGCAAGGCAAGAATTATAGTTGTGCTAGTGTGATGAGATTATCAGCATTTTAAATTTAAATAGAATTTATCTATTCTTAGTTCTATCTTTACACATGTAATCTCAGTATAAAATTGGAAAACTTCTCTCCCCAGAATCAATACAACCAAGTCTGCCCTTAGAATGAGGATTCAATAGGATATTTATCATAAACGGACCTATCCACGGAACAGAAACAGCCTCACAGACACAAAGAACAGACGTGTGGTTGCCCAGGCTGAGCCAGGAGTGGATGAGGGGAGGACTGAGCGTCTGGGAGGAGCGATGCAAACCGCTGGATGTAGAAAGGATTAACAACACGCTTCTACTATGTAGTGCAAGGAAATGCATCCAATATCCTGGGATAAGCCACGGTGGAAAAGAATATAAAAAAGAGTGCGTGTATGTGTCTAAGCGAATCACCTTGCTGTACAGAATAGATTGTCATAACATTATAAATCAACTATATGTCAAGAAAAAAGAAAGCAAAGAGAACTTAAGAACTATATTTATGATTTCAGTATTTATGCCCATGACTCTTGTGATCACTTGTAACAGCCTGAAAACCAGCTGAGGAGGTCTATCTTGTGACAACCCCAGATTGAAGATGACAAATCAAAGGAAGGGAAAAGAAGGAAGTGAACTGGTCTTTGTGTGTATGGAACTGTGACTGGTGTTTGGGAATATGCGTTTACAGATAAGGACGCTGAATTATAAAGAGAACCTCATTCAGCGCCTTGTGAATGGAAAAGTGAAGGAAGCGGGGTGGTGACCCCAGTAATGCCAGCACTATTGCTGAGGTCCACAGAGGTCCCAGGAGATGCATGCATGGCTCTAGGCCTCCAAGCTTGTCTCACGGAATCCAGGTGTCAGAGCCCCGAGTGACCCTAGCAGACATCTTGCCAAACCTCCTCCTTCACAGTGTGGGGAGGTGAGTTGCCCTTTTATGCAGCTGATAAGTGGAGCTGCCCCTGCTTAAACTTGCTCTTACAGCTCCAGTTTCGTCCCTTTCCACTCTGCGGGAACCTCCCACCTACAGGTAGTTTTGAAGAAATTTCTTAGAAGGGCACACAGTCCATAAAGAAAAGAAGATAGTATGGGAACCTAGGACAGTTCCTTAACCTCTCTGAATTTCCACTGCCTCAACTGCACTGGGGTGGAAAGATTCCATTAGAAAAGTCTCCATGACAGCAAATACATAGCATTAAAAAGTAGCAAAAGTTGGGCCCTCACTGGGCTTCTCAGGTAGCACTAGTAGTAAAGAACCTGCCTGCTGATGTGGGAGACGTGAGACCAGGATTCCATCCGTGGGTCAGCAAGATCCCCTGGAGTAGGAAATGGCAACCCACTCCAGGATTCTTGCCTGGAGAATCCCATGGACAGAGGAGCCTGGTGGGCTACAGCCCATGGGGTCACAGATTTGGTACATACAGGCCCTTACTATGGGCCAAGTACTACTCTGATTGTTGACTTACATAAGTACCTTATTTAATCTTCACAACAACCCTGCAAAATTGATAGTCATAGATATCCTAACCAAAGCTTAAGAGGATTAAATGAATTTCCCAGTGTAGTATATAACTGAAAGGTAGTGGAGTGAACTTTTACAGAATTCTGACTTCAAAATCCACATACTCAATTGCTCTAAAATTCTTCCTCCGTCACTGGTGCTCTGTACAGGGAAGATGCACTGTCATGACCAGATCCACACAAAGGTTTCTGACAATCTAAATGACAATGACATTGCCCTATGGTAAGAGCTTTGTCAGCATCTCTGAAATAATCTCAGCGAGATGGTGACATTCCTAATAACCAACCAGAGGCGTCTCCCTGGCTGTTTGGGTTCTTAATGACTCTGCAATGGCAAAGTGGCCCTGGGCGAATGGGGAGAGGTCTCTCAAACCAAGGAGTATACTTCTGAGAGATGCTTCCCCCTTCAGAAGGGAGAAAGAGAAAGGACACTAAAGTTTGTGAGGTGCTGACTCTGGGTCAAGCACCTTGCCATTTGATTTGCATGGTTCTCTCCTTAAATCTCACCATCACCATGAAGGTACATGGAACTGTTCCGGTTCACTGAGAAGTTCACTTAAGCACAGAGAAGCGAAGCCACATACCCAAGGCCATACGACACACTCAGTGTGAGAGGAAGACTGAAGCTGAAGTGTGTTGGTCACCAAGGTCCATGCTCTCCCCGATCACACTACCTTCTTGACATGTTTGTTTTCACATTGTTACCTCTCCTAACCACACAGAGGCTAATGCACACTCCCCAGTGCCCCCGCACACCTCTCCCCTCCACACACCCTGTGTATAACACCCCTAGACCACACCCCCGTCAGCTTTCACATCGAGTGGGTCCTACAATTATCCTGTGATTCTTCACCGTGATAGACTGATTCTTAGGAACTGACGAGGCTGGAGATTCCGGATCAGCACGTACTGATGGAGGTTCCGAATCACTGCCCTAATGCACTACACCATCGATTCATCTACGCTGATCTCTAGACTAGATGTGCACTGAGAGAAAGTGGGAACTCCTTGCAATAAAACCCAGCTAAGCTTGCAGAGTGTACTCCACTGGGCATTTAAATTCTGAGGCAAGCATCAGGCTGCCCTGTGAACAGGTGCTGCAGCTGCGTCCTGGAGGAATTACAAGAAGACGCCGAATTCACCCAGAAGCCTGTGGGGGTCCCAGGTGGTAAACAGGAGCTTCTCCGTCAATGTCCAGGGCTCACACTCAGGGCTGTCTTCTGGCCTCACATCATCAGACAGAAAAGCGTAGCTTGTAACTTGCATTGAGGTAGATGGGGTTTTGTATGCCACTGTCATTCACTTATTTATTTTGTTGTTCATTCATTTCTCTTTTTTCAGTAGAGTATTTGGTCGTGCCGCAGCATGCAGGATCTAGTTCCCTGACCAGGAACTGAACCCAGGCCCTCTGCACTGGCAGTGCAAAGTCTTAACCACTGAACTGCTAGGGAAGTCCCTATTCATTCATGTCTTTAACAAGCATTGAGAGTCTATGTTAAGTGGTGAGCTGACACCAGTAACCAGATGCAAACCTAGGAAGGACCTGAATACAGATGTGTCCGTTGAGATACAGAGCATCACCGCCTTTTCATCTGTCCTCACTCACATGATGGCAGTCTTGGGCACAGTGGCTGTTATTGCTCCACTTCTTTGTATAATTAGAGTTCCTCAGTGTGTTATGCTTCCCAGATGGCACAGTGGTGAAGAATCCACTTTCAATGCAAGAAACGCGAGAGATGTGTGTTCCTTCCCTGGGTTGGGAAGATCCCCTGGAGGAGGGCAACCCAACCCCAGTATTCTTGCCTGGAGAATCCCACGGACAGAGGAGCCTGGTGGGCTATGGTCTGTGAGGCTGCAAAGCGCCAGACACAACTGAGCACAGACGCACGCAAAGTTACAACACTCTGCTCAAGGCGGGATAGCGATTCAGTACACATGGTCCATCTGTTATCAGCCAACCTCCTTCATATACCTCACACTGCAGGGTCCTTTACTAAGTAAGCGAATCATGCGATATTGGATATTCACACCCTTACTAGGCAATGTGGTGTGACAGAAAGCCTATGCATCTGAGAATGCATCTTAGACTCGCCACATGTTAGTCAGTGAAGAAGGACAATCTCTCAGCCACAGGGATTACTTCCTCTGTAAAGAGTAGGGTGGCAAACTTTGCCCCTGAGGTCAGGTGGGAGGATTAAGGCGATAAAGGAAATAAACATTCATCCCCCACATCTCAAGCAATTACTTAGTTTCACAGCAGTTCTTTTGCTATCCACGAAAGCATGTTTGGAAATATTTGACTCGAGATAGAAAAAATCCTCCTGAACTGGGCCCAGTTTATCCTCCACCCTCACAAGGAGAGAGTAAATGATCAACCAGCTCTGTCCACCAGACTGGGAATCCTGAAGGGCTGGAGTCATAGTCAATTTATTCTTGTATCTTTAGCTCAATTCTGGCCTGCCATGTTATGGGCGCTTGCTAAATGCTTGTTATGTTAAAGGATGTCTCAATCTTAGAACCCTACTGCTATATCCCAAGGACTCAATGACTTTATCTTTATGATGGCATTTGAATTTCTTCACCATCAGATTAGATCTTATCTCCCAAGTCTCTTTCATTTCCAGAGCTGTTATCTTCTTAGAAAACAATAATTTAGAAAGACTTTGTATTAAGAATGTCATTTCAAACTGCTTGACTGTCTTGGGTTATAGCCATTTGATTATACAGCCCAAAGTGATACTGTGAAAGCCTGCAGCTTTCTTGGAAAACTCATATGGCTCATACTCGATTATAAAATCACGTTTGCCACAACTGGAACAGAGCTTGTGTCAGCAGAGCTTCTCTAATGAGAAGGTGATTTGAACTGAAATGTCTACATTGTTTTGTTTACTTGAGGTCTAAGTGTGTGACCATTATCTTCATGCTTCATTCAATCACATTAAAGCCTTACTGTATAACATCTTACTCAAACACAGAATTTAGAAAATTTAGTGAATTCCAAGGATGGGGAAATGTACATTGCTCCATTATTTCTATTTCAGGGGTAAAAGAAAAATGAGACTGAGATTAAAATGAATATAGGTCAAAGAGAAGTCCAGGCATCAATACAATATTATTTTGGATTAATGAGGGGGAAAGGTCTGTGTAAATTAGTGAAGTCTGAATATATATTACAAAAATACAAGATTTTTCTTTCCAGTGACATAAAATTATGCAGAGAAAATCTTCCTTGATATGTTTTACTTAGCAAATTATTTGATAATAAGACAGAGAGAGTTGGAATTAAATTGATTTTATGCAACATTGATCCTGTAAGTGAGAGCAGTCACTAAAATCCTAAGCTAAACTACTGTTTTCCCACATTTCAAAGAAATTAAAAATAAGGGAGAAATAGTTGATTAATCATGATAACAGATATCAAAATAATAGGAAGAAATTATTACAGTGGTCTTAGGCCAAGCACTAAGGAGTGCATGACTCCGGTTTTGGTCCAGCTTTGAATCCTTGGTTGGAAGTCTCTGGGGGAGGTCCATGTACAAAGGCCTATGTCCCCTCTTGTAGGACACTACCTTTTATTACTTAGGATTTTGGTCCAGTAAGGTAAGCTAGAACCATAAAGAGGGCTTCTTTTTCCTAGGATATTTAGGATTAAAGTACTCAGAAAGTGAAATGTAAGACCCAGTCTTGCTATTTTTTAAGTCCAAAGAGGAGTTTTCCAACTTTCCGCTTAGTGGGAAAAGAAGCCATCCAAAACAAATCAGAGACAGCAGGTGGAGCTAGGACAGAGGGGAGAGGTGGCTTCCCTTGTGTGTGGGCTAAAGTGGCCCAGGCCTGTTTCCTCCGCCCTACCATGCAGGGGAGAGAGAGCAAGACAGACAGGGGAACAGACAGAGAGAAAGAGGACAAAAGCTAATAAGCCCTGGATATTCTTCACACTCAGATGCAATGAAAAAGCTAGAGAAGAGAATGAATTCCTACGAGGAAGAAGGATCGTTTAATTCTACTACGTGACAACATTTAAGGACTCAGTGTCAAAAAAAGTGTGGTAAAGCCTGATGTAACTACCCACTGTGGGTCTCCTTTCCCTTGGGATCCAGTAAGGGAAAGGCACACAAAATTCCTCCTGAAGGCCACTGCTAGGACCACTTTCATAAATTTTCTCACCAGGTGTGTCAGGTTCAGTTCAGTTCAGTCGCTCAGTAGTGTCCGACTCTTTGCGACCCCATGAATCGCAGCACGCCAGGCCTCCCTGTCCATCACCAACTCCCGGAGTTCACTCAGACTCACGTCTATTGAGTTCATGATGCCATCCAGCCATCTCATCCTCTGTCATCCCCTTCTCCTCCTGCCCCCAATCCCTCCCAGCATCAGAGTCTTTTCCAATGAGTCAACTCTTCGCATGAGGTGGCCAAAGTACTGGAGCTTCAGCTTTAGCATCATTCCTTCCAAAGAAATCCCAGGGCCGATCTCCTTCAGAATGGACTGGTTGGATCTCCTTGCAGTCCAAGGGACTCTCAAGAGTCTTCTCCAACACCACAGTTCAAAAGCATCAATTCTTNGCTTGTGGGCCTTTGGGAGACCAGGATGTCACAGGGATTCAGGACACCTCGGGGGACAGGAGATGAGAAACAGGATTGGGGATGCAGAAAGAGGAAAGGAAAGTTGGCCAAAAATCAGGCAAAACAAACCTAGCGTAAATCCCAACCCAATCCAAACAAAAGTAATCCACCTGATAAAATTCAAAACTCTTCCTAACCTCTGGTGATAGTGATGATGGTAACAGCAATGCCTTTTTGAATTTTCTGAGTGTCCTTTTAGCTTACAAAGGACTCTCTGAATCTTATCCTGTTAGGTTTTCACTGTGAATCTGTAAAATAGGCAGATTAGGCATCAGTATCTCCATTTCACCAGAAAGAATACTGAGACTTCATGAGTTGGGGGACCAGTGCTGACTGAGTTTTATGGTCTTGAAAGTGCCCAGCTGAAATGCACAGAGTTAAGATTTAGACCCAGACAGGCCTGAATTTTAATATACTAATTATACTGGAAAAGGTCTCTAACAGAGTGCATTTTTTTCTTTTTTAAAAGCTTGATTTATCTTAATTTTAGGATAATTACAGTATTGTGATGGATTGTGCCATACATCAGTATGAATCGGCCATAGGTATACATGTGTCCCCTCCATGGTGAACCCCCCGCACCCATGGAGTGCATCGTTTCTAAAATTGGTGTTTTAGTGAAAATTCAGTGTGCCCCAAATCATATTCATGTAGCCCCAAAGCCTTAAAGCCGCAAATTACAGCGTCTCCTCCCATTAGAGCTGTGGTTACTGTGGCGCTCTGGTTGGTACAACAAGCACGAGGCCCTTCACAGAGGAGCTGCTCGTAGATTACCACCCAGGAGACGCTGGCTGAATAAGTGATGGGACCATTGACAGGGACAAGCACTTGACTTGTATAGTCTCATTTCCCCTCAGCATCTCAGGGGTTCCTTACCGTTATTATCGATGGTGGCTAAAAGGCAGGAATCCGCCTGCCAATGCAGGAGACGTAAGAGACCAAGGTCTGATCCCTGGGTTGGGAAGACCCCCTGGAGGAAGGCATGGCAATGCTCAGTCATGTCCAACTCTTTGTGACCCCATGGGCTGTAGCCCACCAGGCTCCTCTGTCCGTGGGATTCTTCAGGCAAGAATACAGGAGTGGGTTGCCATTTCCTTCTCCAGGGGATCTTCCTGACCCAGGGATCAAACCTTAGTCTCTTGCATCATAGGTGCCCTTGTTACCATCTGAGCCAGCAAGGAAGCCCCCAAGGCATGGCTGCTCACTCCAGTATTCTTGCCTGGAGAATCCCATGGACAGAGGAGCCTGGTGAGGTCCATGGGGTCACAAGAAGTCAGATACAACTGAAGCAACTAAGCACATACACACCATTTTACGGATGGGGAGCTCAAGGCTTAGAGATTCCTTAGTCACCCGAGGTCGGAGAGCTAGTGAGCAGTGATGCTGGATTTTATAAAGGCAGCGAGACTCCAGGGCCTGGCTGCACAGTACACCCTCCACTGCCTCCTACTGAGAATAAACAGATCCATGGAACAGAAGATGGTTCTGAAATCTGACTTTACAAGGGACCTTTACAAGGGTCCCTGACAGAGCTCACTGTGTTTGTTCTTTTCTTCTGTTTGTAAGGGGAGATTTGAGGGGGAAAGCGGGGATTATAGAGCTCTTTAAGAACCAATGAGCAGTTCTCCCAGAAAATGGCTGTAGGAAAAATTGTTTTGCCAAGAGCTTCCGGAATTTGGAACTTCTTAATGCCTTCCCCAGATGTGTTTGGAGCTTTAAAAATTCTAAGATTAAAAAAATTTTTTTATTTATTTTACTTTGGCTGCAGTTTTTAATTCACTTTATTTTTATTTATTTAGCTTCAGGTCTTTGTTGCTGAGCTCAGGCTTTTCTCTAGTGCAGTGACTTTTCTTGTTGCAGAGCAGGAAGCTGGGGGGCGCAGGCTTTAGTAGTCGTGGTTCACCGGCTTAGTTGTCCCTTGACATGCGGGATCTTCCCACATCGGGGATCAGACATGTGTCCTCAGCGTTGGTAGGCAGTTTCTTAACCATTGAACCAGCAGAGAAGTCCTATTATAAGATACCGATTAGTCGCTTTCAGGCTTTTTTCCTGCAATCCAGGAAAATCACTTCCCTTTACATTGTGACCGAGAGAACACACACACACACACACACACACGCATGCTCACGCACACACGCAAACATACTTACACTCTCACTCACACACAGAAACTGATGATGCCCACCATCCTTACTCTTATACAGGTGATTTACGTGATGTCTCCCATGTTTTCTTTCATTAAAAAAAGATGCAGATTTGATGTTTTTGTTCAACTTAGTAAGTTGACCTCAATAATAGATTGTCTTTATTCTTTCCTAGAGAGTCTTATGGAGCAAAACAAAGAAGCTGGCTCATGAATACGCAAAAAGGCGGGGCCTGTTTACCCTGGAGGACACGCTGCTGGGTTACCTTGCGGACGGCCTCAGCTGGTGTGGAGATCCAGACTCTCCTGGTGAGATCTGGGGCCGTGTGGGCGTCCTCGGAGCCGCGCAGGGTGCAGGAGCCTGGGGCTCTGTGAGTGCTCCTCGGGCCGATGGAAGACAGCGTTCCGTAGGCCAGCTCATGTTTTCTAGAGAAAAAATGTCTTCAGGATTTGGGACTGTCCAAGGAAATGGCAACCCACTCCATTATTCTTGCCTGAAGAATCCCAGGGACGGGAGCTGGTGGGCCACCGTCTATGGGGTCACACAGAGTCAGACACGACTGATGTGACTTAACAGCAGCAGCAAGCTTCTTGATTCTCTCCTTTCTGAGGGAAGGTGTAGCCTGCTTTGGCACCGTGGTCTGCTTTCTCTAAGGGCGCCATTCAGGACCAAAGAATTCTCAGGCAAGAGGAGCCTCCAAGGGAGCCAGGCAGAAGCCTTTGATTTGCAGAACAGCCCCCAGGGGCCACGCGCCGGGCTTCTCTGTCTCTGGCTGTGCCCGGCTCTGCCAGAGTCGTGAGAGGTCCCTTTATCTCCTAGAAAGACGGAGAACACCTCCCTGCAAGGAAGGTAGTTCTGCCGAGAAAGTCTGACTGCGCTTTGACTTCTTTTTCTCCTCCTCTTTTTATTTATAGTGTGGGTATTTTTGCTTTATATAGTTTTATTCTTTTACTTTATATATTTTATTCTTAATATTATTTTATTGCTTTTTACTTATCAAAATAAATAAATAAAACTTACTGTGGTGGCTTCTTCAACCCAGATGTCCACTGTTTCAAAATACAAAAAGGAGGCACTCTTTAAAAAATGATTTTATTTATTTATTGTTTTGGCCATGCTGGATCTTTGTTGCTGTGAGGGCTCTCTCTCTCGTGACCCGTGGGGGCTACGCTCTAGTTGCCGTGTGTGGCCTCTCACCGCCAGGCCTTCTGCTTTGTGGTCACGGGCTCCAGGCTGCGTGGGCTTCTGTGGATGGGGTCCATGGGCTTACTTGCTCCTTGGCATGTGGGATCTTCTGGGACTGGGCATCGACCCGTGTCTCCTGCACTGGCGGGCGGATTCTTCACCACTGAGCCACCAGGGAAAAAGTCAGCTTAAACCTCAACATTCAGAAAGCTAAGATCATGGCACCTGGTCCCATCATGTCAAGGCAAATAGATGGGGAAAGAGTGGAAACAGTGACAGACTTTATTTTATGCAGGGGCTCCAAAATTACTGCAGATGGTGACTGCAGCCATGAAATTAAAAGACACCTCCTCCTGTAAGAAAAGTTATGACCAACCTAGACAGCATATTAGAAAGCAGAGAGATTATTTTGCCAACAAAGGTGTTTCTAGTCAAAGCTATGTTTTTCCTAGTAGTTATGTATGGATGTGAGAGTTAGACCATAAAGAAAGCTGAGTGCCCAAGAATTGATGCTTTTGAACTATGGTGTTGGAGAAGATTCTTGAGAGTCCCTTGGACTGCAAGGAGATCCAACCAGTCCATCCTAAAGGAGATCCATCCTCAGTATTCATTGGAAGGACTGATGCTGAAGCTGAAACTCCAATACTTTGACCACCTGATGCGGAGAACTGAGTCATTTGAAAAGACCCTGATCTGGGAATGATTGAAGGCGAGAGAAGGAGACAACAGAGGATGAGATGGTTGGATGGCATCACTGACTCAATGGGCATGAGTTTGAGTAAACTCCAGGAGTTGGAGATGGACATGGAGGCCTGGCGTGCTGTAGTCCATGGGGTCGCGAAGAGTTGGACACGACTGAGCGACTGAACTGAGCAGAACTGAGCCACCAGGGAAGCTCCTCCAAGTTTTGGAACTGAAGTATAGTTGATGTACAGTGTTCTGCTGGCTTCTGCCATACAGCAAAGTGACTCACTTACACTCACATGTGCATTCTTTTCCAATATTTGTTTCCATTATGATTGATCCTGGGAGATCGCGTGTGGTCCCCTGTGCTATACTGTAGGACCTTGTTGTTTGCCTAGCTTTGATTTTGAGGCTCAGCATATTTGTGTATTTAATGGTGGACATTTCTATTCCTGTTGTTAACTGACAGCTCTTATGTATTAATCCTTTCATTGGGATGTTTATTGCTTTCTTAAAGAAGTTCGATACAAGTCAACAGTGATTGCTGGAGAGTGAAAAAGTTGGCTTAAAGCTCAACATTCAGAAAATGAAGATCATGGCATCCAGTCCCAAAACTTCATGGGAAATAGATGGGGAAACAGTGGAACCAGTGTCAGACTTTATTTTTCTGGGCTCCAAAATCACTGCAGATGAAGATATTATATGTATATTGTTTGACCAGGTTTGCACTTCACATTTTCCTTAATTTTTTGTGTAAAGGAATAACTTTGTAATCTGAAAGGAAAAGTAAGAGACTAGCTAGCAAGCTGAGCTTTCAGCTTGGAAAAGGCATGAAGAAGAAACACAGGAGTGAAAAACTGCATTTTGTGAAAAACAGCCAAGGTGCACTGCTCTGTCCTGTCCTCCACAAAAGGAGGACTCCTGGGAAAGAAAACAAACAAACATCTGAGATGTTGTTTCTTGGCAAATCCAAAGTTCAATATACAAATAATGTTGGAAGCAAGCAGAAACCTCTCAGGCAGCTAGTTGAACGGTTGGAAAAGTATATTTGGTTGAATAATTCTGCTGTTTCTATTGTTTTTCAAAGGATATTTTTATAAAATTACACCTTAAGATGTCAGTTTTTCTTGCTACTTTCTCTGCTGGCCACTTCACAGTTATCAATTATAACATAACAAAGTGGAAAACAGGCCATGTGTGTGTGTGTGTGTGTGTGCAAGCACTCCTCATGTAGAAGTATTCTTAAAAGATCTTCAAGAACTGGACTATGATGACCAATCAATAATACTTCTACTACTGGAGGAATTTTCATATTGAAATAGAAAGTCATTTGGTTTGAACATGGCCGAAAGAGCGCCAGGGCCTTTTACCTGTATAAGTTTCGAGCCACGTCATCCTCATCTATCGCATATCCATGGACATGGTCAGTAAAACTGAAACCTGTGCCCACCTGAAGGTGAAATAAATAAGCAGGTATAAACAGAGAGAAACACACATCTTGCTGAGAGACACCGCACGGGAAGGAAATCAACATTATTCCCAAGGTCGTGCCTTTGGCCTCAGCTTTTTGGCATCACCCATGAGCACTCATCCATGCTCACAGAAGGATGCTGCATGTCACCATGGCCCCTCCTTCCCTCTGCTGAGCGCAAATAAACTAGCAGTGCAAAGCTCTTCTCTGATCCTGCAGTGGCGACCCTGCCAGATGATTATTTCAGGATGAGAAACTCACCTTTCCTGGCCTCTGCTAAGTATCAAAAGTCTCAAAGTTGTCTCCTCTCTGAAACCTGGAAGGTGCACTGCTCTGTCCTGCTAAGAAGGAACTCGCTATTGGCCAAAGATAAAAGCTAGCTCTGTGTGTGTGCAGTTTTTCCCCCATTTCTTTACTTGTGACAAATATGGCCACTAAGCCCTTACACCTTCAGCAGATAAGGGGTTTTAAAATAAAGATTAGCTTTATTTTTTTTTTTTTTCTGGTTGTCAAATGATCCTTTATTTTTCTTTTTCCTTTGCAGTTCTTAACTAGCAGGGCACTCCACTGCGCCACTGTTGATATCATCTATGATGTCGTGAGGGTGGCGGCCATCAACATTGCAGCCCACAGACTGGGCGGTCCCCAGGATCTCTTTAATGGTTCCAGAAAGTTCTCTAGCTAGAGACCGATGCCGCATCTGCCGGGCAATGTTGATGATCTCATCAAAAGTGATGTTTCCACTGTGCTTAATGTTTTTCTGTTTCTTTCTGTCCCTTGGTGGTTCCTTGAGGGCTTTGATGATCAGGGCAGAAGCAGAAGGTACCACCTCAATCTGCGCTTGTCTGCTCTGAATGGTCAGTTTCACTGTAATCCTCAGACCCTTCCAATCACCAGTTGCCTTGGCAATGTCATCACCGACCTTTTTTGGAGACAGACCCAGAGGGCCGATCTTGGGGGCCAGGGCAGACGTGGCACCAACTTCCCCACCGGTACACCTCAGGTACACGACTTTGATCTCGTTGGGGTCGAACTTAGGCGGCATGGTGGAGGCGGCTGGTGTCGGATGAACCCGGATTCGGGACGACCGAAGAAAGTTGCACCTTCGCCTCCTCCGAGCCGAAAGCCGAAAGCTAAAGATTAGCTTTAAACTAACAGTTCCTTATTCCTGGAAGTTCATAGTCAACTGAGTAAATCAATAGAAAAAGCTACTACTTATTTTGGGTCAACAATATGTACAAGGAATGCACCCCCACTATATACATCAGTTGTAAATATTTTTTATTTTTTTCCAAACAGCCAGGGAACAGGACATTTAATTCAGCTTTAATGTAAACATGGAATTATAGACTAGAAAAGAAGATGGCTGACGAAACATGATGGGGGGCAAGAATGTTGGATTTTTTTCCTTCCTATTTTTCTGTTTTCTCTTTGAACCATCTGGGGAAGTGAAAGAAGTTAGAGAGATTAGAGGACAGATACTCCCAATCTGTAGGAGTTGACCCTAAAGTTACTCTCCTATATTGTAGTTTATTTGATTTGATTTCATAAAACTTCCCAAGGAGAATTCTACCTTTTGCTCTCCCTGAGATGAGGCATTCAGCTCACTGTGATAAGTGAAAGGGGCTAGTTTTGACTTTTTATATCAGAGCTCTCTTGGAAAGATTAGGTGTTCCCATGCTATACAAAAAACCCAAGTTATAGAGAAACCCATTTTATCACTAGAGAGAAAGTCATCCCTTCCTGGACGGTATAACTCAGTGAAGAGGACATTTCATAAGACCAGAAATGAGGGAAGGAGAGAAAGCAGCAAGGAAAACTCCCAAACTTGGATATAATGGTACATATTAGAAAAATTAAATCTCAATTAAAAAATTTTTTAATCAGAGGATAATTGCTTTATTGTGTTGGCTTCGGCCATACAACAATATCAATCAGCCATAGATATACATATGTGCCCCGCCCCCCGGACCTCCCTCTCTTCCTGTATCCCGTCCCACCCCTCTAGGCTGGCACAGAGCACAGAGCAGCAGCTCCTTGTGTTATGCAGCAACTTCCACTAGTTAGCTATCTATTTTATATATGGCAAGGTACGTGTTTCAGTGCTGAAGGAGAGGGTGGGACAAATTGAATCAAACGTGTTTTTTAAATAGACAGTTATAGGGGCTTCCTTGGTGCTCCAAGGGTTAAGACTTAATGCTCCCAATGCAGGGAAACCAGGTGGGAACCCTGGTAAACTACATCCTGCACGTGGCAACTAAGATCCCATTTAGGCCATAACCAAGACCTGGAGCAACCCAATAAAATTTTTTAAAAAGAAAATGACAATTATATTTTAAAAAGAAAAAAATCTGGTGTTTTTCTATTTAATAAATGTACTTAATGAAAGAAAAAAAGACTAGAGAGGTCAACACTGCCATTTCACAGGACCCCGGATACTTACGGGATTATCAATGTAGAGCATGGAAAACGTAGTGGTCCAAGGAAAGTCTCTGGCAAACACTAATAAAGCAGAGAAGAGGCTTGAGACTGAGTCCTTAATAAAACATTCCACCTAACGTCTAGCTCTAGTTTGGAGCCCAACTCTCCCACCTGTCCCATCCAGTTTGGGGAACTCTTGGTGTCCCTCTGACCCTGCGTCACTGTCCTGCAGCAGGTACAGACACCAGCTGTTTTTTCCTCTTCCCCTCCTCTCCTTTACTTTTCCCAGGACCAAAGAATTTCTACATCTAAGTTGAACGTTGGAAACAAAACCCCACGCAACTGCCTCATGCAGAAATACCCATCACCCACAGATGCAATAAATCTATCTGTCCAACCGAGTGAAATAGATGGGAAATAGATGGGGAAACAGTAGAAACAGTGTCAGACTTTGTTTTTTGGGCTCCAAAATCACTGCAGATGGTGACTGCAGCCATGAAATTAAAAGGCGCTTACTCCTTGGAAGAAAAGTTATGACCAACCTAGATAGTATATTCAAAAGCAGAGACATTACTTTGCCGACTAAGGTCCGTCTAGTCAAGGCTATGGTTTTTCCTGTGGTCATGTATGGATGTGAGAGTTGGACTGTGAAGAAGGCTGAGTGCCGAAGAATTGATGCTTTTGAACTGTGGTGTTGGAGAAGACTCTTGAGAGTCCCTTGGACTGCAAGGAGATCCAACCAGTCCATTCTGAAGGAGATCAACCCTGGGATTTCTTTGGAAGGAATGATGCTAAAACTGAAGCTCCAGTACTTTGGGCACCTTATGCGAAGAGTTGACTCATTGGAAAAGACCCTGATGCTGGGAGGGATTGGGGGCAGGAGGAGAAAGGGACGACCGAGGATGAGATGGCTGGATGGCATCANCGCTTACTCCTTGGAAGAAAAGTTATGACCAACCTAGATAGTATATTCAAAAGCAGAGACATTACTTTGCCAACTAAGGTCCGTCTAGTCAAGGCTATGGTTTTTCCTGTGGTCATGTATGGATGTTAGAGTTGGACTGTGAAGAAGGCTGAGTGCCGAAGAATTGATGCTTTTGAACTATGGTGTTGGAGAAGACTCTTGAGAGTCCCTTGGACTGCAAGGAGATCCAACCAGTCCATTCTAAAGGAGATCAGCCCTGGGATTTCTTTGGAAGGAATGATGCTAAAGCTGAAGCTCCAGTACTTTGGCCACCTCATGTGAAGAGTTGACTCATTGGAAAAGACCCTGATGCTGGGAGGGATTGGGGGCAGGAGGAGAAGGGGACGACCGAGGATGAGATGGCTGGATGGCATCACAGACTCAATGGACGTGAGTCTGAGTGAAATCCGGGAGTTGGTGATGGACAGGGAGGCCTGGCGTGCTGAGATTAATGGGGTCGCAAAGAGTCAGACACGACTAAGCGACTGAACTGAACTGAACTGAGGGCATGGAGATTGTGCAAAGTTAGCAGAGTAGCAAAGAGCTATAGCAGGAGAAAAACGTAACCCAGTATAAATAAGAAGTAATGTCCAAATGGAATGAGTTTCAGCCTGAGGCCCTCAACTGGCTCTCGATATTAAGAAATAAACAAACAAAACACACACACACACAAGAAGTAATAAATGGTTTTGTGTTAAGAATCTTATAGTGAAAATTATTCATGTCTCTGGAAATTTTCGTTCAAGTATGGGTATATCTCTAGAGAAAAGTTATTCAATCCAACCTGGAATGAATTGGCTGGAAGTGGAAGCTGAGGCTGCCACTCCATGCCTGGGTGCCAGCCTTTCAGGGAATGAGCAGAAGAAAAGGCTGAGGATGTCCCAAGGTACAGTGTTTTTACTTTATGTTGCCTGCAATGTCATTTGGTAGGTTCCCCTATAAAAAGGCAGACCTTTCTGGTGTCTCTCCCCAACTCTCACTCATTCCATTATCTGATTAGGGAATATATCAGAGGGAACCAACTGTGCCCAGAACCACCCCTTCTTCTCTCTCCTTTGAGAGCCAGCCTGACCACAAGCAACCTCAGGTTCTCTGTGCCATAAATTTCACAGTGGAGGAAGCTACAGGGGAAGCCAAGAGCTTCAAAGTTCTGAATTGATAAAGTAGGTAAGTCAGTGTAATTCTTCAGGAAAAGTACGGAAGCCTATTTTTGTTTCAGATCTAAAAGCATAACCTACCAAGTGGTATCTCCTCATCATAAAGCTTATATTTTGATGTCCACCTACCTGAAGTATGTCTATATCTCAGATTATTCTAAACTCATATAGAAAAGAAGGTTGTCATTTATTAGGATTTTTCAAATCCCAAGACCACTGTTGTTGGGATGCTGTTACACCTGTTTCTTGGTCCCCCAGCGTGGAGCTTACCAGATTGAATTCATTCAGAGAATAAACCAGCTATCTGCCACTGGGTTGGAGAGGCAGCTTGCAGATGTAAGTGAATCAGGCAGAGGGAGGAGTGAATAATGAGATCTAGGGTGGAAAGTGAAAGTCGTTCAGTCATGTCCAACTTTTTGAGACCCCACGGACTTTGTGACTATATAGTCCATGGAATTCTCACGGCCAGAATACTGGAATGGATAGCCTTCCCTTTCTCCAGGGGATCTTTCCAACCCAGGGATCAATTCAGGTCTCCTGCATTGCAGGCAGATTCTTTACTAGCTGAGCCACAAGGGTGGAGGGGAGGTCTAAAGCTTCTTAAATAGTTTTCCAAGGCATTCAACTTTTTAGGTCCATTCCTCAACTCCTATAGTTATAAGTATTTGGTATTTCCAATGGAGAACCGTGGGTTGTTTTTGTTTTTTTTTTTTTGAAGTATAGTTGATTTACAATATTATTTGTTTCAGATATACAATATAGTGATTTAATATTTTTATAGATTATACTCCATTCAAAGTATTAAAAAATAAGGACTTCCGTGGTGGTCCAGGGGTTAAGATTCTGTGCTCCTAATGCAAGGGGCTCAGACTGATCCCTGGTCAGGGAACTAGATAGCATATGCTGCAACTAAAGATCCTGCCTGTGACAACAAAGACCTGGAGCAACCAAATAAGTTTAAAAAAATAAAATTTTAAAATAAAATTATTATAAAATAAAGGCTATAATGCCCTGTGTTGACAATATAGTCATGCTGCTTATTTTATAAACAGTATTTATGCTTCTTAATCCCATACCTCTATCTCTCCCCTCCCCACATCCCTCTCTCTACTATAAACCTCTAGTTTGTTCTCTATACTTGTGAGTCTTTGGTTATGCATATTCATTTTACTTTTTAGATTCCACATACCTGTGATAATAAAGTTTTTCTCTATGTGACTTGTTTAACTTAGCATTATACTAGCTCCATCCACATTGTTGCAACTGCAAGTGGAAGAATGGCTGAATAACAGTCCAGTACGTGTGTGTGCATTTGCCACATCTTTACCCATTCATCTATTGATGGGCACTTAGGTTGCTTCTGTATCTTGGCTATGATAAATAATGTTGCTAGGAACATTGGGGCACGTGTATCTTTGCAAATCAGTTTTCATTTTCTTTGGATATATATCCAGCAGTGGAATTGCTGGATTATATGGTAATTCTATTTGTATTTTTTTGAGGAAGCTCCATATTACTTTCCATAGTGGCTGCACCAATTTACATTCCGACTGAGAGTATAAAAGAAATCCCTTTTCTCCACATCCTCAAGGACAACCAAGATGGCAGAAAAAGATGCTGAGCTCACCTCCTCTCACAAGCATACCCAAACCACAACTGTCTGCAGAACAACCACTGATGAAAAAGATGAGAACCTACCAGAAAGGACCTTCTCCAATATAAAGAAGGAACGGCAATGAGACTATGTGGGCTTCCCCAGCGGCTCAGCAGTAAAGAATCAGCCTGCAATGCAGGAGTCGCAGGAGACCTGGGTTCCATCCCAGACTTGGGAAGATCCTCTGGAGGAGAGCATAGCAACACACTTGCCTGGAGAATCCCAAGGACAGAGGAGCCTGGCGGGCTACAGACTATAGGGTCACACAGAGTCAGATAGGACTGAAGCGACTTAGAAGACGCGCACACAAGGAGACCACAGGAGGAGTGGACACGTGAGGTAATCAAATCCCATCCCCCACTCCAGGTGGGCAACACATGCATTGGAAAATGATTCCATTGCTGAGGTTCCCTGTAGGAGTGGAGTTCAGAGCCCCATGCCAGGCTCCCTAGACCAGGGGTCCGGCACCAGGAAGATAAGCCCCCAGAGCATTCGGATTTGAAGCCCAGCAGAGCTTAACTGCCGGAGCCTCACAGGACAGAGCGAAAGAGAGACTTCACTCTGAACGGCTCACACAAAACGCCAGGGCAAAAGCAGTCATATGATAGGAGCCTGGCTGGGCCAGACCTACCTGCTGGTCCTTGCGAGCCTCCTGGAGAGGCGGGAGGCTGTCCCTCACCCTGGGAGCGTGCAATTTCAGGAAAGCATGGGTGGCCATATTGACTCATTAGCATCAACACCACACCTGGGCCCCCAGCAGCCTGCGGCGCACAGGCCTGTGGTGGGTTGCCTCACGTCACACAACCAAAGGGGCCGAACGCAGCCCCTCCCATCAGCAAACACGCCCCTGGACACGTGAGGGCTCCACGTGAAGGCCAAGCCGCAGCTCATTCTGCCCGGGGACAGGCGCCAGAAGCAAGAAAACTGGGACCCGCCAGGCAGGTCAGACGCTACCCTGGGGCCTGCTGGGCCCTGGCCCTGCCCGCTCGTAGGTCATCCCAAACTTCCAGAGCCCCCGTCCCTTACTCAACTATATCAGCAGCTATCTCCCCATCCCCACCCAACTCACCCGACTGTGACCCAAGGAACAATCCGAGAAGGGCTCTGGGCTCGCTGATCTGCAGCCAGACCCTAGGAAACAGCTCTGCTGCCCGTGGCCTGGCGCTAACCCAGGACCTGGCTTCACCTGCCAGCGGGTGGGCAGTAGCTCAGAGTCTTTGAGACCCTGACTCTGCCCACCAGTGAGCCAGCACTAGCCCTGGGCCCCCTGAAAAAGCGACGTGAAGCCACTCGTCACTCAGGTGTATCCCACTGTTCTGTGACCCAAAGGACCATAGCCCACCAGGTTCCTCTGTCCATGGGCTTCTCCAGGCAAGAGTACTAGAGTGGGTTGCCAGTTCCTTCTCCAAGGGTTTTCTCAACCCAGGGTTTGAATGTGGGTCTCTATACTGCAGGCTGAGTGTTTACCACCTGAGCTACCAGGGAAATCCCCAGGGTCCCATAGGGTTCCTCAGCCAGCCATCTCTACATCCTTGCCAGCATTTGTTATTTGTAGACTTTTCAAAGGTAGTCAGTCTGACAGGTGAGAGGTGATATCTCGTGATTTTGATTTGCATTTCCCTGATGATTAGTGATACTGAGTAGCTTTTATTATGCCTGTGAGCCATCTGTATGTCATTTTGGGAAAAATGCTTATTCAGGTCCTCTGCCCATTTTGACCAGATTTTTTTTTTCTTTAGATACTGAGCTATATGACTTCTTTGTATTAATACGTTTGGAATATTAACCCCTTATTGGTGATATTATTTGTAAATTTTTTCTCCCATTCAGTAGACTGACTTCTCTTTTTGTAGATGATTTCCTTTGCTGTGCAAAAGATTTTTAATTTCATTAAGTCCCATTTGTTCGTTTTTGTTTTGTTTCTTTTGCCTTGGGAGACAGGTCCAAACAAATATTGCCCTGATTCAGGTCAAAGTATGTCCTGTCTGTGTTCTCTTCTAAGAGGAGTGTCTGTGTGTGTGTGTGTGTGTGTGTGTGTGTTGTTTTTTGTTTTTTTTCATTTTAGGACTTATATTTAGGTCTTTAACACGTTTAGGGCTTCCCAGATGGTGCCAGTGGTAAAGAATCCACCTGCCAGGTGGATTCTTGCTGTAAGAGACAGCAAGAGAAAATGGTTCAAATCCCTGGGTCAGGAAGCTCCCCTGGAGTAGGAAATGGCAACCCACTCCAGTATTCTTGCCTGGAAAATTTCATGGACAGAGGAGCCTGATGGGCTACAGTCTATAGGGTTGCAAAGAGCCAGGCTGAGCATGTACATGCAATCCAGTTTGAGTTTATTTTTGTATATGGTGTGAGGAAATGTTTTAATCTCATTCTCTTATGTGTAACATGTGGCCTACAGTGCCATAGCAGAGCTTCTTACTGAGAAAAGTCATGGGCATACATGTTCAGCTTTTTCTGCATTGTCGTGTCAATTACCACTTGACCATCTGTTTTCTATCTCCCAATGTTTTGTTGATAGCTCTAAGCAATATTTGTTCTTCTTGCATACATTTCATCACTTTAGATATGTGCCTGTATTATTGGCTTAGGGAGATGTTAATGGAGGTATATAGAGGGAACAGTGTTGATAGGCCAGTCTTAAACTGGCCATATTTTACTGGCAGTCCCCAAGTGCCATTACCAGGTTTTAGCTAGCCAGAACTGAAGGTACCAACTTCTTCTACAAATAATCATTAATTTTAAACAAATCTTAGCAATCATTTTAATTAGTTTATAAAAATGGTAGTCAGATAAATTTCTATTTCTTATTTATTAGTCTAAACTACATTCTGAGAAGAGTGTTACAATTTATGATGTATTGAAAAAGGTATTTAAGATAAGAGAAATTTTGTGGAAAGAGTGCTGGTCTTATAATAAGAAATCCCAGATTTCATCCTGGTTCTGTTTACTATTTTGTAGCTGTGAAATGCTGGACCATAATTGTGCTGTGAATTGTAAAATGAGGTGGGGAAGTGTTATAATAGAGTGGATCTGCACTGACATTTAGTTTAAAATTTCTGTTTTCTTCCCTTTTAAATTTTAGTAATCATGCCTAAATCAAAAGTTTGAGTGCAAGTTATGTGCCCATTGAAAATAAAAGGCTGAATAATTCAGAGTAGCATGTATACCTACTTATAACTAATGTTCTGTGTCTCAGTTTATTTGGGCTGCTATAACAAAATACCATAGACAGATGGTTAAAACTGCAGACATTTATTTATTGGAATTCAGAACTCTTGAGTAGTCCAGGGTGCTGGCATGGTAGGATTCTTGCTAAAGGCCCTCTTCATGGCTTGCAAGTGGGTGCCTTCTCCTTGTGTCCTCACCTGGTGGAGAAAGGATGAGCTCTGGTCTCTTCCTCACTTATAAGAAAGCTAATCTCATACAAGGGTTTCCAGGTGGCTCAGTGATAAAAATCTGCCAGCCAGTACAAGAGATGAAGGTTCGATCTCTAGGTTGAAAGATCCCCTGGAGATGGGAATGGCAACCCATTCAAGTATTCTTGCCTGGAGAAGCCCATGAATAGAGGAGCCTGGCAGGCTACAGTCCATGGGGTCGCAAAGAATCGGACATGACTTAGTGATAAAATAACAACAATAATCTCATTTAGGTGGCTTTCCCCTCATTAAATATCTAAACCTAGTTACCACCCAAAAGCCTCACCACCAAATATTATCACATTGGAAGTTAGGGCTTCAACATAAAAATGTTGGGAAGACACAATCATTGGGTCCATATGTTATGTATTAATTTATTAATTGTTATACCAAAACTATGGGACTAAGATCTTTTAATATCTCTCTTTAGAAAATGAGGCAACTAAGGCACAGAGAAGTAATCTACCCTAAATCATATAGCAGAAAAGCTTGTACCAGAAATTCAAGTTACAAAACCCATATTCCTAACTGCTGTGCTGTACAATTGTGATGGATTAAATATTATATAGCTACTCAGTAAAATAAGTTAAATCTTTATCTTTCTCATTAATTTTTTAATAATATACTGTTTTATTAACTCAAACAATTGATTAGTTTCAGGAACTTAAATGATCCTTGGTGTTGAGTATGCCATGAGAATAAATTCTAATTCTTACTCTAATCCTTGTGGTTTTCTGAAATGTCCCAGGTAAAGTTTTAACAATAAAGTTTTCCAAAGTAATAGATTTTATATTAGAATATAAAACTCAAAGATGAGAAATGCCACTACCCAGGAAAAAAAAAAAAAAGATTCCTGTAATTGTGCATGAAAAAAATATTTTAAAGAAAATTCCTACTAGCTAAAAAACGTTTAATCTGAGTTTGCATTTTATTAGTTTCATTCTATTTTCTCTCTGCTTCCCCTTCTCCCTCTCCACACCCCTCTTCCCCCTCTCTTTCTCAAAGTACAATTTTCAATTTTGTTATATTAATTCCCAAATCATTCAGTCTGACAACTCAATTTACCTTTAAGGAAAATGTGGAAATTACATGATTTTGTGTATTGATTTTTGGAAAATGCTTCAGAAATGATTTATGATAGAATGATGAATTTTTTTTCAAAGCATTATAACCAATGATGGAATCTGGAGCACTAGAATAGAAATAAAAATAAATGGTAAATTGATTCTACAATGAGTAATTGGCAAAATAAACATTTTAACTCACATAAAAGAGGCAACCCATCTCCAGGTGCTCCATTTCTAAATCTAATTGTTAGTCGTTCAGTCAAGTCTGACTTTTTGTGACCCCCTGGACTGTAGCCTGCCAAGCTCCTCTATACATGGAGTTCTCTAGGCAAGAGAACTGGGCTAGGTTGCCATGCCCTCCTCCAGGGGATTTTCCTGACCTGGGGATTGAATGTGAGTCCCCTGAGTTGCAGGCCGATTCTACTGTCTGAGCCATAGGAACCAGATACTAAAACATAGAAGAATTGAGAAAACAGTAAGTTTACAAAAAAAGAAGGCAAAATCTTAATAAAAGAAATTGACATTAAATATGATTTAAAAACTAAACATTTTACAAGAATATTTAAGTAATGCAAATTCAGTTTTAGGATTCATATCTTACACAGCTACAAAGATATATTACACATGTACGTAAAGTGAATCACTAAGTGTGAAATATGCTTGAAATCAATGTTGAAAATAAGTCTCATCATTTTAAAAGAGGGACTATAAAAATAATTGCTACTGGGACCAGCAGCTGTGGATTAGTTGCAGTGTAAGAAAAACTATAAAGTTTTATTTCAAGATAAAATTACAATATATTAAAGCATTCAATCAGTTCAGGTCAGTCACTCAGTTGTGTCAGACTCTTTGTGACCCTGTGGACTATGGCAGACTAGGCCTCCGTGTCCATCACCAATTCCTGGAATTTACTCGAACTTATGTCCATTGAGTCGGTGTTGCTATCTAACCATCTCATCCTCTGTCATTTTCTTCTCCTCCCACCTTCAATCTTTCCCAGCATCAGAATCTTTTCCAATGAGTAAGTTCTTCACATCAGGTGGCCAAAGTATTGGAGTTTCAGCTTCAATATCAGTACCCAGAATATTCAAGGGTAATTTCCTTTAGGATGGACTGGTTTGATCTCCTTGCTGTA
>SJXQ01002485.1:0-72781 GCA_006408695.1 Aepyceros melampus
TATTCTTGCCACCTCTTCTTAATATCTTCTGGTTATCAGGTCCATACTGTTTCTGTCCTTTATTGTGCCCAACTTTGCATGAAATTTTCACTTGCTATCTCTAAATTTTCTTGAAGAGATCTCTAGTCTTTCCCAGTCTATTGTTTTCCTCTGTTTCTTTGCATTGATCACTTAAGAAGCCTTTCTTATCTCTCTTTGCTATTCTTTGGAATTCTGCATTCCAAAGGGTATGCCTTTGCTTTTCTCCTTTGCCTTAGCTTCTCTTCTTTTCCTGAGATTTTACTTGCCCTGTATATATCTAGGTTTGTGTGTGAGAGAAGTTTGCAACATGGAAATACCAATGGGAAGGAAAAAAAAAATCCCCAAGAAAATCCTCTTTTCAGCCAAAGGACCAGGAAAGGGGCAGCCATAAAACAGAAATCTTTTAGCTGTACGCTGTAGGCAGAATTCCAAGATATCACCCCAGATTTCCTACCAGTGATACCCTGACCTGGAACTGGGAATATCACTTTTCCTCTGTGATTTGGTATCGTCAATACCATAGCATAGAGCAGAAATCTCAGATGGGGCCATCAATTCGGTTTGGTTCTATCCCTCACTTGTGTCCGACTTTTTGCAATCCCATGGACTGCAGCATGCCAGGCCTCCCTGTTCATCACCAACTCCTGGAGTTTACTCAAACTCATGTCCATTGAGTCAGTAAAGTCAAGAATTTTTTTCTGGGCTGTGGTAGAAGAGAAAGTCAGAGGGGTTTGAGGGAGGATTTCTTTTGCTCCGAGAGGGTGTCCTAGCACGCAGCAAAGACGTGAGAATGGCCTCTAGGAGCTCAGCCTGGTCCCCAGTGATGGCTTGCAAGACGATGGAGATCACAGTCTTAGAACTGCAAAGAAATGAATTCTATCAACAATGGGAAGGAGTTGGGAGCAGGTCTTTTGGTACTTGAACCTCTAAGTGGAGATATAACTTGCCCACATCTTGATTTTAGCCTTCTGACCTACAGGACTCTTGATTATGGTAGAAGAGAAAGTCAGAGGGGTTTGAGGGAGGATTTCTTTTGCTCCGAGAGGGGGTCCTAGCACGCAGCAAAGACGTGAGAATGGCCTCTAGGAGCTCAGCCTGGTCCCCAGTGACGGCTTGCAAGACGATGGAGATCACAGTCTTAGAACTGCAAAGAAATGAATTCTATCAACAATGGGAAGGAGTTGGGAGCAGGTCTTTTGGTACTTGAACCTCTAAGTGGAGATATAACTTGCCCACATCTTGATTTTAGCCTTCTGACCTACAGGACTCTTGATTCAGAGAAATAATAAATGTATGCTGTTTTAAACCACTAAGTTATTGGTAACTCGCCTGTTCTTGAGACAAACCACTATGAAAAAGCCATGCCCCAATGGTGCTGCAGTGATGGAGCTGGGTGGCAAAGTTGCTGCTAGAACAAATCATGACAGTTTTGGTGGCTTAAAAAAACACAAATGTATTATCTTACAGTTTTGGAGATCAGAAAGCCAAATGCATCTAAAACCAAGGCGTCCACTGAGCTGCATTCTGTATGCAGAGTCTGTTTCCTTGTTTTCCAACCCCAGTTTTTAGAGGTTTCCTACATGGTTTGGCTCATTGCCCTTTCTTCCATCTTTAAAGCAAAACACTCCAACCCTTTGATCACATCTCCTCTCCTTTTTCTGACTCTTTTATCTTACTCTTATAAAACACATGTGGTTACATTGGGCCTCCCTGAAAATCCAATATAATCAAGATCCTTAACATCACATTTGCACTTTTTTTTACCATGGGAACATATAGAAATAAGAATATATTAGAATATAAGAATATATTTTCCATATAAGAATAAGGGAACATATTCATAGAGTCTGAGGATTAGAATGAGCAATAGTTCTGTAGAAGCCACATAAACTGAATTTGAACCACAGTTTACAAGCATAGGCTAGGATATACATCTGAATATAAACAGGTTAACTAAATACTAAGCTAGGAAGTGTATATAAAAACCAGAGTCTTATAATACTGGGTTGGCCAAAAATTCCTTCAGGTTGTTCAATACCATCTTACAAAAATTCCAAATGAATTTTTTGGCCACCCTAATAAAAAGTGCTCAGGATATAGTCCAAACTTACTCATCAGATTAGGAAAAATTTCAACTCAAGTAAGAAAAGACAATCAAGAGTTGCCAATGCCAAGATGACACAGATGTTGGAATTATTGGATAGGGATTTTAAAGCAGTTATTATCAAAATGTTCTAATAAGCCATCACACATACTCCTGATTCAAGTGGGGGAAAAAAACAACAAGAAAACCTTAGAAAATATTTATAGAAGATATAAAGAAGAACCAACTGGGAATTTTATAATTTAAAAATAGAAAATCTGAAATAAAAACACATTGGTGGGCATTTTGATAGTACCCAGGGTTTAATTTACCAAGGTAACTGAGTGAGGATACTGAGAGGCCAATGCTATTGAAAGAAGAGTTTATTTAAGGGGCATGACGCGCCATGCAGGGCTGGATGGAAAAGTGCCAGCACGGACACAAGCCATTTTGGCTTCCGAAGGAAGGAAGGAGCAGGTAAGTTTGAGCAATCTTGAGACTGGATAGTTGTTTTTTTTTTTTTTAATTTTATTTATTTTAATAAATAAAATTTATTGTATTGTAAAACAGGTCATCTGTTTCACATATGGTAATATACATGTTTCAGTGCCATTCTCTCAAATCATCGCACCCTCGCCCTCTCCCACAGAGTCCAAAAGTCTGTTGTTTACATCTGTGTCCATTTTGCTGTCTCACATATAGGGTCTTCATTACCATCTTTCTAAATTCCATATATATGCATTCATATACTGTATTGGTGTTTCTCTTTCTGGCTTACTTCACTCTGTATAACAGGCTCCAGTTTCATCCACCTCATTAGAGCTGAGCCAAATGTGTTCTTTTTTATAGCTGAGTAACATTCCATTGTGTGTAGTACCACAACTTTCTTATCCATTCATCTGCCAGTGGACCTCTATGTTGCCCCATGTCCTGGCTATTATAAACAGTGGAACATTGGGGTACACGTGTCTCTTTCAGTTCTGGTTTCCTCGGTGTGTATGCCCAGCAGTGGGATTGCTGGGTCGTACGGCAGTTCTATTCCCAGCCTTTTAAGGAAACTCCACACTGTTCTCCATCGTGGCTGCAAGGACTGGAGAGTTTTTGATAACCGCTGGGGTAAAGTGGTGGTCTCTACTTGTCTAGTACTTGGCCTGGGGGTGCTGATGTAGGGCAGGGGGAATACTGGCCTGATGTGTGAGTGTTAGGTAGGAAAGGTTGTTGGGATATGGGCTCTGGAGTGGTTGGTTTGCAATATAAAAAGCACGTGTAGGGGAGCCATTTGCTCTCTGAAGGAATTAGTTAGTTCTGGGAGGGCCAGTCTTTCTCTGGTCAGCAAAGGCCCCAAGATGTGAAAGCAATGTAAAGTATAAAAAGTTTAAAAAACATAATTAAAACAATGGCTCAACAGTAAAATGGGGTGCCAGAAGAGTCAGTGAACTTAAAGATAGAGCAACAGAAATGATAAGTATGAACATCAGAAAGAAAAGAGTTAAAAAATGAATAGATCCCTAGGACTTGTGGGATAGTAACAGAAGATCTGACATTCACATTATCAAAGTTTCCAAAGAAGAAACAGGATACTGAGCAGAAAAACATTTGAAAAAACAATGGCTCAAATTTGGTTTAAGACATAAGCTTCCAGATTCAAAAAACTGAGTGAACCCCAAATAGAATACATTTTAAGGGATTCACACCCAGATACATCATAATCAAACTTCTGAACACGTAGGACAAAGAAAAACTTTTGTAAGCTGCCCCAGCTAGAGAGAAACAATGGATTACTGAGAAATGATTCAACGACAGCAGCTTTCTCCTCAGAAACTTGAAGGACAGTCAAAGGAAGAGGCAAAGTTTTTTCAAGTCCTGAAAGAAAAGCACTGTCAACCCAGAATTCTTACCAAGTAAACTGTATCCCTCAGGAAGGAAGGTGAAGAAACAGTAAGAGAATTTGTTACCAGCACACCTGCTCCACAAGAATGGCTAAAGGAACTTCAGGCAGAAAGGAGACGGCAGCGAGAGGACCCCAGGAACATCACCAGTTGAAAACGCACAGTCACATGGATTACATTTTCTATAATACTCTCAAAGTGACAGAATTACAGTGATTGGAGGATTGATCAGTGGTTTCAAAGCCTTAGGACTGGAAGAGGGTGTGGTTATTGAGGTGGTTATTGAAGTGTAACACAAAGAAGTTTCTTCCTTGTTATTGGGACAGTTCTGGATTCTGACTGTGGCAATGGTTATAGAAATCCACAAATGTGGTAACACTTCACATTTTACCCCCTAAAAAAAGTGTATGTGAAGAAAGACTGGTAAAACCAAATAAGGTCTGTATGTGAGTAAACAGCATTGAACCACAAAAAAAAAAAAAAAAAAAAAGAAGAAGTCAACATCAACCATTTTATGGTCGTTTGGCATTTGAAGCAAATGTGAAAGGTGAAAAAGCTTGATAAGTGGGTGCCTCATGAGCTGACAGCAAATCAAATTGTTTTGAAGTGTTGTCTTATTCTACACAATAACAACAAACCAATGGAATTGTGGCGTGTGATGAAAAGTGGATTCATATGACAACTATGGATGGACTGAGAAGCAGCTCCAAAGTACTCCCCAAAACCAAACTTGCACCAAAAAGAAGATCATGGTCACTGTTTGGTGGTCTGATCCACTACAACTTTCTGAATCCTGGTGAAACCATTACATTTGAGAAGTATGCTCAGCAGCAAATGGATGAGATGCACCCAAAACTGCAATGCCTGCAGCCAGCACTGGTCAACAGAATGGGCCCAATTCTTCCCCAAGACAACACCTGACCGCATGTCATACAACCAACACTTCAAAAGTTGAACAAATAGGGCTATGAAGTTTTGCCTTATCAGCCATATTCACCTGACTTCTCACCAACTGACCACCACTTCTTAAGCATATTGACAACTTTTTGTAGACAAAATGTTTTCACAACCAGTAGGAAGCAGAAAATGCTTTCCAAGAATCCACCCTGGTGGGGAGGGGTCTTTATACCATCACTGGTTGAGTCCCTGAGGGACATTCATTCCATCCTGCTAAACAGACAGCAAAAGGGGCTCCAGCAGTAAGAGAAAGTCCTCAGGCAAATAATTCAGTACTGACAAAAGTCAGGGCAGTGTGCATTAAAGCGGTAAAGACAAATGGGGATGGGTAGGGAACCAAGAGCATCCAAGATGGACTTTAAGGTTGTAGGATCCAGCAGCTCAACAGTACCATAAGATCCTCTCCTCTCCACTCAGATTTGCAGGGTTAATTTTATTCACCAATGTTTTTCATAGTGGTTATTATACGATTATCAGTCCCAACTAGGGCTACAGATATTGTAGGATATAGAAAGCACTTTGATGTCAATGTTACAAGCAACAATGCTTACATTTAGCCTAATTAGACTAAAGGGATTTTCCAGGCAAGCGTGCTAGAGTGGATTGCCATTTCCTTCTCCAGGGGATCTTCCCAACCCAGGAATCGAACCTGGGTCCCCCGCATTGCAGGCAGACGCTTTACCATCTGAGCCACCAGGGAAGCTCTAAGGCATAGGCATACCTCAGATTTTGTTATATGGCTTATATCTATCAGAATCAATCCCTGGAGATAAAGGTGGGCTGTCTTCCTCAGATAGAAAAGCTGGGTACTGTTGATAAGGGAGAAGTTGGGAGTAGATGCTGGGTAGCTCAACCACGCATTCACAGTGATAAGTGTGTAAAGATGTTAACTGCAACCTTCTTTGCAATAGGAAAATCTTAGGAGTATCTGAAGTGTGTGTGTGTCAATAGGGGATTTATATTTAAACAAATTATGGTACATTCTTAGTTTGGAGCCTTTGCAAGTAATAGATTTTTATACTCTGATATAGATGGGTCTCGAAGATATATCATTAAACAATAAAGGCACATGCAAATCAATGTGTAAAGCAAACACTTTTGTATATTAAAAAGCAGGCATATGAATAGAAAATTGGTTATGTTAAAGCCTAAACAGTCAAAGACCACCAAGGATAAGCTTGTACTATGACAAGGTCAGATTTATACTCTTGAAGCAGTGAGGAAAGGCTCTCCAGGAGAATGGTGGACACATCTTTTATAAGGTTTGGGTTCTTGCTAAGGGATTCTGAAGAGAGATTAAGGGAGTAGCAATCAGTTGTGGGTTGGTTGCTTCCTGAGGCAGCATTAGGAAGGAGATTGAGTGCTGTCTTGAGATGATGGGACTTTGGCAAGATTAGGTCTCTTGTAGAGCTTTGGGGCAGTCATCAGTAAGAAAGCAGAAGCCACTCAGAGGGAACATTATAGCATTTTACAGCTGCTGCACAAGCATTGGAGAAAGAAAGTTTTCTGTTAACTTTGCATCTGATTTTATCTGTGTCTAGCCCACTCCTTCAGTCCCAAATAGGTTTTTACTCTTTTTTAAGGAATATTAAGAAACTGTTAACAGTGGTCGCCTCTAGAAAAGTGGATTGGGTTGGAAAAGTGAGGACTAAAAGATGCTTGCACTATTTATTTGCATCTTTCTGTTTTAGTCAGATTTTCTAAATGTGCTAAGTTGCTTCAGTCATGTCCAGCTCTTCGCGACCCTATAGACTATAGCCCACCACACTCCTCTGTCCATGGGATTCTCCAAGCAAGAATACTGGAGTGGGTTCCATGCCCTCCTCCAGGGGTAATACTGCAGTAGGTTCCATGCCCTCCTTTCTGACCCAGGGATCAAATCCACGTCTCCTGAGTCGCCTGCATTGCAGGCAGATCCTTTACCACTGAGCCACCAGGGAAGCCCTTTCTAAAGATGACCATATGTTAATTTTGTTACATTTTACAAGTTAACATGGATTATTTGAGCAGTGAGAATATGGCCCTTTTTGTTTGGTTGTTATCTTATTTTATTTATCTATATCTTGTCAAGAGGGCTTCCCTTGTGGATCAGTGTTAAAGAATCCGCCTGCCAATCAGGAGACGCAGGTTTGATCCCTGGGTTGGAAAGACCCTCTGGAGAAGGAAATGGCAACCCACTCCAGTATTCTTGCCTGGGAAATCCCATGGACAGAGGAGCGTAGCAAACTATAGTCCATGGGGTCACAAAAGAGTCAGACATGACTTAGCAACTAAACTACAACATTTTGTCAAGAAAGAATGTTATTTTTAAAATAATAAGAGGCACATTTCTTGCCGCCACAAAAGTTAACAGTTGGACTGTCACCACAGTCTAAACCTGGAGCTCAGAAATGAGCTTTGCCAACCCATCTTCCTTGCCTTCTCATGTGCTGCTTCTTCCTGCCGCTCTTGAGTCATTCCTTCTATGCCCAATCTTTATATCATCAGTCCTGCCCTTCACAAAGGGTAACAAATTTGGAGTGAGACCTATCAGACAATGTACTTATCACCTCACAGGTGCCCGGGTACTGCACTGGGGGGAGAGAACACAGTTCTAGATATAAACCTCAGCAATAAGATCCTGCCTCTCTTCTAACTCAGCCTTCTCCCAAGACCACACACCTATCAGTGCTGATAAATTATGTGTTATTGCTGCGTTCCCTTCTTGTCAGAAACAAACACTCATCTTGTAATATGTCAAAAGAAATGGAGTTGAGGAGCAAGTATGCTCATTTTATAATACACTGTGAGTTGACTAATAGGATAGATAATTCAGGGGAGAAACCAAAAGTCATAAAGATACTTGTACTTTATGGCCTGCAAGTTCAATAAAGTGCCTCCTCCAAGTGCTTCTCCCATTAGCAAGGGATTTTTTATTTTAGAAGACTGGCTGAGAATGTTATAATATGGAAGACTTGCCACAGAAGAAGTATGCTGCTTATAGTCATACGTCTAGAATAAAGAACGAACTGTATGACCAAATAGAATAACTCCCTTTTTGAGCCATTATAACAAAACCAATGACAAATATTGAAAGCCTCCCATGGTAGCATGCTCTGAGTAGCTTAATGACATTCCCACCAGGCCATTATTTTTAAGAGACTGATTCAGAAAAGTTGCTAGTGATATACAAGGAGTATTATTTATAAAAATTTACATGATCTTTTCTAGGGCCAAGATAACTATTATTTACAAACAAAGAGAAAAATCTACTATAATATTGAGTCTCTGAAATAAAATTTCAACTATTTTGTAAATAGTTGAAAAATAATTACTTCACAGGGCTTCCCTGGTAGTTCCTTCACAGAATTCCTGTAGTTAAGTATCTGCATTGCAATGCAAGGGACACTGGTTTGATCCCTAGTCCAAGAAGATCCTACATGCCATGGAGCAGCTAAGCCTGTGTGCCACAACTACTGAGCCAGTGCTCTAGATAGCCCGCAAGCTGCAACTACTGAGCCCATGCGCTGCAACTACTGAGGCTCACCCAGGCACCTAGAGCACCTTGTTGCTCTGGAACAAGGGAAGCCACTGCAATGAGGAACCCACACACCACAACAAAGAGTAGCCCTCTTCGCCACAACTAGAGAAAAGCCTGCACAAAGCAATAGAAGACTCACCACAGCATTCCCCAAAAGGGAGAATGGCATTGAAACATGTATAATGTCATATATGAAACAAATCGCCAGTCCAGGTTTGATGCCTGATACTGGATGCTTGGGGCTGGTGCACTGGGACGACCCAGAGGGATGGTACGGGGTGGGAGGAGGGAGGGGAGTTCAGGATAGGGAACACGTGTATACCTGTGGCAGATTCATGTTGATGTATGGCAAAACCAATACGATATTGTAAAGTAATTAACCTCCAATTAAAATAAATAAATTAAAAAAAAAAGAATTACTTCGGTTAATTCTGCCAACTCTGAGCCACAAACTTGTTAATTGAAAAATCTTTGTAGAATTAATTTTAAAAATGTTCAAGTCATTAAAAGGAAACAAACTTTTATTTTTACACATACCATTTTCAACAAACACATCAAATATTTTAGAAGAATCTGAACAACTGAAAATCATTTCCATAGGAATGGTTCCTTACACAGGAATCTGTTTCTTCTTTCATTATGGGGATATTATCTCAACGAACTATTTCAATGGTGCTCAAATAAGTACAAGAGATACATAATGTACTGTTGCACAGTCATTTTCCAATCATGCACTGGTGATTTATTAACAGAAAGATTTATTTTCAAATGTTTATTGACATAATTGGGTTGAAAACTACCATGAAATAGTATAAGGAGTTACTGCAGTGAGAAGACCTGAGCTAATCCCAGAGCATCATTTTCTAACTGTGAAAGTGGGCCTGTCATTCACTGTGTCTGAGTCTTCTCTGGAAAAGAGAGATATATTTTTATCCTGGCTTTACCTAAAATGGAAAGCCTAAGTCAAAGAAGAAGAGCAATCTACTTTTGATCCAGATACATGGCTGTGGTGGTATTAAAATATGTCCACAAGTCATCTGATTCTTCTTCCTTCAGAGAGTAGAATCTAATTCTTCTCCCCTTAAATGTGGGCTGTATTTAGTGACTTGCTTCTAATGAATTGAATGGTAGAAGTGACTGTCTATGACATATGAGATTAGGATAATAAAAGGAAACAAACTTTTATTTTTACACATACCATTTTCAACAAACACATCAAATATTTTAGAAGAATCTGAACAACTGAAAATCATTTCCATAGGAATGGTTCCTTACACAGGAATCTGTTTCTTCTTTCATTAATGGGGATATTATCTCAACGAACTATTTCAATGGTGCTCAAATAAGTACAAGAGATACATAATGTACTGTTGCACAGTCATTTTCCAATCATGCACTGGTGATTTATTAACAGAAAGATTTATTTTCAAATGTTTATTGACATAATTGGGTTGAAAACTACCATGAAATAGTATAAGGAGTTACTGCAGTGAGAAGACCTGAGCTAATCCCAGAGCATCATTTTCTAACTGTGAAAGTGGGCCTGTCATTCACTGTGTCTGAGTCTTCTCTGGAAAAGAGAGATATATTTTTATCCTGGCTTTACCTAAAATGGAAAGCCTAAGTCAAAGAAGAAGAGCAATCTACTTTTGATCCAGATACATGGCTGTGGTGGTATTAAAATATGTCCACAAGTCATCTGATTCTTCTTCCTTCAGAGAGTAGAATCTAATTCTTCTCCCCTTAAATGTGGGCTGTATTTAGTGACTTGCTTCTAATGAATTGAATGGTAGAAGTGACTGTCTATGACATATGAGATTAGGATATAAACGGCATTGTGACTTCCTCCTTACTCTTTTGCTTTGTTCATGCACTTAGGGAAAGAGCACACAACATGGTGCGTTATGTAGATATTCAGGCAGACCCATCAAGAGGGCCACACAGCAAGAAACTGGGACTTCCTACAGATAACACCAAGGAACTGAAGCCTCCTTCCCATAGTCATTTCAGGATTTTGGAAGTGGAGCCTTTTGCCCCAGTCAAGCCTTCAGATTACTACAGTCCCTGTCTTAACTGCTGTTAAGATGTTCCAGATGTTCCAGAAACACATCTGTTTCTGCTTTATTGACTATGCCAAAGCCTCTGACTGTGTGGATCACAATAAACTGTGGAAAATTCTGAGAGAGAGGGAATACCAGACCACCTGACCTGCCTCTTGAGAAACCTGTATGCAGGTCAGGAAGTAACAGTTAGAGCTGGACATGGAAATGGTTCCAAATAGGGAAAGGAGTACGTCAAGGCTGTGTGTATTGTCACCCTGCTTATTTAACTTATATGCAGAGTACATCATGAGAAACACTGGGCTGGATGAAGCACAAGCTGGAATCAAGATTGCCAGGAGAAATATCAATAATCTCAGATATGCAGATGACATCACCCTTATGGCAGAAAGTGAAGAAGAACTACAGAGCCTCTTGATGAAAGTGAAAGAGGAGAACGAAAAAGTTGGTTTAAAGCTCAACATTCAGAAAACTATGATCACGGCATCTGATCCCACCACTTCATGGCAAATAGATGGGGAAACAGTGGTAATAGTGGCTGACTATTTTTCTGGGCTCCAAAATCATTGGAGATGGTGATTGCAGCCATGAAATTAAAAGATGCTTTCCTCCTTGGAAGGAAAGTTATGACCAAGCTGGACGGCACAATAAAAAGCAGAGACATTACTGTGTCAACAAAGGTCTGTCCTGTTGAGGCTATGGTTTTTCCTGTGGTCATGTATGGATGTGAGATTTGGACTATAAAGAAAGCTGAGCGCCGAAGAATTGATGCTTTTGAACTGTGGTGTTGGAGAAGACTCTTGAGAGCAAGGAGATCCAACCAGTTCATCCTAAAGGAGATCAGTCCTGAATATTCATTGGAAGGAGTGATGTTGAAGCTGAAACACTAATAATTTGGCCACCTGATGCAAAGATCTGACTCACTTGAAAAGACCGTGATGCTGGGAAAGATTGAAGGCGAGAGAAGACGACAGAGGGTGAGGTGGTTGGATGGCATCGCCGACTCAATGGACATGAGTTTGGGTAAACTCTGGGGGTTAGTGATGAACATGGAGGCCTGGCATGCTGCAATCCATGGGGTCACAAAGAATTGGACACGACTGAGTGACTGAACTGAACTGAACTGAACCAGGAAAAAATACACCTATAAGATAAGAATATATGTCAAAAGGAGAAAATGACCTTTAGATTTAGTATATTAAAGATAAGTATTTCAGAAAAGAAAAAAAAAAAAGAAGACAAGACATATAATTCTCTTTTTACATGGAAAGTTTCCAAATAAATTTAAAAAGAAACAAGAGCTTTGATTTAGAAATATAGTCAAACTCTTAAAGCTTCCACATATTCTGGCTTATAATGCAATTAGAAGAAACTGCAATGTTCCATCAGTCAGAGTGAAAGTTCTGTAGTCCACAGAAGACACTGTGAGGGATGACAAAGCAGCTCTTCTGGTCACACACATGGGAACACTTCATAAGCATCATTAAACCACAGGCTCTATATTCATCATTTCAGATTTAAAGAAAATCTTAAGCAAGCTTACGGTTACTAAAAATCTCTATTATAGAATCCTGTCTCCTTCACTAAATGTATGTTTACCAAAATGATTTAAGAGAACAAAAGTAGCAAAGAATGGAATTAAAACTACAGCATGAGTCTTCAAACTGGGGTTATACAAAGACTTTGCAAATGGTACATGGACATAAATAGTCTTGAGGAAAACAATTTCAATTCAACTTTCATATATAACCAATATCTCCTAAATGATCTGCCTGAGAGATGCATTATATCTGATCTTCTTTCCTACCTCTCTTTTCACAAACATCTTTTTCCATATTTCAAAGGAAGGCATATTTCTTTGAATTCCCAAACTGGATTATTATGCATTATCCCAGAGTGTGAAAACTTCAGGGGCACCAAACAAAGGAATAGTTTAAAATATTCGTGTTTGCAAACTTCATCTATTCACATCACCATAAACTCACAGGAGTACATCTCTCTTATCTTGTATATATTCTTATTAAATGAGAAGGATTGTAAGACTCATGTTGAAATGTTCTATATTTTAAAATATTGTAGTATGAAGGAGGGGTTGTGGGCCTGATAATAAAAAATTTTTATTTAGGAAGCACACCTCTCAATTCTGTCAACTATTGTAAAATAACACATTGTCCTGAGGATAACTCCTGTGAGACTGCTGTCAACAAAGATATGAAACCACCATCTTATGATATCACTTATTTACAAAAGAACCAGGCTCAAAAAAAAATCTGATTTGTTAAATGAGGAAAGCTAAAGGTACTATGGAAAAGGTACGATCATTAAAGCTTGCTTGGGAAACCTTTTACATATTAGTTTTCCTCTCTTGAAAATACTGTGATTTGAACAAGGTTATGAATCTGAGATCACAGTTCATTCTTTACAGAAATATTTATTGAGTAATTTCTATTTACCAGACGTTTTAGATTCTCAGATGCAATGCTACATAAAATGAACAAAAATCTAGGTTCACAGGAAAGACAAAAAACAATAAACAAAATATGTAAATGTATAGTACATTAGAAAATTATGAGTGGATAGAGAACAAGAAAAAGGGGATGAAGTACAGGGAGAGCCAGGAGGCACTGGAGATTTTAAGTTAGGTGGGCAGAGATAGCTCCATTTAAAAGGTGACATTTGCACAAACGTCAAACGTTTGAAGCAGATGAGGGAGCAAGACTTTTGGATATTTGAGTGGAGGTGGTTGCTGAGAAGAGTGGGGAAAGCATGTGGAAAGAACCTGGGGCAAAGTATGCTTGGCTTGCTCAAGGAACAGCAAGAAGGTCAGTGAGGAGAGGAATAAGTGAGAGGGAGAGTAGAAGAAGAAGAAATGATAAGGATAATGTAGTGCTAGATCATGTGCTAGAAACTCACAGGCTACTGCAAGGATTTGACTTTTACTCTGGATGAGGATTTTGTGGAGTATCATGGTCTGACTTACGTTAAGTGGCACACTAAGTAAGTAAGTAAGTAAGTAAAGTCACTCAGTCGTGTCCGACTCTTTGTGACCCCATGGACTGCAGCCCACCAGGCTCCTCAGTCCATGAGATTCTCCAAGCAAGAATACTGGAGAGGGTTGCCATTTCCTTCTCCAGGGGATCTTCCCGACCCAGGGATCGAACCCCGGTCTCCCGCATTGGAGGCAGACACTTTACCTCTGAGCCACCAGGGAACTGCTGTATTGAGAAGAGACTATAGGGAGCAAGGACAGAAGCAAAAAACCCAGCAAGGTGGTTACTGCAGTAATCCAGAAAGAGACCAAGATGGTAGTCAAGGAGATGATAAAAAGAAGTGAGACTCTGCATATATTCTGAAGGTAAAGTCAACAGAATTTTCTGATAGATTGGCTGTAGGGTGTGAAACAGAATAGCTCTATATCTATTGGAAAAATAAATTCATAGTTTAAAATTTTATAGAAAGAAAATTCCAGACACAGATGGTTGCACTTATAAATTCTATTACATGTTTATGGAAGAAATCATACCAATCTTACTAAAACTCTTTCAGAAAATAAAAGATGAGAGATCACTGCTCAACTCTTTTTGTGTGGTCAGCATCATCCTAATTCTAAAACCCGATAAAGGCAGTCCAAAAAAGAAATTTATAGACCAGTACCATGCATGAACACAGATGCAAAAATGTCCTTAACAAAACATTAGGAAATGGAATCCAACAATATAACAAAAGGATAATACATGATGACCAAGTAGGGTTTATCTCAGGAATGCAAAGTTGTTTAACATTTGGGACTTCCCTGGTAGTCCACTGGCTAGGATTCCACACTTTCAATGCAGGGGGCTGCAGGTCTGATCCCTGATTAAGAACTAAGATCTCACATGCTGTGTGGCACAACAAAAAATTGAAAACAAAAATTTTAAGTTAACATTTAAAGATCAATCAAGGTAATTTACCATATTAATAAAGGAGGAAAACTATATGATAAGTTGAATACATGCAGAAAAAAATTCAGCACCCACTAATCATGTAAACTCTTAGCAAACTAGAAATAAAAGGGAACTTAACCTGATAAAGGACATCTGTTAAAAACCTGAAGCTAACTTTGTATTTAATAGTGAATGTCTGAATATTTTTGCTCAGACTGAAAAGGCAAGGTTGCTCACCGTCATCCCTTCTATTCAATATTATAGAGGAGGTCTTAGCCAATTAAATAAGGCACATTTTAAAGTTAAAAGAAATAAAAGGCAGAAAGATTGGAAAAAGGTAAAACTATCTGTATTTGCTGATGACATGACTATACGAAAGCTTGAATGTGAAAGTGTTAGTTGCTCAGTTGTGTCTGACTGTAGCCCACCAGGCTCCTCTGTCCATGGAATTTTCCTGGTAAGAATACTAAAGTGGGTTTCCATGCCATTCTCTAGGGGATCATCCCAACCCAGGAACTGAACCCAGGTCCCCAGTATTGCAGGCAGATGCTTTACCATATGAGCCACCAGAGAAGCCCATACAAAACCCTAAAGAATCACAAAATAAATGCTAGAAGTAATAAGTAAATTTAGCAAGGTCACAGAATACAATCTTAATTTAAAAAATCAAGCAGTGTCACAAACAATTGGAGAATTAAAATTTAAAACTGATTCTATGTATAGTATCAAACATTATGGAATAATTCTAACATATACCATGTTATATTATATATAACATAATAAATCTAACAAAAGACTTTTAATATCTCTACATTAAAAATACAAAACACTGTTGTGAGTAGTTAAAGAAGATCTAAATAAATGCTATGATAAATCATTTCATAGATTAGAACATTCAGTTTTATCAAGATGTCTATTCTCCCAAAATTAATCTATAGATTCAATGCAACTCTAACCAAACCCTCAGCAGAATTTTTTTGTATAAATATCAACAAGCTAAGCCTAGAATTACATGAAAATAAGGGGCACAAAGTAGCTAAAACAACTTTGAAAAAAAAACAAAGTCAAGAACTTAAGCTACCTAAATTCATGAAATTATCATGACAGTGATAATTATACTAAAATTATCAAGACTGGCATAATGATTGACAAAAAAATCAATTGAACTGAATACAGCCCAGAAATTGACCTCCAATTATATGGTCCTTTGATTTTTTTATAATGGCACCAAAGGAATCTGAAAAGAATAGTCTTTTCAACAAATGCTGCTGCAATAATTAGATATCTATATTAATGGGAAAAAAATAATATCAGCTCCACCTCACACCATATACAAAAAATTAAATGTAAAAGCTAACTTAGCCCTAAAGCTTTGAAAACCATCTATCTGACAAAGGACTGCTACCCAGAATATATAAAGAATGCCTAAAAATTAATAATAAAAAGCTAAAATATTCAATTAAAAAACAAAATATTTTTAAATGGGCAAAATAATTAAATAGGCATTTCATAAAAGAACATGTACTAATGGCTAAAACATACATGAAAAAGTATTTGACATCATTAGTCATTGCTGCTGGTGCTGCTGCTGCTAAATCGCTTCAGTCGTGTCCAACTCTGTGCGACCCCAGAGACGGCAGCCCACCAGGCTCCCCCGTCCCTGGGATTCTCCAGGCAAGAACACTGGAGTGAGCTGCCATTTCCTTCTCCAATGCATGTAAGCAAAAAGTGAAAGTGAAGTCACTCAGTTGTGTCTGACTCTTCGCAACCCCATGGACTGCAGCCCACCAGGCTCCTCCGTCCATGATATTTTCCAGGTAAGAGTCGTGGAGTGGGGTGCCATCACCTTCTCTGAACACTGACCCTACAATCCAGCAATTCCTCTTAGGTATTACCTAAGAGAAATGAAACTATATATCCATAGAAAGACTTGTACACAAATGTTCATGGCAATTTTCTTTTAAATAGTCAAAACTAGAAACAGCCCAGGTGTCTATCAATAAGAGAATGGATAAGCAAAATATGATATAGTCAGATAATGGAATAAAATGCAGCAACAGAAGGACTGAGCTACCAATACACACTAAAACATGAATGAATCTCAAAAACATTATGCTGAGTGAAAGAAGCCATCTGCAAAAGGATACATATTGTATGCTTCCATTGAAATAAAGTTCTCAGTTCAGTTCAGTCACTCAGTCCTGTCTGACTCTTTGTGACCCCATGACCTGCAGCACACCAGGCCTCCCTGTCTATCACCAACTCCCGGAGTCCACCCAAACCCATGTCCATTGAGTCGGTGATGCCATCCAACCATCTCATCCTCTGTCGTCCCCTTTCCTCCTGTCCTCAATCTTTCTCAGCATCAGGGTCTTTTCAAATGAGTCAGCTCTTCACATCAGGTGGCCAAAGTATTGAAGTTTCAGCTTCAACATCAATCCTTCCAATGAACACTCAGGACTGATCTCCTTTAGGATGGACTGGTTGGATCTCCTTGCAGTTCAAGGGACTCTCAAGAGTCTTTTCCAACACCACAGTTCAAAGGCATCATATCTTCGGTGCTCAGCTTTCTTCACAGTCCAACTCTCACATCCATACATGACCACTGGAAAGACCATAGCCTTGACTAGACGGACCTTTGTTGACAAAGTAATGTCTTTGCTTTTCAATATGTTATCTAGGTTGGTCATAACTTTTCTTCCAAGGAGTAAGCGTCTTTTCATTTCATGGCTGCAGTCACCAACTGCAGTGATTTTGGAGCCCCCAAAAATAAAGTCAATCACTGTTTCCACTGTTTCCCCATCTATTTCCCGTGAAGTAATGGGATCAGATGCCATGATCTTCATTTTCTGAATGTTGAGCTTTAAGCCAACTTTTTCACTCTCCTCTTTCACTTTCAACAAGAGGCTTTTTAGCTCCTCTTCACTTTCTGCCATAAGGGTGGTGTCATCTGCATATCTGAGGTTATTGATATTTCTCCCTGCAATCTTGATTTTAGCTTATGCTTCATCCAGCCCAGTGTTTCTCATGATATACTCTGCATATAAGTTAAATAAGCAAGGTGACAATATACAGCCTTCACATACTCCTTTTCCTATTTGGAACCAGTCTGTTGTTCCATGTTCAGTTCTAACTGTTGCTTCCTGACCTGCATATAGGTTTCTCAAGAGGCAGGTCGGGTGGTCTGGTATTCCCATCTCTTTCAGAATTTTCCACAGTTTGTTGTGATCCACACAGTCAAAGGCTTTGGCACAGTCAGTAAAGCAGAAATAGATGTTTTCCTGGAACTCTCTTGCTTTTTCGATGATCCAGCAGATGTTGGCAATTTGATTTCTGGTTCCTCTGCCTTTTCTAAAACAGCTTAAAGTTCTAGAAAAGGCAAATCTCATCTATAATGGAAAATAATTAGGATAGTGTTTTCCTGGTAGGGAAGAGGGTATGAAGGGGCAATCAGTGTATGTGTGGGAAAGGGCAACATTCTATGTCTTGATGGGGGTTTGTATTCATCAAAATTCAGTGGATATATGCTTAAGATTTGTCTATTTAATTATATGTAAATTTTATACCAAGAGACAAACTTTAGACAAACACTGAACTCTAATTGGCGATATGAATGCTGAAGTATACAGAGGGAGTGTACAGATATCTTCAGTTTACTTTGAAATTTGTCAAAAATTAAGATGAGTTGATATAGGTGATAAAACAAGTATAGGAAAATATAAATGGTAGGATCTAGATATATAAATATTCACTATAAAATTCTTTCAATTTTGTGGTATGTTTGAAATTTTCCACAATAAAACATTTTTTAAAATTAAAACTACATAGCAATGTTGATATCATTTCAAGATAATTAAAAGGTTTTTTCCCCAAAAGTACAATACAAGCACATTGATCTGGAGCTCAGTGTAAAATAATTAGTAGTGGGGTGATTTATCAGTCACTCATTAATTCATTAAAATATTTAATAGTTATTCATTGAGCATCTATTACATGACAGGCCCTTGAAAGAAAGCAAAAATGCATAACAGTCCACTCAATAAGTAATTATCTATTTTCACCCAAGTAACCCACTTGGAAAGCAATGCTTTGGGGAAATGAGGCATGACAAGCAAGCCTGTCATTCACAGCTATTTTTTTAACGTAACAGTTTGCCCATTAAAGAAGTCATTTTCAATATGAAAAAGCAACACTGTTAGACAGGAAATAATTGCACAAATACTAGTGTGAATTTTAAATTGTTTCTTAAACATACTTTCAAACTTGGAAGCAGAAAAATCGAGACTTAAGGCTTCCCTGGTGGCTCAGAGGTTAAAGTGTCTGCCTGCAGTGCGGGAGACCTGGGTTCGATCCCTGGGTTGGGAAGATCCCCTGGAGAAGAAATGGCAACCCACTCCAGTACTCTTGCCTGGAAAATTCCATGGACTGAGGAGCCTGATGGGCTTCAGTCCATGGGGTCGCAAAGAGTCGGACACAACTGAGCGACTTCACCGAAGGAAAGAGAAGGCCTCACTAACATAACATGTGCTTTTTCAAACGTTGGTATTAAGCTGACATATCGAAAGAGCTCTAAATGTCATTTCCTCACAAGAAGCTATTATGCACAGTGCTTGAACAGGGCTGGAGGACCTAGCAACAGAAGCAAGGGAAAGGTTTCCAAGGCGAGAGGTTTAGCTCTGAAACAAGCTTAAATTGGCATGCCTAGAGGTCTTGACCAGGAAAACGAATGGCCAGCCAGTGTATCAGCCTAATAACAGGTCTTATTTCCCTAGACGACATTGGATTTATTAGATACGTACTCTTAAAAATGCATTATTTTCCAGTGTAATTCAAGTTACATAGCACAAACACTGATGAATGCTTTTGTATGCAAATATATTTTGGTCTATGAATCCACTGCTTCTCTCAGACACCAAAGCACGAGTTTTAGGTTGGGAATCGGAAATAATCCCAATTATATACTGTTCTAATTCACATTCCAGCACTAAATGTAGTGTCTGAGTAATTTAGATGTTAGAAAGCATGGCTGAAGGGTGAGACAGAGGCTGAGAATTTGCAAACCAGATAATTTAAAAGCCTTGCTTGACACTCTCATGCAGCACTGGGTGATTTGAAATGTACTTAGGCTACAGGGCTCAGTTTTCCCTTCTTTTTCTAGAGATTATCCTACTCCCTGTTTTGTCCAAATTAGCCATCAGAGTTTCTATTATTTGAAAGCCTGCCTAAACCATCTCCTCTTCCTTCAAGGGCCAGGGGAAGGAGTGTCTTGAATTTTATCTTCTTTGTCTTTCCTTTAATCTTCTTTCTTTTCACTAAGTATCAGGGTAGTGTTCAAAGAAAAAAAAAGTCACAAAAAGGGCTATTTTATAGCTAGAAATGGAACTGGAGAGAGACGCATGTGGCATCATTGGCTTCAGAGGTAAAGCAGGGGTGGGGCGAGCAACATTTATGGATTCTCTAAATTCAGAGTACTTTCATCACATAGATAGTGAAGCCCTCTTCCTCCTCTCTCTGCTGCTTCTGCAAAACACTGCCCAGTATGTACAGTATAAGACCGGAAATCAGCTTCTCTCTTTCTCTCAATTTACCAAAAGGCCCTCCATAGGACAAAGAGAATGATAATTAAAGTACACTATATACAGCTCTCGGAGAAGGCAATGGCAACCCACTCCAGTACTCTTGCCTGGAAAATCCCATGGATGGAGGAGCCTGGTGGGCTGCAGTCCATGGGGTCGCTGAGGGTCGTACACGACTGAGCGACTTCACTTTCATTTTTCACTTTCATGCATTGGAAAAGGAAGTGGCAACCCACTCCAGTACTCTTGCCTGGAGAATCCCAGGGACAGGAGCCTGGTGGGCTGCCGTCTATGGGATCGCACAGAGTCGGACACGACTGAAGTGACTTAGCAGTATAGACAAGTCTTGTGCCCTGATGAAACACAACCCACACACAAATACAGACATTTTTCCTATGTTTGTCCCAAGGGCTTCACCACATCACTGACCATAAATAAGGAGATGTTTGTTGTTCCATGACACAAAAGCAAAAATCAGGCACAGAACTTAAAACTTCCATCTACTTTAATCTGGTTCTTAAATCTCTATTTGGCCTGGTATCTCACAAAGTCTTGAGACTTGGTGTCAAAACAACAGGATGGAGAACAACGTTAAAGAACAAATGCCTTCATCCCTACCCTACAAATCACATCCTAAAACTGACCCAGGCAACAAGCCTTGATTCTATCCACTGCTCTTATTTGTCCAGATGGCTTTCTTGAAATTCCTTTAACAGAAAAGTCTCTCCTCAGAGCATTTGTGGACTAAATTCACTAGCCTTCCCCTTGATCTTAATTCAGCTATTGAGACAATCCAAACCTCTTTACATTTCTATTAGTTTTTGCTTACTCCATTGTCTGTTTTCTCATTTTTATTTATAATCTCATTTGTATTCTTTTTGTAGCACCTCAAAAAGCCACACCAAAAATTTGCTTTAGAAATCTGTTTTTCTCAGCCATTGCTCAGGAAAAAAACAATTCTTCCCTTACTACTGGTTAAAAGATAACATCTGTTTTTACTTTCACCTCATAATTCAGTCAATTCAGTTTAGTTCAGTCACTCAGTCATGTCCAACTCTTTGTGACCCCATGGACTACAGCATGCCAGGCTTCCCTGTCCATCACCAACTCCTGGAGCTTGCTCAAATTCATGCCCATCAAGTCAGTGATGCCACCCAACCATCTCATCCTCTGTCATCCCCTTCTCCTCTCACCTTCAATCTTTCCCAGCATCAGGGTCTTTTCAAATGAGTCAGCTCTTCACATCAGGTGGTCAAAGTATTGGAGCTTCAGTTTCAGCATCAGTCCTTCCAATGAATATTCAGGACTGATCTCCTTAGTCCAAGGGACTGTCAAGAGTGTTCTCCAACACCACAGTTCAAAAGCATCAATTCTTTGGCACTCAGCTTTCTTTATAGTCCAACTCTCACATCCATAAATGACTACCAGAAAAACCATAGCTTTGACTAGACAGACCTTTGTTGGCAAAGTAATGGTGTAATAAAGATTTTGGGGATTTTAAGTGACTAAAACCCAGTTCAAATTTACTTAAGCACAAGAAGGGGGAACTCAGGGGCTTATTTTATTGACAAGTCTGAGTAACCTGGCAGGAGTCTAGAAAAAGAGCCTCATTCCATCTTCTGAGATCAAATCTTATATGCTTAGTCTTATTATTAGGAAGAAATACATATTTTCAACAGCCAGCCAAAGTCCCAAGGAAGGAAATGGCAATAGGCAGGCACAGGTTGTCCATGATCACTATATGCTGGACAATAACCCATCCCTCTGGATTTCCTCACTGGGCCCCAGCAAAGCAGTTGAGTTTTGGGTCAGAAGAACCCTGCTGCCAAAAGGACAGCAAATTCAAAGACATCAGTTCTGATTTCCTGTGAACACGCTTTACCCCCATCAGTTTGCTTTTAGGAGGTATAAGAAGATCTTGCCACTTTGGCAACTGGAGTCTAGGAATGAACTCATTTTGCACACCGGTGAGACCTAGGGGACACCTGAAACACAAAATGTACAAAGATCGGAACCTTCTGAAAACATTGTCTTCTCCTTTGTTCTCTAACCTGGAGGAGAGGGTAGCCATGAAGATTTCAGACAAAATAAAAATGGTCATATGCAAGCCTCCAGGAACTTGCAGTTCTTCCAGGTTAAGAGAAAGGAACTCACATAAGATTATTTAGAGTGACGTTTGATGATGGTGGCAGCTATTAATTTAATTCAAATGCTTGAAAGATTATATTAAATATACTCCAGCAACTTTCATACTTTCAGTTCTGAAATTCTAATTCCAGATTTTGTGATTTTCATTTAAACATAGAGCAACAGTGATTTTAAAATAATTATCCCTGAAAATGGTGTCACTCAGTCGTGTCCAACTCTTTGTGACCCCATGGACTGTAGCCTACCAGGCTCCTCTGTCCATGGGATTTTCCAGGCAAGAATATTAGAGTGGGTTGCCATTTCCTTCTCCAGGAGATCTTCCCGACCCAGGGATTGAACTCAGGTCTCCCACATTGTAGGCAGATGCTTTACCGTCTGAGCCACCAGGGAAGTCCATTATCCCTGAAGTTTTATTAAAAATAATGCAGCTATAAGTAAAGAGCATTACTTTCAAGACCTCAATTTGAAATGAAATGCAGAATTTCTAGATTTTAATGCATCATAAGCCACCAATTTCATAAAATTGCATCCACTTATCAAAGCTTATATCACCCCCATGGAAGCAGCCCTTTGAAAAGGGATAAGGTATTTGATTCTCTAATGTCTCCATTTAGCCAATTATAGGTAGGTTTTCATATATAGTTCCCTTAAAAATATTATAAAAGCACTTTCTACCATGGTTCTAGCATGGTTGAAAAATGTTAAAGGCATTAATTTCATTGAATTACAGGAAAATTTTAGATCGAAAATGACAAGAAGATGTTTTTAAAATGAAACATTTTCTTTGTGCTTAACATGGCCTCAATTGCATTGAAACAGCTAAAATTTTGACAAAAGAGATAATCTCTGTCTTTATGAAAAGTTTCACATAAAATGAAGACAATTATTGCAGGGATGGAAGATAGTTTTCACTCCAAATGAGACATACATATTATTTATCAAGCTATATATAGAAATATGCTTGCCAGGCAATGACCATTAAATCCTCAATATTTTTATACAGTAAGAGTGGACAAGCCTCTAAATTTCACCAGTTTTCATAACTTTCAAGAGTTTCAGGCCTAATAAATTTAGAAAAGGTAGGAATTAAGGAAAAGTAAAAATGCTGATTTAAATGAGAAATGTCATTATGGAAGATAAGGAAAATGAAAATAGTAATAAAATTCTTTTATTTCCTAAGAATATTGCTTCTATCCTTTCTAAACACTAGATTGATATCTGTATCTGAGAATGTGGTCACCAGTCTCCAATATGACCCCCTAGTATTCCTATGCCCTGGCTTATGCCCATGTACATAGTCCCCTACCACAATGAATAAGGCAGACTGTATAATCAACAAGCTATTACAGAAGGGATGGCATATGACCTTAAAAGTCTGGGTCATAAAGACATTGAAGATTTTGTCCTACTTTCTCTTGGACTACTCACTGTGGGGTAAGCCAGTTTCCATGCCATCATGACACTCAAGCAGCAACTGGAGAGGCCTTTATGACAAGAAACTGAGAACTCCTGCCAATATAGCCAGATGAGTGGGCCATCTTCGAAATGAATCTTCCAGCCACTGTGAAACTCTCAAATGACTGCAGTCCTAGCTAACATCTTTTTTTTTTTTTTTTGGTCTGTGCTGGGTCTTCATTGCTGCATGCGGGCTTTTTCTACTTGTGGAGAGGAGGGGCTACTCTCTAGATGCAGTGCATGGGCTTCTCATTGTAGCAGTTTCTCTTGCTGCAGAGCATGGGCTCTAGGCACACGGGCTTCAGTAGTTGAGCACAGGGGAGCATTAGTTGTGGCTCATGGACTCTAGAGCGCAGGCTCAGTTGTTGTGACACAGGAGCTTGCTCTGTGGCATGTGGAATCTCCCTAGACAAGGGATTGAACCTATGTCCCCTGTATTGGCAGGCGGATTCTTATCCACTGTGCTACCAGGGAAGTCTCCTACCTGACATCTTGACTGAAACCTTACGAGAGGTCCTGAGCCAGAACTACACAGTTAAGATGCTCTCAAATTTTCAACACATAGTAACCATGAGATAATAAATATTTGTTGTTTTAAGCCACTAGGTTTTATTTTTTTTTAATTAATTTTTATTTTTCAGTTTGTTTTGCTTTACAATACTGTATTCGTTTTGCCATACATTGACATGAATCAGCCACAAGTGTACATGAACTCCCAATCCTGACTCCCCCTCCCTGCTCCTGCCCCACACCATCTCTCTGGACTATCCCCGTGCCTCAGTCCCAAGCATCCTACATCCTGCATCGAACCTAGACCAGCGATTCATTTCACTTATGATATCATACATGCTGCACTGCCATTTTCCCAAATCATCCCTCCCTCTCCCTCTCCCACAGAGTTCAAAAGGCTATTCTATACATCTATGTCTCTTTTGCTGTCTCGCGTACAGGTTTATCATTACCATCTTTCTAAATTCCACATATATGTGTAAGTATACTGTATTGGTGTTTTTCTTTCTGGGTTACTTCACTCTGTATAATCAGCTCCAGCTTCAAGAAGTATAAATTTAGTATGCAATATCTTTAGTTGGAATAGTGATTCTGAACACTAATTTTGAGAAATTGGATTATTATATCTGGAAGTGTTAATGCATTCTTCAGAGGTCAGGATTCAATAAGATCTATAAATTCTAAAATATGATATATACTAAAACCATGTATTGAGCACTCATATGCAATTTTCATTTATTTCCCAAATATTAATTTAGTAGGGCTACTGTTTACCAGGAAAATAAACAGCTTTCAAGACATACAGAACTGTACTAGCAAGATACAGCCCTCATAGATCCAACAGATTGTCTGTTATGCATCCCTCATGATATAGTCATTGTAATACATACTTTTTAGGATACAGAAGTTCAGATCATGTAATAACTTGTTAAGAACTATACAACTATCTAAACAGTTGGCTTTTATTGATTATCCAGGAGATGGAACAGGTTTGAGGTAAGTGTATTGTTTAATTGTTTTCTATTCACATAGATAACCTCTAGAGCTCCATTGATGTTTCCCATCATGAAGTCTTACTCTAAATGTTTCTTCCCCTTCAGAAAACCTCTTTGTTTTCAATTTGTGTGTCATTGTCATATTCCATCACAGTGGTAATCTCAACAGTATTCACCCTCTAACTCTGTCCTTATTCAGTATGAGGCAGGAAATAAAACATAGCTTCTTTTAGTTCAACCCATCAGAGGAAGTTAGAAATTCAATTTTCTGATTCCAAGTTCAGTTTTCTCTCTATTACAAACTTAATACCACTGAATGAACTTTAGCTACCATGTCCACAGAAAGTTCTGACATTCATAGTCACACATCAACATCCATAGAGTCTTCTTCAAATTCAAAAAATAAATCACAGCAAGATCCTTTACGATCCACCTCCCAGAATACTGGAAATAAAAGCAAAAATAAACAAATGGGATCTAATTAAAATTAAAAGCTTCTGCACAACAAAGGAAACTATAAGCAAGGTGAAAAGACAGCCTTCTGAATGGGAGAAAATAATAGCAAATGAAGCAACTGACAAACAACTAATCTCAAAAATATACAAGCAGCTTATGCAGCTCAACTCCAGAGAAATAAATGACCCAATCAAAAAATGGGCCAAAGAACTAAATAGACATTTCTCCAAAGAAGACATACAGATGGCTAACAAACACATGAAAAGATGCTCAACATCACTCATTATCAGAGAAATGCAAATCAAAACCACAATGAGGTACCATTTCACACCAGTCAGAATGGCTGCGATCCAAAAGTCAACAAGCAATAAATGCTGGAGAGGGTGTGGAGAAAAGAGAACCCTCTTACACTGTTGGTGGGATGCCAATTAGTACAGCCACTATGGAGAACAGTGTAGAGATTCCTTAAAAAATTGCAAATAGAACTGCCTTATGATCCAGCGATCCCACTGCTGGGCATACACACTGAGGAAACCAGAATTGAAAGAGACATGTGTACCCCAATGTTCATCGCAGCACTATTTATAATAGCCAGGACATGGAAGCAACCTAGATGTCCATCAGCAGATGAATGGATAAGAAAGCTGTGGTACATATACACAATGGAGTATTACTCAGCCACTAGGTTTTAGAGTAATTTATTATGTGTAATAGAAAACTAATACAGAGAACTTCAATATAATTTAGGTCTATAAATACTATAGAAGTCTTTTGCTAAAATCAATTGATAAATTGTTAACTTGATGGATGGTACTCTTTCTGTCCAAGGATCTTTGATGGTTGTCACTTAGGGCTGTGACTTGTGATAGTTTGTCTAATAATAATCACAAACTCAAAGAACAATAAGACTATTTGATAATCCTTTTAGAACATTCAAATTATTTTATTATTACAAATAACATTAAAGGGACATTTTCAGACAGGCTAAGAATTCTTAATTCTAGAAGATAATACTGAAAATGTTTATTTTCTGTTTGTGCAAGAAATATCATTTTCTGAGAATTGTCTGGAAAAGACTTCATTACTTGGTGGTGGTGGCAGGAGCACTGTCACTAAAGATTTAATATTTGGAAATGCCAAAATTGTTTTCATTTTCTTTGATTATCATGAATTCAATCAGAAGAGACTAAGAAAAACAGTTAAATCCTAGCATAAACTTCAAAGTCCTAAGATAATCATGGCACTGTAGCAAGTAAGAAAGATAAATATAAAACATACTCTCAATGAACAGGTGAAGCAGAGGGGATTTTTTTAAGGAAGTGAAATTATTCTATGTGATACTGTAATGGTGGATACTTGTCACTATACATTCGTTAAAATCCATAGAATATATAACATCAAGAGTGACACCTAATGCAAACTATGGTCTTCGGGTGATAATGATTGTTAATGTTGGTTCACTGATTTTAAAAAAATGTACCACTATGGAGGCAGATGCTGATGGTAGGAGAGGCTGTGAGAATGGAGGGAGGGGTTAAATGGGAACTTCTCTGTACTTGATGTTCGATTTCACTGTGAACCTACAACGGAACCTACAAGTGCTCTAAAAGTGAAGTCTATTAATAAGAAGAGAAAAACAGTTTCTGCCATCGAAGAATTTTTATCATTTGTTTAACAAATAGTTGCTTGGGTTTCCTTTTTCTATTCTTTTGCATTCCATCTTTCCATGTCATTATGCTTTATGTGTCTTATAAATGGCACATAGTTTGGATTTGGGGTTTTATCTAATCTAAGAAGCTCTACACTTAATGAGGAATGTTGAATGAACCATTTATACTTATGACTACTACAGATATATGTGGATTTCTTTTCATTATTTTGAGTGTTCTAGCTTCTTTAATTTTTCCTTGCTTCTTTTTTTTTCCTTTCGTTTTTTTCCCCTCTTTTTCTATTTTCCATTTACTTGGAAAATATACATCTTATTTCAATTATTTTAATAGAAAGATTTAATATACCTACCTGACTTTAATATTTTGAGTGTAATCACATGATTAGACTCCTCCTGACAATGCAAAGTACTTAGAATTCTGTAACTCAAGATATATATCCCCAGTGCTCCATGATAGGTCATATAATATTTAATTCTACTTTATTCATATTTTATACCATTTTATGCCCCCCTTCACTGTCATAATTGCTCTTATTATTACGGGGTTATTTTCAGACAGTCATTGGATCTTTAAAAGTACCAACTTGTTTGCCAATTTCTTTGCTCAACGTGACTCCTTAGATATCAATTCTTCTTTCTAGGTTTGATTTCCTTCTTACAGAAGTGCGTCTTTTAATTTTTTTTTATTTTAAATTTATTTATTTTTTAATGGAAGGATAATCACTTTATAGTATTGTGTTGGTTTCTGCCAAACATCAACATGAATCACATATAGCATCTTTTAATATTAAGGGTTTTGAATGGTCAAGTCTTTCAGATTTTGTTGGGAAAAAATCTTTATTTCACTTTAGTCTCAATAGATAGTAGTATGATTTTTTAAATTTTCCTGCTAGTCATTTGATTGTTCTTCCTTTGTCTTCATTATCTGACTCTTAATTCTCCCGATTCTTTAAATTTTCTCCTTCCAAATTTCACATTAGCATATGTTGAGCATTGTTACTCTCCTTCACTTTTCTTTAAGCTGTATTTCACAATTTACCTTCTTTTTATGTATATAAGCTAAATTCTGGTGAAATATTTAAATCTATGTTCTAATTCCCTATTTCTTTAATTATGTCTTATCATAATGACTCAACTTAGCTCAGCTATGACTAGCATTTATACAGTGAAATTATTGAGCTAACTAGAATTATAATGAAGTTATAGTGGGAAAATCAGGGTTTATGAAACGTTCATTTGTGTGATGGGGGTGAAGAGATCTGAAAGAGCTAAGTCTTGACTTAGGATAATGAAAGTAGAAGTGAAGTGAAGTGGCTCAGTCGTGTCCGACTCTTTGCGACCCCGTGAACTGTAGCCCACCAGGCTCCTCCGTCCTTGGGATAATGAAAAGATAATTAGATAATTCCTACAAGTTAAACCAATACAATATTGTAAAGTAATTAACCTCCAATTAAAAGAAATAAATTTATATTTTAAAAGAATTTTAAAAAAAGAATAAACATCAAAAAAATTAAGAAGTTGAAAAGTTATCTTTAAAGAAGGAAAAGGAGTGAAATAGAGGCTAGGGACTGATATCTAGTCATAATAAGTTTTGGGAATAGCAAGGAGAGATAAGAAAGATAAGAGAGATAAGAAAGCCTTCCTCAGTGATCAATGCAAAGAAACAGAGGAAAACAATAGAATGGGAAAGACTAGAGATCTCTTCAAGAAAATTAGAGATACCAAGGGAACATTTCATGCAAAGATGAGCTCAATAAAGGACAGAAATGGTATGGAACTAACAGAAGCAGGAGATATTAAGAAGAGGTGGCAACAATACCAGAAGAGCTAAACAAAAAAGATCTTCATGAACCAGATAACCACAATGGTGTGATCACTCACCTAGAACCAGACATCCTAGACTCTGAAGTCAGGTGGACCTTAGGAAGTATCACTACAAACAAAGCTAGTAGAGGTGATGGAATTCCAGATGAGCTATTTCACACCCTAAAAGATTATGCTGTGAAAGTGCTGCTGCATTCAATATGCCAGCAAATTTGGAAAACTCAGCAGTGGCCACAGGACTGAAAATGGTCAGTTTTCATTCCAATCCCAAAGAAAGGCAATGCCAAAGAATGCTCAAACTACCATACAATTACACTCATCTTACATGCTTGAGAAGTAATGCTCAAAATTCTCCAAGCCAGGCTTCAGGAATATGTGAACCGTGAACTTCCAGATGTTCAAGCTGGTTTTAGAAAAGGCAGAGGAACCAGAGATCAAATTGCCAACATCTGCTGGATCATCAAAAAAGCAAGAGAGTTCCAGGAAAACATCTACTTCTGCTTTGTTGACTATGCCAAAGCCTTTGACTGTGTGGATCACAGCAAACTGTGGAAAATTCTGAGAGAGATGGGAATACCAGAGCACCTGACCTGCCTCCTGAGAAATCTGTATGCAGGTCAAGAAACAACAGTTAGAACTGGACATGGAACAACAGACTGGTTCCAAATTGGGAAAGGAGTACGTCAAGGCTGTATATTGTCACCCTGCTTATTTAACTTATATGCAGAGTATATCATGAGAAATGATGGGCTGGAGGAACCACAAGCTGGAATCAAGATTGCCAGGAGAAATATCAATAACCTCAGATATGCAGATGATACCACCCTTATGGCAGAAAGTGAAGAACTAAAGAGCCTCTTGATGAAAGTGAAAGAGGAGAGTGAAAAAGTTGGCTTAAAGCTCAACATTCAGAAAACGAAGATCATGGCATCTGGTCCCATCACTTCATGGGAAATACATGGGGAAACAGTGGAAACAGTGTCAGACTTTATTTGGGGGGGGGCTCCAAAATCACTGAGATGGTGACTGCAACCATGAAATTAAAAGACTCTTCCTCCTTGGAAGAAATGCTATAACCAACCTAGACACCATATTAAAAAGCAGAGACATTACTTTGCCAACAAAGTTCCGTCTAGTCAAGGCTGTGGTTTTTCCAGCAGTCATGTATGGGTGTGAGAGTTGGACTATAAAGAAAGCTGAGCGCCAAAGAATGGATGCTTTTGAACTATGGTGTTGGAGAAGACTCTTGAGACCCCCTTGGACTGCAAGGACATCCAACCAGTCCATCCTAAAGGAGATCAGTCCTGAATATTCATTGGAAGGACTGATGCTGAAGCTGAAATTCTAATACTTTGGCCACCTGATGCAAAGAACTGACTCATTGGAAAAGACCCTGATGCTGGGAAAGATTGAAGGTGGGAAGAGAAGGGGACGACAGTGGGTGAGGTGGCTGGGTGGCATCACCAACTCAATGAACATGACCTTGAGTAAACTCTGGGAGTTGGTGATGGACAGGGGAGCCTGGTGTGCTGCTGTCCATGGAGTTGCAAAGAGTCAGACTCGACTGAGCAACTGAACTGAACTGAAGTCTTGGGAAGTATTCAATGCTTTAAATTATACACAAGAATAACAGACAAAAAAATGTTTTTTTTCAGAAGTGGCTGAATGGAAATGAAACTGTTGAGAAGAGTTTTGCATATTTAAATATCAAGTAAGAGGAATGAATAGGTGGAGTACAGAGTATTTTTAGAAAATGAAACTATTCTTTATGATACTATAATGGAAGATACATGTCATACATTTGTCCAAATCCATCGACTGTACCACCCCAAGAGTGAACCCTAATGTAAACTATGGACTTTGGGTGATTGTAATGTGTCAATGTAGGTTCATCAATTGTAACCAACGTACCATTCTGGTAGAGGTGTTGATAATGGGGGAGGACATGCATGTTGGGGGAAGTTTTGCTGTGAACTAAACACTGCTGTAAAAAATAAAGTCTATTTTTTAAAAAATCTAATAAGAATTAGCATGTTACCCAATTGCCATTTGAAAGTATAATAGCAAGGTAAAATGACATCCTCTAAGTATCTGCAGTCAATTCTGAATCTTTGCTAACTATGAATCTTTTACCATTAATTTTCCATGTTGAAATTTGTAAAAAAGAAACCCCTAATGTACCTTTGTTTCTATATCCTATGCTGTAATTTATAACATTTGCAAAATATAGAAGTACCAGTGGGGAAACTTGTATTAATAAAATGTCTTAATGTTTTTAACTGCTGTAAAATATTAAGACATTTAGAAAAATAAAATTTTTAAATAACTGGTACAGCAGTAAATCATTTGGTGACCTAACAAATTTGGAGAAACTCGTCCACTATTAAATTTTTCTGTTTACTTGACTGAGCACACACACACACACTTACCTGGGTAAGAAGACAACTTTCTGTCCAAAGTGGCTCACAGAGAAACAGCAAGGTGGTGAACTCTGATAAAGTGCATGTTACAATGTTTGTATTTACTCAGTAGAGATTTGCTAATAGAAAATTGGCTTGGTTATAAGATAAATCAGTTTTGAAGATCTAATATACACCTTGCTGGTTATAGTTAACAATACTTTATGATATACTTGAAATTTACTAAGAGAGTAGATCTTAAATATTCTCACACATACACATGTAGTGGTAACTATGCAAGATGATGGATGTGTTAACTAATCTCGTTTCATAGCATATACATATATCAAATTATGTTGTACACTTTAAACTTAGTGTTATTTGTCAATTTTATCCCAATAAAGCTGGGAAAGAAATAAAACACAAATTGGACTCCCTCCCCCAAAACAAAGGAAAAATTCTATTTTTTGGGAAAAAATAGAAGTGAAAGAATTGAAACCAGCACTGTCCAAAGGAATGTAACACAAGCCATACATGTAATTTTAATGTTTCCAGCAGCCATATTAAAAAGTAACAAGGAACAGGTGAATATATTATTTAATCCAATACATCCTAAAAATTATCATTTCAACATGTAATCAATATAAAAATATTAATGACAGTTTTACATTCTTTTTTGTACTAATTCTTCAAAATATGGTGCATACTTTACATTTATAGCACATCTCAGTTTGCACTAGCCACATTTCAAGTGTTCAAAAGCCACACATGCTAGCATCTACTATCTTCAATAGCATAGGTATAAACTCCCACCTATAATGTTCAAACAAGGCTCAAGATTGCAGAAAGAGAATTTACTATGAAAAATGGTAGAAAAGCAGGAAAGATTGATCAGAGGTGCCTATGTTAGCATTTCAGACAACAAGGCTTTCCTTTCTATTTCCAAGAGTCCCCTCAATCAGGATTGATCTAGAGCAGGGTCACCAAATTTCTTCTGTAAAGGGCCAGATAATAAATATTTTAGACTTTGCAGGTCACATGATCTCTGTTGCAACTACTCTACTCTGCTGTTGCAACAAGAAAGCAGCCATAGACAACACATTAAACAAGTGGGCATGGTTGGATTCCACCAAAGCTTTAATTATGGGCACTGCAATTTGAATTTCAAATAATTTTCATGTTGTGAAATTTTTGTTTCAAACATTTAAAAATATAAAAAACATTCTTACCTCGTGAGCCCTAACAAAAAGCGATGGGCCAGACTTGATCCATTGGCTATAGTTTACCAACACCTGACCTGGAGGACAGAGATTAAGAAAAGGGAGTGCTAAGAAATTGTTTTAATTACAGACATTTGTCAAAGAATGAAAACCAGTGCTTTGGAAGCTAGAAGACAGGGAATGTGAAAAGAATACAGAACTTAGTGTTCAACCATCCCTGTTTTGACATGTCTACATGCTTGTACCCTAGTTACATTGATTCTTCTCTGGTCCTCAGCATCTTCTTGTCAGCTAGATGATTAATTACCATGGCAACCCCAATGAGTCCAACAATAGCTCATATACTCATACTGCATTAAATCAAAATTGGTAATATTTTAAACAGAGTCTGGGGAAATTTACCATTTAAAATACGAGAAGAATGGCTTTCTTGAGAAATAAATAGAATTGCAGAGATCTATAAAAGCTTTAACACTGCTATACTAATTTGGAAACAACTCTTACTATAAATAAGTCAATTATCATGCATTACAATAAAGAGAGATTATACGTGACAGCCCTGGAGCCTAATTCTAATTATTATTTACATTTTAAAGAAATAATAGATGCTCATCTTGAAATACTCAAATTTTCAGATTCTCCACTGTAATTAGTGAAAATATGTGTAGTTGTCCAGTATTTCACATTATTTCTTATTTTCTCTTATTTTACAAATCTTCCATTAAGTAAATCTCAAGAAGGCAAACTCAGCCAAACTTTTAACCTAATGTAAAATGACTGCTTGGATATAAAACTTTAGTTGTGCTTCTTAATGAATTAGAATTCACAGTTAAAGTATAAATGGAAAAGACAATTTGTTGATCCGATTTTTCTATTAACATTAAGATGACTTTTCCCGTCATGACCTACGCCAAGAATTTCAGCCAAAAAAAAAAAAAAAAAGAAAGAAATAAACTAGCAACAGAATTAGCTGTAAGTTGCAACTTGAAAGAGATGGTATGGATTGGTTTCTTCCAAACTATTCTTACCTCTATCTCTTTTCCCTTGACTTTCTTTATCATAAGACTAAAAAGCTAACAATTTAACTTCCAGTGTTAGAGTTCATCATATCACCAGGTTCTTGCCACAAGATAAAGGCTAAAAGAAATCCCTGAGTGGAGTTACTTTACCTGAATAAACATAGTAGAAGCCCTTTGTTCCTCCCTCTTCTCCCTGCCTGGAACAGAGAAGTAATGCTTGGAGGCACGGCAGCCATCTTGCAACTCTGGTGACAAAGACACTCGTTAAGAGTGGGAAAATAGGAAGCTAGAAAGAGTCTGGTGGCTCAGAGGTTAAAGTGTCTTCCTGGAATGCGGAGACCGGGGTTCGATCCCCGGGAAGATCCCCTGGAGAAGGAAAATGGCAACCCACTCCAGTACTCTTGCCTGGAGAATCCCATGGAGGGAGGAGCCTGGTAGGCTACAGTACACGGGGTTGCAAAGAGTCAACATGACTGAGCGACTTCATTTCACTTCACTTCAGAAACAGTCTGGATCCCTTGATATTATCTTTGAGCCCTGGATAATAATCTGGGAAGTCTTCCTTGGCACTTCTTATTTTGTGAGAATAGTAACACTCTTTCATACTTCAATTCAGTTCAGTTCAGTTCAGTCACTCAGTCATGTCCGACTCTTTGCNTTTTGGAGCCCCCCCAAAATAAAGTCTGACACTGTTTCCACTGTTTCCTCATCTATTTCCCATGAAGTGATGGGACTGGATGTTAGAGTTGGCCCTAATCCAGCGGCTGGTATCCTGGTAGGAAGGAGGAAATCTGGACACAGAGACACATGAAGAGATAGCTAAGTGATGACAGAGGCAGATGTACCCTCGAGTCCAAGAATGCCCAGAATTGCCAGAGACCACCAGAAACTAGGCAATGGCAAAGAAAGACTCTTCCAAGAGACTTGAGAGAAAGAATGGCCCTGCTGACACCTTGATTTTGGATTTCTTGCCTCCAGAACTGTGAGAAAATACTTTTCTTTCATCTTAAGCCTCTGGTAATTTGTTCCAGCAGTTTTAGGAAACTAATACAGGGGTTTTCTTATTTCTACTCTCTCCACTGAATTTTCAAATATATTAGCAAATATTTACATGTACTTGCTTGAATATTCATAAAACATCTCTGAAAATAATTCTCTGACAACACTAGTTGCCTTTGGGAAAGGGAAGTGGGTACCTGAAGGATAAGGGAAGGAGATTTTTTACTATAATATCCTTTTGAATTTTGTACCATGTGATGTATTATCTATTTTTAAAACAAATAAAAATTTTGAAAATTTATGGCTCACACTCAACCTACCCAGCAATCTTCCCCAGTTCCCCAGAGATCACTGCTGATGGACACCTGTCTCATTTTTTTTAAACAAAGATGTAAAGTCCTAAAAGGAAGGATCACCTCTTTCACAGAAAACCCATGGTTCACAGTCATTTCCTTTTTGTACCAAAAATCCAAGAAGGCTAACTGTCCAGTCTTATTCAGAAATATTTTTACTCATCTGCCTCTCTCTTTCAAGCTATTCACTTAAGGATTAAAAAGGTACAGCACTGGCAACTAAAATAATGTTTGTATTCATGCTAACCTTAATTACTGACTTAAATGAAGAACCATTGTCAGATTTTCTCATTAAAAGACCTATTTTATGAACAGATAACTCACACAAATGATTTAAGAAGGACAGATTCATCAGTTTGAGGTTGAATCCAAAAGTTACACAAAGTTAATTATATAATTTAAGTGTTGGTCTTTCAACATCAAAGCCTCCAGTGGAGAAAGATGTGTAACTGGGGCCTTCAGCTAAACTCTCCTGTATGACAACTGTATACAATATTGGTGATCAGTGCATATTTCATGAATTGAATAAAATTAAAAACATAAAATGAAGAGCTAGAAGATACTCTGGAATTCTTAAGCATGTTTCCCTAGCAATGCTCTGAAAATGAGCACTGGGCTGGGTTGGAGTTTTCTCATCTGAAAAATACAGTGATTATAATTTCTGCCTCTTGGGGTTGCTGAGGAGGTTAATGGATGTGAAGAATATACAGTAGATGCAGTTGGTACCTTGCCCAGATTCCATTTACAAGGCCAGAGCACCCATCCCCTTGCTGGGGAGAATGTGGACTACTCTAGCTGCCTCCTTCTCTGCAGAACTGCCCTGGAGTGATGGTAGCCGTGCTCTCCAGGAATTTACCCCACCCCATGGCCCATCACCAAAGACTGACTGATATGGGGGTACAAAAGAGACCCCTTCTCTCAAGGCAAGGGTAACTCCAAGGTGTGATTTGTATTTCAGAGCCTCTCTTTAAGAAGGTGAGACCATGTCCTCACTCAGCTTCTCACCTCCTAAGTTCTTCCTGAAGAGCACTGCCCACAATGCACCAGATTTCCTTCAGAACTTCAGGTTCTGCTTCTAAGGAACTCACCTAAGAGAGGAGGTGTGCGCATGCTAAGATTCTTCAGTCGTGTCTGACTCTGTGTGACCCTATGGACTATAGTCCACCAGGCTCCTCTGTCCATGGGATTGTCCAGGCAAGAACACTGGAGTGGGTAGCCATTCCCTTCTCCAGGGGATCTTCCCAACCCAGGGGTTGAACTTGGGTCTCCTGCATTGCAGGCAGATTCTTTACCATCTGAGCCAGAAAGCAGCAATACAAAATGTGCAAAGAAAGAAAGTTACTTGGGTGAGTCTATTTCCAAACTAAAAATGAAGAGACAAACCAGGAGCCAGAAAGAGCTAGGCTAGTCCTGCTTAGATTTCTTTTAAAACTAGAATAAAAAAATAAAAACTAGAGACCCTGTCAGAGAAGGCAATGGCACCCCACTCCAGTACTCTTGCCTGGAAAATCCTATGGATGGAGGAGCCTGGTGGGCTGGAGTCCATGGGGTCGGTAAGAGTGGGGCACGACTGAGAGACTTCACTTTCACTTTTCACTTTCATGCATTGGGGAAGGAAATGGCAACCCACTCCAGTGTTCTTGCCTGGAGAATCCCAGGGATGGGGGAGCCTGGTGGGCTGCCGTCTATGGGGTCACACAGTCGGACACGACTGAGGCGACTTAGCAGCAGCAGCAGCAGAGACCCTATAGTAAAGGCCTAAATTTAATATTATGTGCTGTCTTGACATCTGGTGAAATCAGCAGGGTCTCAAATTGCCTAACTGCAAGTTCCTCTGGCTACTCTGCCACAAAGCTTCTCTAGCCAAACACCTCTCCTTATCACAAGGACCCACAGCCTTCAAACTATTCACACAAGCCAGTCAAGTCCTCCTGCAGAAGCCAGGGTACACCTCACCCTCTTGAAGCCTGCCCCACCTCACCATGAAGCCTGCCTCTCACGGCCCCTGGTTGTTTGCTCTGCCTCTTGGCTAACCCCTACATAGCTGTACGTCACATGTGGGATTCTCTTGCTCCAGACTGTGTGTGACTAATAAACCACTGTCCATCCATCCCTCCAGTAGTGGATGCTGTGTGTTCAGCTATCCCCAAAACTCCAGAGTGGGAATCCATTCACCACAAGTTGGGTAAAGAGAAGGCAGTTGAAACAAACTCTTGTTACCAGGGCTTGTAAGAATTCTTAGCTTTTTAACTTCTCCATTGTTTTGTTAAACTTGTCGATTTTCATATATGGAATTGAGAAAAGCCAAGTGTGTGTGTATATACATGTATGTGTCAAAGAAACAAGATTAGGTTGGAAGAAGCTGGAGCATCATCTTTCTCAGTGGCAAACACAGTGGCTATGTGTGAATGGGAGTCAGGGGTGGATGAAGTAGGGCTCAGCTTGGGCCAGAGGAAGAGAAGAAGAAATAGACAACTTACTGAGACAAAATTGTGTTCCAAATAGAAGCCTGGGTGCTCCCCATTAGACCAAGGTGCTTGCCATTAGAACAGAAACCAAAAATCAGTGGGAATGGATCAGAGCTCAATAGTGAAGGAAGTAAAGGTGCTTGGACAGAAACAAAAAATGAATGATGAGCAGGTGAAATACACACTGTCAAGAACTCCTGATGCTGTGGTTCTTATTCGTGCAGAATGTGAGGGATGAGATCTGGTTTCTCTCACTAGTTTTAGCTAAGGTCATCAAAAAGTTTAGCAGCCTTTAAAGTATGCAGTACCTCGACCTTGACACTTATCCTAGTTATGAGATCATCAAGGACAAGCTGAAGGAGGGGCCCATTTTTAGAGCCTTACAGGAGAAACCTTTCTGATAATCTTCAAATCACACCCTTCTGGACTTTTCATCAATTCAACTCATGATTTAGGCACTAAGTACCCATACTATATAATATCTAATGTACCATGTTTTCCCACATGTGCATCTATGATATCAGAAAATCTTCCCTTTTAACAAGCCCAAAGGTGAACCTTATGTACCCCAAATTTTGAGAACTTATACCTGAAAAGATGCAATCTTCCCTTTTAACAAGCCCAAAGGTGAACCTTATGTACCCCAAATTTTGAGGACTTATCCTGAAAAGATGCAAAGGAGAAAAAGATAGGTGAAGCAGGGATATTAAAATATAAGAGTGTTCTTTTGGAAAAGATGGGTCAGAGGCATTTCTCCAATGAAGATATGCAGACAGCCAACAGGCACATGAAATGATGCTCAAAATCACCTCACACCGATGAGAGTGGTCATCATAAAAAGGTCTACAAACAGGGAGTTCCTAGCACTTGTGTGGTTTAGACTTGGCACTTCACTGCCATAGCCTAGGTTCAATGCCTGGTTAGGGAACTAAGATCCTGAAAACTGTAAGGCAAAGCAAAAAGAAAAAGTCTACAAAAAATAAATGCTAGAGAACGTGTGGAGAAAGGGAACTTACCTACACTGTTGGTAGGAATGTAAATTGGTGCAGTGACTATAGAGAACAATATGAAGGTTCCCTGTGTGCATATGTGCATACTCAGTCATGTCCAATTCTTTGCAAGCTTATAGCCCACCAGGCTCCTCTGTCCATGGGATTCTCCAAGCAAGAATATTGGAGTGGGTTGCCATTTCCTCCTCCAGAGGATCTTCATGACCCAGAGATCGAACCTACGTCTCCTGAGTGACCTGCATTGGCAGGCAGATTCTTTACCACTGAGCCACCTGGGAAGCCCTAACAGATACATACTACTATATATAAAATAGATAAACAATAAGGACTTACTATATAGCACAGGGAACTATATTTAATATCTTGTAATAACATACAATGGGAAAGTATCTGAAAAGAATATATGTGTGTGTGTCACGTACACATATATATGTATTAATAACTGAGTCACTTTGCTGTACACCTGAAACTAAATCAACACTGTAAAAACTAAAAAACATACTTCAATTTTAAAACATGGGTCAGAGGGAGTTTTTCTTTAACTAAATAACATAAAATGAAATAAAATAAAATATTAATACAAGATCACATAGATTGTCACACTATTAATGGACCAATAGGAGGGGAAGAAACTGTTGAAAAGAAGATGAAGGTAAGTGTTCAGCCTCCTGAAAATAGGGAGGCTAACTTGGGCTTTGAAGATGAGTAGGATTTAAACAGACATAGAAAGCATTCCACACATTCACATGATGATGAAACTAAGCATTCAGTATTCATTAATTACTAAAAAAATAATAATAATAACAAACATCTCAACAAGTACACAGTGGCTGCCATTTTAATTTGGCTGACTCCCTATTTGAGGGAAACATTTTGGTTACAAGTGACAAAGAAATCCAATTTAAACACTTAAATCATAAAAACCACAACTAAATGGTACCACACTAATTTTTTAAATAACTTTATTGAGGTTAATTGACATTCAATAAACTGTACATGTTTAAAGTGCATAATCTGATAAATTTTGACTTACGTATATACCTTTGAGGGCTTCCCTGATGGCTCAGACTGTAATGCAAGAGACTGCCTGCAATGCAGGAGACACAAGTTTGATCCCTGAAATGGGAAGATCCCTGGAGAAGGAAATGGCAACCCACTCCAGTACTCTTGCCTGGAGAACTCCATGGACAGAGGAGCCTGACGGGCTACAGTCTATGGGGTTGCAAGAGTTGGCCATGATTTAGCAACTAAACCACCACCACCATGTGTAACTATCACCATAGTCAAGATAATGAAAATAAACATCACCCTCAAAAGTTTCTTTGTGCCATTTTGTAAACCCTCCCTCTCAATACCTCCCCCCAAATTCTCCCTCTACACTAACTGTATTCATGAGATTTGACCGTGTAGCTCATGCACTACCACCAAGGACCTGGTTTCTCACTATGTAGTTTCTTCTCAGCCTTCTATGCTTTTGGCACCATCCTCGGGGGTTCACACTGATCTCTTGGCTTGCTCCTAACCTCATCATCCTCACACCAACCAAGAGATGGTTTCTTTCTTTCTTTCTGCCTGCCTTTCTGCTCCATCTTGAATAATGTTCTCACTTGCTGTCTACACCCCAGCTTCCCCAGAATATTTCAAGCTCATCACATTTGTTATTCTTACTTCTATCAGAGCACATGGGTCTCCATGGCCATTCCTCCTCCTCTTCACCTGGTTAACACACACTCTAATTGCATCTCCTGTGTAAACCTCATGACAAGGTCAGTCCCTGTTATATGCTCCAGTACATAGTGTAGTTCTCTTTCATGGCAATATTATTCATATAACTATTTGATTAGTATTTGCCTTTTCTACAAGAAAGAAACCATGTCTGGTTTGGTTCATCACTGTATCCTTAGCATCAAGCCAGTGTTTGGACAGTGGGCACTTAATATGTATTTATTTGTTGATTGGCTAGTTGGATGGATGGATGAATGGAGAAATGAACTGATAGGTGGATGGATGGGTGGACTTGGCTTCTAAAAATGGCCATGTAACTAATTAGCTACATAACCTTCAGCTTTTTTTGAGCTTCAGTTCTCTCAACTGTGAAATGAAAAGGTTGGACTAGTTGACCTTTAAGATCCTTTCTGAATTTAAAGTGCTAAATTCATAAAGTGTTACTGGCAAGAGAATTTCTTTAACTGCAAGTATGCTGCTGCTGCTGCTAAGTCGCTTCAGTCGTGTCCGACTCTGTGCGACCCCATAGACGGCAGCCCACCAGGCTCCACCGTCCCTGGGATTCTCCAGGCAAGAACACTGGAGTGGGTTGCCATTTCCTTCTCCAATGCATGAAAGCGAAAAGTGAAAGTGAAGTCACTGAGTCGTATCCAACTCTCAGCGACCCCATTGGACTGCAGCCCACCAGGCTCCTCCGTCCATGGGAGTTTCCAGGCAAGAGTACTGGAGTGGGGTGCCACTGCCTTCTCCGAACTGCAAGTATAGTGGAAACAAACTAAAAAATGGTGTTTGAATCTATCTTACTATCCTTTTACAAGTTCAGTTCAGTTCAGTCACTCAGTCGCGTCTGACTCTGCGACCCCATGAATCGCAGCACGCCAGGCCTCCCTGTCCATCACCAACTCCCAGAGTTCACTCAGACTCACGTCCATTGAGTCCGTGATGCCATCCAGCCATCTCATCCTCAGTCGTCCCCTTCTCCTCCTGCCCCCAATCCCTCCCAGCATCAGGGTCTTTTCCAATGAGTCAACTCTTCGCATGAGGTGGCCAAAGTACTGGAGCTTCAGTTTTAGCATCATTCCTTCCAAAGAAATCCCAGGGTTGATCTCCTTCAGAATGGACTGGTTGGATCTCCTTGCAGTCCAAGGGACTCTCAAGAGTCTTCTCCAACACCACAGTTCAAAAGCATCAATTCTTCGGCGCTCAGCCTTCTTCACAGTCCAACTCTCACATCCATACATGACCACAGGAAAAACCATAGCCTTGACTAGACGGACCTTAGTCGGCAAAGTAATGTCTCTGCTTTTGAATATACTATCTAGGTTGGTCATAACTTTTCTTCCAAGGAGTAAGCGCCTTTTAATTTCATGGCTGCAGTCACCATCTGCAGTGATTTTGGAGCCCAAAAAAACAAAGTCTGACACTGTTTCTACTGTTTCCCCATCTATTTCCCATGAAGTGATGGGGCCAGATGCCATGATCTTCGTTTTCTGAATGTTGAGCTTTAAGCCAACTTTTTCACTCTCCTCTTTCACTTTCAACAAGAGGCTTTTTAGCTCCTCCTCACTTTCTGCCATAAGGGTGGTGTCATCTGCATATCTGAGATTATTGATATTTCTCCCAGCAATCTTGATTCCAGCTTGTGTTTCTTCCAGTCCAGCATTTCTCATGATGTACTCTGCATATAAGTTAAATAAGCAGGGTGACAATATACAGCCTTGACGTACTCCTTTTCCTATTTGGAACCAGTCTGTTGTTCCATGTCCAGTTCTAACTGTTGCTTCCTGACCTGCATACAGATTTCTCAAGAGGCAGGTCAGGTGGTCTGGTATTCCCATCTCTTTCAGAATTTTCCACAGTTTATTGTGATCCACACAAAGGCTTTGGCATAGTCAATAAAGTAGCACTGGTTAATTAGAACAAATAAAAGTTTTCTGTAGTTGCTTCCTTCAGTAGAAAAGAATTTGACACCAAGGTACATTATTTTCTCAGCATTAGAGTAAGAAATCCCTTCAACTTAAATTGAATACTTAAGACTTAAACTTTCAAATTAAATAATTTTGTAATTAATTAGACAAATTAAGCAATTTAAATTGGGTAATTTTTTAAAGCATCCCTATCAGAATCTGCATCCATATCTGCATAAATGCAGTTTTATATGCAGAAACCCTGGAAGGAAAATTTTTGTCACTAATAACAACCTCCCCAACCAAATGAAAAACATAGAAAAATTCTGGTATGTTTTAATTAGTGAAGCAAAACTTAGTTAAATGGACACTTGATGGTTCCTTTTGGTGAACCATTGTTTTACAAGAAATTAAAGTCCCTGTGCTAATTTAGGAAAGGTCGTGATATACGGGATATCTCAGATTTATTCATGGAAACCTAATCAGATAATTTTAAGATATTGGCAATTATTGATCTACAGGAATAAATGAGTGAACAAACTTTTCTAATCTATGCTTGACCTGCATATTTTTTCAGACTTTACCCCAACCTATTCCTTACATGAAGGCTCAATTTTCTCAGTATTTTGGATTACTAGTTTAGCAAAAGCCAAGAAAAACAATAACTTTGTAGTAATCTGAATGTTATTCAACTGCATGTTGTTTACTTTATTGTACATACTGGTGAACAGTGGTCAATAAATAGTTTTATATTCCTTTTTAAAAATAATCAAATATGCTTCATGTAAAAGTGAAGATTTCTAACAGTTAGTGATGCTGAGAAGGAAGTCCAAAAGGGAGGGGATATAAATATATATATATATATATGATTCATTTTGCTGTACAGTAGAAACTAAGACAGCATTGTAAAGCAACTATCCTCAAATGAAGACCTCTTCCATTACTCCCCAATAGTTTTCTCTTTGTATTCCCATGGGATTTTGCTCCCCACTTCCTTGGAGGATGTGGACCTTGAACAAACTTCTGATACCAGCCTTTGCATCTTCCCTAGAGCAGTGGCTGCAGGGGCCTCCAACATCACATAGCTCAGTATAAAGTAGTCTCTGGTTTTGTCACTTCTCATTTTAAGAATGTTTCTGGAAAGCTGTAAATTACCATAGTAGGCACACATGAATGAATCGACCATATCCTCATTCATCCTATAAAAGAACTTGGGCAGCTGAATCTGTTCTGAGTTCCTCCCAGAGAAACCACATTGTCTTCTTCAAGCAGGCTTTGCTGTGCTTAGTTGCCCAGCTGTGCCCGACTCTTTGTGACCCACCAGGTCACAAAGGTGGACTGTAGCCCACCAGGCTCCTCTGTCCACAGGGATTCTCCAGGCAAGAATACTGGAGTGGGTTGCCATTTCCTTCTCCAATGCACGAAATTGAAAAGTGAAAGTGAAATCGCCAGTCGTGCCCGACTTCGCGACCCCATGGACTGCAGCCTACCAGGCTCTTCCATCCATGGGATTTTCCAGGCAAGAGTGCTGGAGTGGGTTGCCATTGCCTTCTCCGAAACTTTGCTAGCCACTTTGATATTCAGCAAGCTATATAATCCTAGGTGCTGCTCGTCATTAGACCTGTGAATACTTACTTTCCTTCAGTTCAGTTCAGTCACTCAGTCGTGTCCGATTCTTTGTGACCCCATGAATCACAGCATGCCAGGCCTCCCTGTCCATCAGCAATTCATGGAGTTCACTGGAACTCATGTCCATTGAGTCAGTGATGCCATCCAGCCGGTGATGCCATCCAGCCATCTCATCCTCTGTCGTCCCCTTCTCCCCCTGGCCCCAATCCCTCCCAGCATCAGAGTCTTTTCCAATGAGTCACCCCTTCGCATGAGGTGGCCAAAGTACTGGAGCTTCAGTTTTAGCATCATTCCTTCCAAAGAAATCCCACGGTTGATCTCCCTCAGAATGGACTGGTTGGATCTCCTTGCAGTCCAAGGCACTCTCAAGAGTCTTCTCCAACACCACACTTCAAAAGCATCACTTCTTTGGTGCTCAGCTTTCTTCACAGTCCAACTCTCACATCCACACATGACCATTGGAAAAACCATAGCCTTGACTAGACGGACCTTTGTTGGTCAAGTAATATCTCTGCTTTTCAATATGCTATCTAGGTTGCTCATAACTTTCCTTCCAAGGAGTAAGCATCTTTTAATTTCATGGCTGCAATCACTATCTGCAGTGATTTTGGAGCCCCCCAAAATAAAGTCTGATACTGTTTCCACTCTTTCCCCCATCTATTTCCCATGAAATGATGGGACCAGATGCCATGATTTTAGTTTTTTGAATGTTGAGCTTTAAGACAATTTTTTTCATTCTCCTCTTTTATTTTCATCAAGAGGTTTTTTAGTTCCTCTTCACTTTCTTCCATAAGAGTGGTGTCATCTGCATATCTGAGGTTATTGATATTTCTCCCAGCAATCTTGATTCCAGCTTGTGCTTCTTCCAGTCCAGCGTTTCTCATGATGTAGTCTGCATATAAGTTAAATAAGCAGGGTGACAATATACAGCCTTGACGTACTCCNTTTCTGCCATAAGGGTGGTGTCATCTACATATCTGAGGTTATTGATATTTCTCCCGGCAATCTTGATTCCAGCTTGTGCTTCATCCAGCCCAGCGTTTCTCATGATGTACTCTGCATATAAGTTAAATAAGCAGGGTGACAATATACAGCCTTGACGTACTCCTTTTCCTATTTGGAACCAGTCTGTTGTTCCGTGTCCAGTTCTAACTGTTGCTTCCTGACCTGCATATAGGTTTCTCAAGAGGCAGGTTAGGTGGTCTGGTATTCCCATCTCTTTCAGAATGTTCCACAGTTTACTGTGATCCACACAGTCAAAGGCTTTGGCATAGTCAATAAAGCAGAAATAGATGTTTTTTCTGGAACTCTCTTGCTTTTTCGATGATCCAGCAGATGTTGGCAATTTGATCTCTGGTTCCTCTGCCTTTTCTAAAACCAGCTTGAACATCTGGACATTTAAAGCATGGATTAGGTTTGATGCAATGCTAAAAATAAAATTTCCACTTTGAGTGAGATTTAGTACAAAGCATTATTATAATATTGACATAGTTCTATCTTGAATTTATAAAATAGCCTTGCTATATCAAAATTCACAGAAATTTGATTAGATCCTAAATATATTTTCATTCAGGGTCCAATTCATATTCATCTATTTCTGCATCTTAAAAGAAAATATAAATCATCTTTTCACTTGACATGCCTATGAAGTGCAAGGTAAAATTTCCTACCTGCTCCCCCATTCAACATCTGGATCTGAACTATAATTTGCCTATAAATAAGAAATGAGAATTTTGATCAGGCAGCTTTGCAATCTGTTCAAAATAGTCTGGGAATACTTGATTGCATAACAAATCTCCAAGTAAATTAAGTGGTGTTAGAACAGTTTAACTACCATACAACATTTCATTATATTTTATCCCCTTAAAAATTTATACTTTCTAATGAAATGATGCAGCCAGAGTACTGATAAAGAGAGCGCTATATGGAAACATCTTTGTGAAAAGAACCTTCCCTTGTTGAGGAAACCAAGGCCCTGTTGTTTCTCCTCTAAGTGGCTGGGGCAGGAACTGGCTTACTGTTCCCCAAATCCATTTTCATATTATCCTTTGCTCCCAGGTAGACTGCACTTCCCAGCCTCCCCATGACAGATTCCTGGCCAATGGAATATAGGCAGGAGGTTATACACCCCACTTCTAAGCCTGGCTTATAAAAATCCTCCCATTAAACCTCTACCCTCTTATCTCCCACACATTAAAGATGGCAGAGCTAAGTATGCCTTGCTTTGTGAACACTGTATAGGGCAGAGCCTCTCTTTATTGTCTCATATTCCCAACCACATCACGAACTTGCAGAAGAGAGACTACATTATCGTTTCTCTCATTCTTCTCAGTATCTTAGGCTTCTGAGTACAGCACACTACCAAAAGCCTCCACTAAAAATTTGCTATAGGTGATTATTTCTTTTCCCCATTTTTCCCTTCATTTTAAAGACAGAAGAGTAAGGAAGAGAAGAGAGCTTGACATTCATGACTTTTCTGCCCAAGAACCACCTATCCTTGCATAAAATGGATCCATAAAATAGAATGGCTGAAAGAATGGAGAATATTTTTAGCTTCTTCAAATGAGTGTGTTAGTCCAAGTTCTCACAGAAGCACATGCCAAGATAAGATTAAATATACAGGGATTTTACTAAGAGAAATGCCTATGAAAGAAAATGGAGAGTGAGCCAGGAAAGCTGGACAGTCATGAGACCATGATATGAGGCTGACCCAGAGTGAAGAAGCAATGGGGAGAAGGTGGGGCAGAAGTGTGCTGCCATATAGTCTAAGGAAGGTTTGACAAGGCCATTAGGGAGTCCTCAACCCGAAGTTAGCCATCAGAGGAATCCCATGTCCTTCCAGAAAAAAAAAAAAAAAAAAACCTCTCTTCTCCTGCCACATATCATTGGCTGAGAGCAGCCCGTGGAGCTTGAGCCCTTGGCTCAAACTTGGAGGTGGATTTCAGAACCCAGTAGCTGGGGCCATCAATCAGTTATACTCCCCACAGTTCTTCAAAGCACATTCTCATTGTCTCTACAGAGTTCTTTTTAAAGTGACATGAGTTTATCCATCTTATCTATATATCATTTTGTTTTAATAAATTTTAGACACTATGAAAACAAAAAGGATCAGGATCAGAAAAAACTAGATTCCATGATGGGTCCTGTCATAAATTTTGTTTTTATCAGTCACCATCAGTCAATCAAGTAATGTTCCCCCATTGAATAATTAACCAAGTTAGGATTTACATTCAGCTTTTAGTTATGGGGGATGGAGATTTTTAAAAATGGTTTAATCAAGACAGAGGTTTATTTCCTCTTATATAATAGAAGTCTGCAGTTAAGTATAATAACTCTAAAGTATCATCCTGGACCCAGCCACCTACTATATTTCTATTCCTTCATTCTTAGAATATGATTACCATCTTCAATGTTACCTCAGGTTCCAGAATGGATGCTGAGAATCCAATTATCATGTTTGTATTCCAATTAGTTTAAAGGTGAAAAAGTAAAAGCATAAGGGACATATGCTAGCTATGGGCCCCTTTAAAAAACAAGAAATTATTCCTGTGAAGTACCACTATATGCAGACAATTTCAGCATACAACTCATGGGCAACAATGTGCTACATGAAAAGCTGAGGAATATATTCTTTAAGCTGTGCATAAAAATTCCCCAACTCTTTTCATAGAAAAAAGGTTATGAATGCTGCTGCTGCTAAGTCGCTTCAGTCGTGTCCGACGCTGTGTGACCCCATAGACAGCAGCCCACCAGGCTCCCCCATCCCTGGGATTCTCTAGGCAAGAACACTGGAGTGAGTTGCCATTCCCTTCTCCAATGCATGAAAGTGAAAAGTGAAAGCGAAGTCACTCAGTCTTGTCCAACTCTTAGTGACCCCATGGACTATAGCCTACTAGGCTTCTCCGTCCATGGGATTTCCCAGACAAGAGTACTGGAGTGGGGTGCCATTGCCTTCTCCAAAGGTTATGAATACTGGACAGGTATTCTTTTTCTCAGCCATTTCTTAGGTTTGATTCTGAAAAGAAAGTTTTAAATTAAAAAAAAAAACTGGTGAGGTTTTTCCTATGCTACTAGATGAATTGATTATATTAATAACAGCCACTGATCCACTTTAATTGCCTTCCATAAATTTGCATATATTGTTTATCAGTTGTCTTGTCCATATAATCTGTTCATTTTGTACGTTATTTCCTCTATGGAAGAAAAGTGTTTTTCCATTGTATTAGGAGCCTTCTAGGCTATCTGTCCACCCCACCAGCTTCCTTCTCTGACAATTGCTCTCCCATACAAGAGTGGTTCCTGACTCATATTTATAACTACCCAGTGCATCTCTTGAGAGTCCCTTGGACTGCAAAGAGATCCAATCAGTCCATTCTGAAGGAGATCAGCCCTGGGATTTCTTTGGAAGGAGTGATCCTAAGGCTGAAGCTCCAGTACTTTGGCCACCTCATGCGAAGAGTTGACTCATTAGAAAAGACTCTGATGCTGGGAGGTATTGGTGGCAGCAGGAGAGGGGACGACAGAGGATGAGATGGCTGGATGGCATTACGGACTCGATGGATGTGAGTCTGAGTAAACTCTGGGAGTTGGTGATGGACAGGGAGGCCTGGCGTGCTGCGATTCATGGGGTCACAAAGAGTCGGACACGACTGAGTGACTGAACTGAACTAATGCATCTCTTGACCCTTGAATATTGAGTCAGGAATAGAAACTAACCCAAGCTGAGCAAACCTATTTCTCTCTTCTGAAAACTAGAATCTGGAATCAAAATTATGTATCTGTCTCCACTGGTCATTTGAAGAAAGAAGATGTAAATTTAGAAATGATAGGGACACGACCCAGAGGGATGGTACAGGGAGGGAGGAGGGAGGGGGGTTCAGGATGGGAAACACGTGTATACCTGTGGCGGATTCATGTTGATGTATGGCAAAACCAATACAATATTGTAAAGTAATTAACCTCCAATTAAAATAAATAAATTTATATTAAAAAAAAAAGAAATGATAGGGACAGACATCTTCTGCCATGTTTATGGGACAGTCAAGACAGCCAGTTTGCCAACAGAGGAGAGGCAAGCAGAGATGGCACAGCTCTTATTATGCTATAGTTATGTGGATTAATGCCTTTCCCAGATATTTTCCAAAATATTATATCCAAGTAGATGAACTGGAAAGACAATAAACAGCTGGTAGCTAGTTTCAGGTGCTTTCCAAACTACTTTTATTATTATGCTCTAACCAATACAATCCAAACCTTTTCTTCTATGGTTCTTCCAATGTGGTACACTGGAACCAGAGTGGAATGTGTTGATTTTTCAATATGTTCCCCAATCCCTATCCTATCGTTAATGTATATTTCTTTGAGTAGCTACCTGTTACTTCCCACCAGTAGACTTATGCTTCCTGTCATATGTTATCACAGTTATTAAGGATAAAGATAGTGATAAGGGGTCAGGTTACTGGTTTGGCTTGTTGGATTCAATCTGAGAAATGGAGTTCATTTGGGGTTCTACACTATGCTAGATCTGGAAACTAACAGATAAATAAGACATGGACCGTGTCCAGCATTTTATAAGTGACTCTCACCAAAATCTAGTAGTATGTGTGCACATCAAGTCATATCTAGCAAAAAGGAATTAAGGTCTCTTGGTTGGAAGATGACTCAATAGCCTAGAGGTAAAAGGAGAAGATGATTCCACTAATTTCTTGGAAAAAGGGGATTGTTTCAAAAGTATTTTATTTTCCCTCTCTGACCTGATTTTTACCTACACCCTTCTGTTTGTTTGTACTTGGTGCATAGATAACTCTACTGAGAAGGGGATCAAAAAGAATACCAAAGCTCTTTTCTGAACACAATGCTATAAGACTAAAAATAACTACAAGAAAACAAAAATGCAAAAAACACAAACACATGCCCGCTACTAAACAATCAACAAATCACTAAAGAAATCACAGAGAAATTTTGAAAAATACCCAGAGACAAATGAAAATGAAAACACGATGATCCAAAACTTAAGGGACACAGCAAAAGCAGTTCTAAAAGGGAAGTTTATAGTGATACAAGCTTGCCACAGGAAACAGGAAATATCTCAAATAAACCACCCAATCTTACACCTAAAACAAGTAGAGAAAGAAGAACAAACAAAAGCCAAAGTTAGCAAAAGAGAATAAATCATAAAGATTAGAGAAGAAATCAATGAAAGACTAAAAAAAAACCAATAAAACTAAAAGTTGGTTCTTTGAAAGATAAACAAAAATTGATAAACCTTTAGCCAGACTTATTAAGAAAAAAAGGGAGAGGGTCCATGTCAATAAAATAAAAAATGAAAAAGAAGTTACAACCAACACTACAGAAATACAAAGGATTATGAGAGACTACTACCAGCAACTATATACCAATAAAATGGACAACCTAGAAGAAATGGACTTCTTAGAAGGGTATAATTTCCCAAGACTGAACCAGGAAGAAATAGAAAATATGAATAGACTAATTATCAGCACTGAAACTGAATTAGTAATTTTAAAACTCCCAAACAAACAAAAGACCAGGACCATANACTGGGTAACCTAGAGGATATAGGTTTAGTTTCTAGAAACAAATAACCTGTGTAGACTTAGTTATAAAGAAATAGAAAATCTGAACACCAATAATGAATAAGGAAACTGAATCAGTAGTCAAAAATCTTTTAACAAGTCCAGGACCATATGGCTTCACAGATAAATTCTACCAAATATTTAGAGAAAAGTTAACATCTGTCCTTCTGGAACTTCAAATTGCATAGCAAGGAATATCCCAAAACTCATTCTATGAGGCCACCATCACCCTGATACTAAAATCAGACAAAGATACTACACAAGAAAGAAAAATCACAGGCCAGTATCACTGATGAACATAGATGCAAAAATCCTCAGTAAAATATGAGCAACCAAATCCAACAATACATCAAAATGAACATACACCAAGATCAAGTAGGATTTATCCTAGGGATGCAAGAATTTTCAATATCTGCAAATTAAGCAATGGGATATACTGTATTAACATATTGAAAAATAAAAAACCATATCCCTGGTGGCTCAGAGGTTAAAGCGCCTGCCTGGAATGCAGGAGACCCGGGTTCATTCCCTGGGTTGGGAAGATCCCCTGGAGAAGGAAATAGCAACCCACTCCAGTACTCTTGCCTGGAGAATCCCATGGAGGGAGGAGCCTGGTAGGCTACAGTCCATGGGGTCGCAAAGAGTCGGACACGACTGAGCGACTTCACTCACTCACTCACTCACTCATGATCATCTCAATTGATGCTGAAAAAGCTTTTGATAAAATTCAACATGCATTTATGATAAAAACTCTCCAGCAAGTGTGCATACAGGAAACATACCTCAACATAATAAACGCCATATATAACAAACCCATAGCAAGCATCATTCTCAATGGAGAAAAGTTGAAAGCATTCCTTCTAAGATCAGGAAGAAGACAAGAGTAACCACTCTTGCCACTTTTATTCAGCATAGTTTTGGAAGTCCTAGCCACAGCAATCCGAGAAGAAAAAGAAAGAAAAGGAATCCAAATTGGAAAGGAAGGAGTAAACTGTCACTGTTTGCAGAAGACATAATACTATATACAGAAAATTCTAAAAACACTACCAGAAAACTAGAGCTCATCAATTAATTTGGTAAAGCTGCAGGATACAAAATCAATATTCAGAAATTTGTTTCATTTCTATAGACTAACAGTGAAATATCAGAAAGAGAAATTAAGAAAACAGTCCCATTTAACATTTCATCAAAAAGAGTAAAATACCTATGAATAAACCTCCCTAAGGAGGCAAAAGACCTGTACTTCAAAAACTATAAGACACTGATGAAAGAAACTGAACATCACACAGATAGAAAGATATACCATGTTCTTGGATTGGAAAAATCAATACTGTTAAAATGACCATACCACCAAGGCAATCTACAGATTCAATGCAACCCTTCTCAAATTACCAAAGGCATTTTTCACAGAATTAGAACAAAAAAATTTTACAATTTGTATGATTCAGATGGTAAAGAATCTGCTTGCAATACAGGCGACTCAGGTTTGATGCCTGAGTTGGGAAGATCCCCTGGAGAAGGAAATGGCAACCCACTCCAGTATTCTTGCCTGGAGAATTCCATGGACAGAGGAGCCTGGAGGGCTACAGTCCATGCGATCACAAAGAGTCAGACACAACTGAGCGACTAACACACACACACACACACACACACACACACAGAAACGCCAAAGACCCTGAACAGCCAAAGCAATCTTGAGAAAGAAAAAACAAACTTATGTTTACCAGGGAATGAGGGCAAGGAAGGATAAATTGGGAGACGAGACTGACGTATACATATTACTATATATAAAATAGGTAACTAATAAGAACCTACTATATAGCACAGAGAACTTTACTCAGTACTCTGTAATGGCCTTCATGGGAAAAGAATCTAAAAACAGAGTGGATATATGTATAACTGATTCACATTGCTGTACACCTGAAAATAACACAACATTGTAAATCAACTACACTCCAATAAAAAATTTTTTAATTTTTTAAAAAGAAAAGAGCTGGAGGAAATTAGACTCCCTGATATCAGACTATACCACAAAACTATAGAAATCAAAAGAGTATGGTACTGGCACAGAAGCAGACATATAGATCAATGGAACAGGACAGAAAGCTCAGAAATAAACATACAAATTCATGGTCAATTAATCTACAACAAAAAAGGCAATAATATATAATGGAGAAAAGACAATTTCTTCAATAAGTGGTGCTGGGAAAATTGAACAGCTATATGTAAAAGAATAAAATTAGAACATTCTCTAGCACCATATATGAAAATAAACTCAAAATGGATTAACGATCTAAATTTAAGACTGGATACTATAAAACCCCTAGAAGACTATGTAGGAGAATGTTCTGACATAAACTGCAGCAGTGTTTGTTTGTTTTTTGGACCCATCTCATAAAGTAATAGAAACAAAATAAAAAATAAACAAATGGGACCTAAAAAAACTAAGAAGTTTTTGCACAGCAAAGAAAACAAACAAAAAGGCAACCTACTGAATGGGAGAAAATATTTGCACATGATATGACTGACAAGGGATTAATTTCCAAAATATACAAACAGGTCATGTAGCTCAAAATCAAAAAAATAATAATAAATAAACAACCCAATCAAAAAATGGGCAAAAGTTCTAAATAGACATTTCTCCAAAGAAGACATACAGATGGCCAACAGGCACATGAAAAAGATGTTCAACATTGCTAATTGTTGGAGAAACTCAAACTGAAACTATAATATAGTACAACTCCACACCAGTCAGAATGGTTATCATTAAAAAGTCTACAAATAATAAATGCTGGAAAGAGTGTGGAGAAAAGGGAATCCTCCTACAGTGTTGGTAGGAATATAAATTGGTGCAGCCACTATGGAGAACAGTATGAAGGTCCCTGAAAAAATTAAAATAGAGTTACCATAAGATCCAGCAATCTCACTCTTGGGCATATATACAGAAAAGAGAAAAACTCTTAATTCTAAAAGATATATGCAACCAATGTTCATAGCAGCACTATTTACAATAGTTCAGATATGGAAACAATCTAAATGTCTATCAACAGATGAATGGATAAAGAAGATGTTGTAATATATAGACAATGGAATATTAGTAGGCCATAAAAAATAAATAATGTCATTTGCAGCAACATGGATGGACCTAAAGGTTATCACACTAAGTGAAGTCAGACACAGAAAGACAAATATCATATGATATCACTTTTATGTGGATCTAAAACAAATGATACAAATGAACTTATTTGCAAAACAGAAAGAAACACAGCATAGAAAACAAACTTATGGTTACTAAGACAAATTGGGAATTTGTGATTAACAGATACTACTATATATAAAGTAGATAAACAAGGACTTACTGTAAAATACAGGGAACTACACTGAATATCTTGTAATCCCTATAATAGAAACAAATCTGAAAAGGAATACACACACACATATATATACTATTGTTCAGTCGCCCAGTTGTGTCCAACTTTTTGCAACCCCACAGACTGCAGCATGCCAGGCCTCCCTATCCTTCACCATCTCCCGAAGTTTGCCTAAGTTCATGTCCAGTGCATCAATGATGCCATCCAGCCATCTCATCCTCTAATGCCCTCTTCTCTTTCTTCCCTCAATCTTTACCAGCATCAGGGACTTTTCCAATGAGTCAGCTGTACATATCAGGTAACCAAAATACTGGAGCTTCAGCTTCAGCATCAGTCCTTCCAATGAGTATTCAGAGTTGATTTCCTTTAAGATTGACTGGTTTGATCTCCTTGCCGTCCAAGGGACTCTCAGGAGTCTTCTCTAGCACCAGAGTTTGAAGGCATCAATTCTTTGGCACTCTGTCTTCTTTACAGTCCAGCTCTCACAACAAGAGTACATGACCACTGGGAAGACCATAGCCTTGACGATATGGATCTTTGTAGGGGTCGCACAGAGTCGGACACGACTGAAGCGACTTAGCAGCAGGCAGAGTAATGTCTCTGCTTTTCAACACACTGTCTGGTTTATCAAAGCTTTCCTTCCAAAAAGTAATCATCTTCTGATTTCATGGCTGCATTTAGCCATTTCAAAGCCCAAGAAGAGGAAATCTGTCACCTCTTCCACCTTTTCGTCTTCTATTTGCCATGAAGTAATGGGGCTGGATCCCGTGATCTTTGTTTTTTGTTTTTTTTTTATCCTTGTTTTTTTAATGTTTAGTTTTAAGCCAGTTTTTTCACTCTCCTCCTTCACCCTCATCAAGAGGTTCTTTAGTTCCTCTTCTCTTTCTGCCATTAGAGTGGTATCATCCGCATATCTGAGGTTGTTGATGTTTCTCTCGCCTATCTTGATTCCAGCTTGTAACTCATCCAGCCTGGCATTTCTCATGATGTACTCAGCATATAGGTTAAGTAAACAGGGTGACAACAGACAACACTGTTGTACTCCTTCTCAATCCTGAACCGATCAGTTGTTCCATACAGGGTTCTAACTTAATTGTTGCTTCTTGAGCTGCATACAGGTTTCTCAGGAGACAGGAAAGATGCCTGGTATTTCCATCTCTTTAAGAGTTTTCCACAGTGTGTTATAATCCATACAAAGGCTTGAGCATAGTTGATGAAACAGAAGTAGATGTTTTTCTGATTCAGATTTATATACACACACATATATATATCTGATTCACTTTGATATATACCCCAAACACTGTAAATAAACTATGCTTCAATTTAAAGAAAAAACAAAAACAAAAAACTTTTCTCTTACAGAGAAACTTTTTGTGAGAAGAATACAAAACTTCTGTGGGATTCATTAGACCTGTGGAATTCATTACTGGAGACCACCCAGTGTCTTTTATTATATGAAATAAATGGGATGTAGCCTAAAAACAAACAAAAAGTGCCAAAGCAGGTAAAGAAAAGATAAAAATCTACAGGCAACTACTTTTAGGTGGTTTTCAAATAAAAAAGCTCAAAATTATGCCAGGTTATGAAAGTTTATAAAAATTTTAATGCAGATATAAGGAAACAGCAATAATTTTTCTTAATTCTTCCATTACCTCTGATCTGCCTTGCTATTAAAAAAAAAATTGAGCTCCCTGCCTTCTGGAACTTTTTACCAGCAGGAGGTGAGAAATCATATAAATTGCTAGAAACAAATGGTAACAGTCAGTCATTTCTTTTGTAATGGACCATTAGATTGGTGTATTTGCATGTATCATTAAGATTTATTGCAAATTCTCTAATGGAATGACAATGCTAGAGAGATAGTCTGTTTAATACAATTAGAATGTAGGCTTCTGAGGTAAAATTACTACACATTTTTCTTGGAGGAGAAAAAAAAAATGTATATCCTCTACCATGAAAATACCAGTGAGAAAGAAGGAGCTATTCTGAATGCTTTTGTCCAATTTAACATTTTTCTATCATAACAAAGTTCTTATGAATTTCACATTAGCCAGTGATTTGTAAGGCAACATCTTCCAGAGTAAAAAATTTTTAAAGGTATAACACAGGATAATTAAGAACAGGAACATTATCTTTTATTCTTTGATGGAAAAGGCAGAGGCTTTCTGGATGCAATTATCATTGAAGGTCAATGTTATGTCTCTAACAAGGAACTGCAGAACACTCATCTGAGCAATGCTTCTTTGTGGCAGATGAGAGTTGGAACTAGATACAAACTCCCAAGTGGGACAGAACCAAAGGCCTGCCCTTGTTTAGAGACACAGAAAGGTCTATCCCAGCCTAGAGGTTGGTTTTTGAGAATTTCTGGTGCCAAATTTAATTTTCACACCTCTTTTTCCCATTAGTATTTGGAAGTATTGGTCAAATATCTCCTATCCCCAATGGAAGGCCTCCCCAATGAACATTGCTCCCTTCTACTCCTTCAAACAACAGAACTATCCAATCACTCCTTGAACTGTTGTCACAGCTTTCATGGCACCCTGACTCACTCCAGAGAAATTATAAAACTGTATGGAAATTAAACTCAATATGGTTCTGCATCTGGAAGAATTTGGGGAATACCTTTCCAAGCTTGTAGTTTTATACTAATTTTTTAAGTGAACCTAAGCATTTTGGCGACTTTATTTTTTTAATACAACACTAAATTAACATATTGAATGTTATGCATATATTCTATAGAAAGGTGAGATTAGTAAAAAGAAGAAAGAGAGCTAGAATTAAAAACCAGTGACTTTAATATGCATTTTAACAACATGAATAAGGTAAATCTTCCTACCGGCATCAGAAAGACATTCTGGAATATTTTTCAGAGATGAATTCTGGTTATTTGAAATTTAGTGATAGGATGGGTTTCAGTTCAGTTCAGCTGCTCAGTCGTGTCCAACTCTTTAGGTATAGTCAAATGGATCAATACAAATGGAGTATGACTAACTCAGAATGCTACAACATCAGAGGAAAGAAAATATTCAAGAGAAATATATAGTTTACTATACATTCAGAAGTTTATTTTTTTTGTTATACTTAAAATGCAATGGTGTACCATATTATTAGGAAATAAAGTGTGGAAAGAAGTGAACTACTGAGTGGTCAATTAGTTTAAGTACATCATATAGAACATTCATTAAATTGGTTGTATGTGTTACATATTCTAGACAGATCGTCCAAGGATATATATACTTTGAAAATAGTCCTGAAGAGTGTAAAGCTATCGACACATTGATGGATGCTTTCTGCAAATATTCTTCCAAGTGGTATATCTGACTAGATGACACTGGTGAACCCAGTGTCAGGTCCTTTCCTAACTACCCTCTTATTATGACCTGACCAATACAATCTCAAACCTTCCCCTCTCTGATCCTTCCATATGGCATATGGAAATCAGCATCCAATCTGGGGATTTGTTTTATGTCTTTCTCATCCCCATCCTTACCCTCAGTCAGTTCAGTTCATTTGCTCAGTCATGTCCGACTCTTTGAGACCCCATGAACCACAGCACATCAGACCTCCCTGTCTATCACCAACTCCCAGAGTACACCCAAACCCATGTCCATTGTGTCAGTGATGCAATCCAGCCATTTCATCCTCTGTCGTCCCCTTCTCCTCCTGCTCTCAATCTTTCCCAGCATCAGAGTCTCTTCAAATGAGTCAGCTCTCTGCATCAGGTGGCCAAAATATTGGAATTTCAGCTTCAACATCAGTCCTTCCAATGAACACCCAGGACTGATCTCCTTTAGAAAGGACTGGTTGGATCTCCTTGCAGTCCAAGGGACTCTCAAGAGTCTTCTCCAATACCACAGTTCAAAAGCATCAATTCTTCGGTGCTCAGCTTTCTTTATAGTCCAACTCTCATATCCATACATGACTACTGGAAAAACCATAGCCTTGACTAGACACACCTTTGTTGGCAAAGTAATGTCTCTGCTTTTTAATGTGCTGTCTAGGTTGGTCGGAACTTTCCTTCCGAGGAGCAAGCATCTTTTAATTTCATGGCTGCAATCACCATCTGCACTGATTTTGGAGCCCCAAAAAATAAAGTCAGCCACTATTTCCACTTTTCACTATCTATTTGCCATGAAGTGATGGGACCAGATGCCATGATCTTAGTTTTCTGAATGTTGAGCTTTAAGCCAGCTTTTTCACTCTCCTCTTTCACTTTCAACAAGAGGCTCTTTAGTTCTTCTTCACTTTCTGCCATAAGGGTGGTGTCATCTGCATATCTGAGGTTATTGATATTTCTCCCAGCAATCTTCATTCCAGCTTGTGCTTCTTCCAGCCCAGCATTTCTCATGATGTACTCTGCATACAAGTTAAATAAGCAGGGTGACAATATACAGCCTTGATGTACTCCTTTTCCTATTTGGAACCAGTCTGTTGTTCCACGTCCAGTTCTAACTGTTGCTTCCTGACCTGCATACAGGTTTCTCAAGAAGCAGGTCAGGTGGTCTGGTATTCCCATCTCTTTCAGAATGTTCCACAGTTTATTGTGATTCACACAGTCAAAGGCTTTGGCATAGTCAATAATGCAGAAATAAATGTTTTTCTGGAACTCTCTTGCTTTTTCAATGATCCAGCAGATGTTGGCAATTTGATCTCTGGTTTAGCCCCAGTACATATTCCCAAGTGCTTGTTTACTTGTTCATTTATGCATTTGTTTACCATTCTGTGGGCAACCTGAGATCAGCAGTTCATCTCAGCATCCTCAATGCCTGAGACACGGTAAACATTCAACAAATGTTTGATGACAGCAAAATTACGAACCTTAGTCATTTATTCGTGGTGGGATCTTGCCCAGTAAATGGAAATCTCTGAGGCTCAAGTCTCTTCATCTAAAAAGTGGGTATTCACTCAAGAAGGGAAGTTTGGCCTCACTTTTTGAAGGGAGCAGCATCAAAGTCAGTTGCCAAGCCAGGCTTCAACAGTATGTGAACTGTGAACTTTCAGATACACAAGCTGGTTTTAGAAAAGGCAGATGAACTAGAGAGCAAATTGCCAACATCTGTTGGATTATCAAAAAAGCAAGAGAGTTCCAGAAAAACATCTACTTCTGCTTTATTGACTACACCAAAGCCTTTGACGTGTAGATCACCACAAACTATGGAAAATTCTTCAAGAGATGGGAATAACAGACCACCTGACCTGCCTCTTGAGAAACCTGTATACAGGTCAGGAAGCAACAGTTAGAACTGGACATGGAACAACAGATTGGTTCCAAATCAGGAAAGGAGTATGTCAAGGCTGTATACTGTCACCCTGCTTATTTAACTTGTATGCAGAGTACATCATGCAAAAATGCCAGGCAGGATGAAGCACAAGCTGAAATCAAGATTGCTGGGAGAAATATCAATAACCTCAGTTACCCTTATGCCAGAAAGTGAAGAAGAACTAAAGAGCCTCTTGTTGAAAGTGAAAGAGGAGAGTGAAAAAGCTGGCTTAAAGCTCAACATTCAGAAAACTAAGATCATGGCATCTGGTCCCATCACTTCATGGCAAATAGATGGGGAAACAATGGAAACAGTGACAGACTTTATTTTTTTGCAGCTTGTGACTACAGCTATGAAATTAAAAGACACTTGCTCCTTGGAAGAAAAGCTATGAACAACCTAGACAGCACATTAAAAAGCAGAGACATTACTTTGCCAACAAAAGTCCATCTAGTCAAAGCTATGGTTTTTCCAACAGTATGTATGGATGTGAGAGTTGGACTATAAAGAAAGCTGAGCACCAAAGAAGTGATGCTTTTGAACTGTGGTGTTGGAGAAGACTCTTGAGAGTCCCTTGGACTGCAAGGAGATCCAACCAGTCCATCCTAAAAGAAATCAGTCTTGGGTATTCATCAGAAGGACTGATGCTGAAGCTGAAACTCCAGTACTTCGGCCACCTGATTCGAAGAACTGACTCACTGGAAAAGACCCTGATTGGGGGAAAGATTGAAGACAGGAAGAGAAGGGGACAACAGAGGATGAGATGGTTGGATGGTATCACTGACCCGATGGACATGAGTTTGAGCAGGCTCTGAGAGTTGATGATGGATAGGGATACCTGGCAGTCCATGGGGTCTCAAAGAGTCAGACACAACTGAGTGACTGAACTGAACTGACATCAGAGTGCCTACGGACATAATCTAAAATCATCAGTGTGATTTCCCGAAATGGTCATTGCAGTCAAGATGAAGTATAATTAGTATAGTTCGTTGTCAACCCATCACCTCCCTTGATGTGGACTTTTACCTTCTCTTAACATAAGTATGGTGCAGTGGTCAGTACATAGGCTCTGGAAGCCAGGCCCTCCCCTTTAGAGCTGGGGGCCCACAGGCAAGTCACTCAACTTCAGGTTCCATTTTTGTAAAATGAGAACAGTCATTTATATTGTTCTTCCGATGATCTTAGAAATGCTTGACCTAATTCTCAACATGTTCTCAGGAAATGTTAACAAAGCTCAAGATGGTGTCCTTTCTTAAGCAGTCATTTCAGTCTGTCAACTCAACTGAGACCTCATGCTCATGTTGTTGTTCAGTCACTAAGTCCTGTCTGACTCTTTGCGACCCCATGGACTGCAGCAAGCCAGGAAGAGCACATAGCCAATTCGAAATTGCAATTTTCTTGTTTTCATCTTATTAAACTATAATGTCTGGCCTCTCATGCTGATTTTCTGTAAATACCTTTTTAATCAATTTTTTATGTTAAGATATAGTTCACATGCCATAATATTTACCATTTTCAAATGTAAAATTAAAAAACTTAAAGTGGGGATTAATAATACTTGCTTACATTAGCATTATTTTAAGAAACAAATAAGCTTGTTAGACTATTTGATTTTTATTGCACTGTGATCATCATTATTTTTACCCCTATTATTCTCATGATGAAATTTCAACCATTATCCTAGAAGAGAGATTGACTAAGTCCTCTCAAAGTATATGACTAAATTTGAACTTGAAAGATAGAGCCTGACTCATGAGAACAGGATAATAATGAGACTATATTTTCACAGGAAAATCTGAGTTAGCAGCAAGAATCCTGTTTGTTAAAATTCAGATACAGATAAATAATGAGTATGGTTCAGGAATAATTGCAGAGTATCCATGGTTACAGAAAATGTTGTAACACCCACCTGGGGAGAATGTCACCACATTTCTATAAATAGAGTAGAAATTGATTCATTTCCACCTTGATCATGTGTAAGATTCTAATCTTCTCAAGAATAAAGGAACTAGACTTGACGTAATGGGGGAATAGGTAATTTAATGGGTATAATGGCCCACATGTCTGAGGAAGGTCAACAAAGCAAAGGAGAAAGAACATTTATGAGAGCAAATGGGGCTTCCTTGATCTCCAGTAGGCAAATGCTTGGGGGAAGACTGACTCTGAGAACCTGAACAACCTCAAGCTACTTAGAGTTTCTCCTGACCACTCCTTCAGTTTTAGAAACAAAACAAAAAGACAGTTGGAAGATTTCTAATTAAACACAAGAGAAAAAAAGGATTTTTAAGAATGGCCATAAGGCCATTGAGAGAGAATGAGAGTAGATGACAGCAACCAAGAGATGACCATAAAATTTTAAAAGCTGGAAAGTGGATGGCGAAGTGGTAAATGACTTAGCATAAACCTAAAATTTGAGTATCTACAAGGATTCAGAATCAGGTAGCATTGTCAACAAAAACACCAATCTGAGCTGTAGAATCCCAGGAATGGTCAGAAGTTGGCAGCACCAAGTACTTTTGAAGCTTGAGTGGCAAAAGGCTAAAAAATAACCATAGCTGAGGGAAGTAGTACAATACTAAAATGGAGGAATTAACTCAGAGTTATGGCATCTCAGGTAATGATATCTTCCCAATCTGTCTCCTACTAGGCTCTGAGAACATCAGCAGTTGCTCACTTAGTTCCCAGATAAGAGAATGATGCCTGAGAAATACTGACATGTTTAGTATTTGCTTAGTTACAGATGTGAACATATGGGGGTCTCCAATGAAACACTGAGGCCCTCTCTTTGTCAAGCTCAATCAGTGTACAATTTCCACTAAACTAAGTTTTTCAGTGTTTCACTCTTAGACAGACTGAGGCAGGAGACAGATGGGCTCCAGGCTGAACAGCTTCTCCCCATGGACAGAAACTCCATAAAAGCAAGATGATGGAGGAGGCTGACCCTGCCCAGATAAGAGATAAAAGACCACATATTTCTCATTTTGTAAGTCAAGGAGAAGAATTATACAAAAAAGATCCTAATGACCCAGATAACCACCATGGTGTGATCACTCACCTAGAGTCAGACATCCTGGAGTGCAAAGTCAAGTGGGCCTTAGGAAGCATCACTATGAACAAAGTTAGTGGGGGTGGCTTCCCTCATAGCTCAGTTGGTAAAGAAACTGCTTGCAATGCAGGAGGCCTGGGTTCGATTCCTGGGTCAGGAAGATTCCCTGGAGAAGGAAATGGCAATCCACTCCAGCATTCTTGCCTGGAAAACCCCATGGACAGAGAAGCCTGGTGGGTTACAGTCCATGGGGTCGCAAGAGTAGGACACGATTTAGCGACTAAACCACCACCTGTGGGGGTGATGGAATTCTAGCTGAGCTACTTCAGATCTGAAAAGATGATGCTGTGAAAGTGCTGCTGCACTCAATATGCCAGCAAATTTGGAAAACTCAGCAGTGGCCACAGGACTGGAAAAGGTCAGTTTTCATTCCATTCCTAAGAAGGGCAATGCCAAAGAATGTTCAAACTACCACACAGTTGCATTCATCTCACATGCTAGTAAAGTAATGCTCAAAATTCTCCAAGCCCGGCTTCAACAGTATGTGAACCGAGAACTTCCAGATGCACAAGCTGGATTCAGAAAAGGCAGAAGAATCAGAGATCAAATTGCCAACATCCCTTGGATCATAGAAAAATCAAGAGAATTCCAGAAAAACATCTATTTCTGCTTTATTGATTATGCTAGAGCCTTTAACTGTTTGGATCACAGCAAACTGTGGAAAATTCTTAAAGAGATGGGAATACCAGACCCCCTTACCTGCTTTCTGAGAAACCTGTATGCAGGTCAAGAAGCAAGTTAGAACCAGACGTGGAACAACAGACTGGTACAAAATTGGTAAAGGAGTATGTCAAGGCTGTACATTGTCACCTTGATTATTTAACTTATATGTGGAGTACATTTGTGAAATGCCGGTTGGATGAAGCACAAGCTGGAATCAAGATTGCCAGGAGAAATATCAATAACCTCAGATATGCAGATGACACCACCCTTATGGGAGAATGTTGAGAGAAACTAAAGAGACTCTCGATGAAGGTGAAAGAGGAGAGTGAAAAGCTGGATGAAAAGTCAACATCCAGAAAACTAAGACCATGGCATCTGGTCCCATCATTTCATAGCAAATAGATGGAGAAACAATGGAAACAGTGACAGACTTTATTTTCTTGTGCTTCAAAATCACTGCAGATGGTGACTGAAACCATGAGTTAAAAGACACTTGCTCCTTTGAAGAAAAGCTATGACCAATCTAGACAGCATATTAAAAAGCAGAGATATTATTTTGCCAACAAAGGTTTGTATAGTCAAAGCTATGGTTTTTCCAGTAGTCATAGATGGTTGTAAGAGTTGGACCAGAAAGAAAGCTGAGCTCTAAAGAATTGATGCTTTCAAAGTGTGGTGCTGGAGAAGACTCTTGAGAGTCCCTTGCAAGGAGATCAAACCAGTCAATCCTAAAGGAAACCAATCCTGAATATTCATTTGAAGGACTGATGCTCAAACTGAAGCTCCAATACTTTGGCCACCTAATGCAGAGAGCCAACTCACTGGAAAAGACCCTGATGCTGGGAAAGACGAAGGCAGGTGGAGAAGGGGATGACAAAGGATGAGATGGTTGGATGGCATCACTGACACAATGGACATGAGTTTGAGGAAGCTCTGGGAGATGGTGAAGGACAGGGAAGCCTGGCGTGCTGCGGTCTATTGTGTTGTGAAGATTCAGACACGACTGAGTGACTCAGCCACAAGTCAAGGAGACCTCCCTGACTATACATGTGTAGAAAGGCTCCTTGGAGGTCAAAATGGGAGGGTGCATCATCTGAAAGTAAGTCATGTCAACTTCCCGTAAGACTCTTCACTAAAATCTATCTTGGCTAAGAGATGAGTATGCACACATGGGAGGATACTGAAATATGCCTAATATGGACTCAGAACCAGACAAATAGAATGACTGGCCAAAGGAAACCTGGAAGGAATGCCCCATAAAAGTGATTCAAACCACCATGAAGGCATGACTCTCTCTGAGCCCACCCAAGTATGTATCTACACATACTGTACTCTTTTTCCTCCTAATAAACACTTTACTTGGTTCACTACTTTCCATCTTCGTGGGAATTCTTTTTTGCAAAGCCAAAGAGACAGGGCTATGTCACTGACCACTGGTATAGTCGCTAAGTCAGTGCCCTCACCACCTAGACTCGGCCTCAATCTCTAGCTAGGAACCGAAGCCCCACTTCAAGTCATTGCAGGCTGAGGTCACCTGAGATCAAGACCACCAAGAATTTCCATTTAAAGAAAATTTCTAACATGAAAGGCAAAGAATATACAGAGGAGGAAAGGAAACCAGAGAAAATAGAAACAATGCAGAGAGCAGAAGAAAATTAAACTTCACTGTAAGTAGTATTTTCAAATGATAAATGAGACTGCATCATCCAAGAAACAAGGACATGCTATATAGAAAACAAACAACCCAAGAATATAAACAGCTTTGAAAATTAAAATATATAACAGAAAATAAGTCAATAGAGGAGTGGTAAGATAAAGCTGAAGAAATTTTATAGAAAGTTTTGTCAGCCTCGAAGTGGCACTTGCTATCTACCTCTACAAGGATTAAATCATATGCAGATGGAGCTGCTGATTTTCAACATCCCCTGAAAGGAGTTCAGGGTGAAGAGAAGAAATGAGGCGTTCTGTGCTGGTTGGGGTGGGGGGAGGGAAACGGCAGAACAGGTCTTCAGATAGTTAGCTATTTTCAGGAGCTGATTTTATGAGCCCAATTCTTGTATCTCCTCATATCTAGAAAGGCACTAAAATCCTTCCCAGTGACCAGTGAAGAAAAGCACTAAAATCTTTCATGACTAGTGAAGGCTTCACGAGACTCATAGAAACCTTTTGGAAAAATATATGCTTGATTGCACATATTCCCCTTTCACAAAGATCACATATATACTGACTTCCCCCCACCCACGTCTTTGAAGCAGTTCCTCAGAGCTATCTGAGAAGCTGTTTCCCAGGCTATGGTCCTCCTTTTTGTCCCAAATAAAACATAACACACAACTTTCATGTTGTACAGTTTTTCAGTTAACAAGCGTGAGCCCACAGCTTCTGCTGGGAATCTGTGCTGAATCATAGTGAGGCCTGAGGTGGGGCTAGAACCTGAATAGCTTGGAGGAGAAGGGTAAGGGTGGATTGAATCTCCCTGGAGAAGGAGGAAGCCCAGCATGGGGAAAGTTAACTTCCATTCCCCACCCCTGCCCCACCTCTTTGGAGCAATTTCTCAGAGCTATGTGAGGTGTTCTCTCCCAGGCTGCAGTCCTCATTTTGCCTCAAATAAAACTCAACTAGCAACTTTAATGTTATGCATTTTTTTTAAGTTGACAGTAGAATAGACAGAAAAAGAAAGAAATGGAAAGTATTATAAGAAAATAAGAGTAAGAAATTCAGAGAATCGATTCATGAGGTTCAAGATTGAATTGTAAGGGTTCTAGAAAGAAAGACAAGAAAATGGACAGGAGGAAACAATTTAAAATTTTTTTTAATTTCCCGAACAGAATAAGGGGCCAACCCAGCACCATGCCCTTGCTAAGGTATTAGTCTAAAATTTCAGAACACTGGGTATAAAGAGATTCTAAAGTCTTCCAAGAGGAAAAAAACAGCTCACAAATAAAAGCAATAGACTAGCTAGAAGAAAATGGAGTGATGCTATCAAACTTCCTTTAAAAAATAGTTTCAATATAGAACTTTAAATACAACCATATTATCAATATGTTTTGAGGGTAGTTTAAAAATATTTTCATACATGTAGCATCTTAAATAAAACTATGTCTCAATGAAACTATGAGCCATACCATGTAGGCCACCCAAGATGGATGACTCATGGTCCCGAACATGGAGAGTTCTGACAAAACTGGTCCACTAGAGATGGGAATGGCAAACCACTTCAATATTCTTGCATTGGGAATCTCATGAACAGTATGAAAAGGCAAAAATATATGACACTGAAAGATGAACGCCCCGGTCGGTAACTGCCCAATATGCTACTGGAGATCAGTGGAGAAATAACTTCAGAAAGAACAGCGAGACGGAGCCAAAGCGAAAACAACATCCAGTTGTGGATGCGACTGGTGATGAAAATAAATTCCGATGCTGTAAAAAACGATATTGCATAGCAACTGGGATTCTTAGGTCCATGAATCAAGGCAATTCAGAAATGGTCAAACAGGAGATGGCAAGAGTGAACATCTACATTTCAGGAATCAGTAAACTAAAATGGACAGGAATGGGCAAATTTAATTCGGATGACCATTATATCTACTACTGTAGGCAAGAATCCCTTAGAAGAAATGGAGTAGCCATCACAGTCAACAAGAGTCCAAAATGCAGTACTAGGGTGCAATTTCAAAAATGAGAGAATGATCTCTATTCGTTTCCAAGGCAAACCATTCAATATCACAGTAATCCAAGTCTATGCCTCAACCAGTAATGCTGAAGAAGCTGAAGTTGAATGGTTCTATGAAGATCTATAAGACTTTCTAGAACTAACACCAAAAAATGATGTCCTTTTCATATAGGGAACTGGAATGCAAAAGTAGGAAGTCAAGAGATACCTAGAAACAGGAAAATTTGGCCTTGGAGTACAAAATGAAGCAGGGCAAAGGCCTTGCCAAGAGAACGCACCGGTCATAGCAAACACCTTCTTCCAACAGCACAGGAGACGACTCTACATATGGACATCAACAAATGGTCAACACCAAAATCAGACTGATTATATTCTTTGAAGCTGAAGATGGAGAAGCTCTATACAGTCAGCAAAAACAAGACCAGGAGCTGATTGTGGCTCAGTTCATGAATTCCTTAATGCACAATTCAGACTTAAATTGAAGAAAGTAGGGAAAACCACTAGACCATTCAGGTATGACCTAAATCAAATCCCTTACAATTATACAGTGGAAGTGACAAAAAGACTCAAGGAATTAGATATGATACAGCGCCTGAAGAACTATGGACAGAGGTTCATGACATTGTACAGGAGACATGGATCAAGACCATCTCCAAGAAAAAGAAATGCAAGAAGGCAAAATGGTTGTCTTAGGAGGCCTTACAAATAACCTGAGAAAAGAAGAGAGGTGAAAGGCAAAGGAGAAAAGGAAAATATATCCATCTGAATGAAGAGTTCCAAAGAATAGCAAGGAGAGGTAAGAAAATCTTCCTCAGTGATCAATGCAAAGAAATAGAGGAAAACAATAGAATGATAAAGACTAGAGATCCCTTCAAGAAAATTAGAGATATCAAGGGAACATTTCATACAAAGATGGGCACAATAAAGGACAGAAATGGTATGGACCTAACAGAAGCAGAAGATATTAAGAAGAGGTGGCAACAATACACAGAAGAACTATACAAAAAAGATCTTCATGACCCAGATAACCATGACGGTGTGATCACTCACCTACAGCCAGACATCCTGGAATGGGAAGTCAAGTGGGCCTTAAGAAGCATCACTGCGAACAAAGCTAGTGGAGGTGATGGAATTCCAGTGGAGCTATTTCAAATCCTGAACGATGATGCTGTGAAAGTGCTGCACTCAGTTGCCAGCAAATTTGGAAAACTCAGCAGTGGCCACAGGACTGGAAAAGGTCAGTTTTCATTCCAATCCCTAAGAAAGGCAATGCCAAAGAATGTTCAAACTACCACACAATTTCACTCATCTCACACGGTAGCAAAGTAATGCTCAAAATTCTCCAAGCCAGGCTTCAACACTACATGAACGATGACCTTCCAGATGTTCAAGCTGGATTTAGAAAAGTCAGAGGAACTAGAGATCAAATTGCCAACATCCATTTGATCATCGAAAAAAGCAAGAGAATACTAGAAAAACATCTACTTCTGCTTTATTGATTACACTAAAGCCTTTGACTGTGTAGATCACAAAAACTGTGAAAAATTCTTAAAGAGATAGGAATACCAGACCACCTTATCTGCCCCTTGAGAAATCTGTTTGCAGGTCAGGAAGCAACAGTTAGAACTGGACATGGAACAACAGCCTGGGTCCAAATAGGGAGAGGAGTATGTCAAGGCTGTATATTGTCACCCTGCTTATTTAATTTATACACAGAGTACATCACACCAAATGCTGTGCTGGATGAAGCACAAGCTGGAATCAAGATTGCTGGGAGAGATATCAATAACCTCAGATATGCAGATGCACCACTCTTATGGCAGAAAGCGAAGAAGAACTAAAGAGCCTCTTGATGAAAGTGAAAGAGGAGAGTGAAAAAGCTGGCTAAAAACTCAACATTCAGAAAACTCGGATCATGGCATCTGGTCCCATCACTTCATGGCAAATAGATGGGGAAACAATGGAAACAGTGACAAACTATTTTCTTGGGCTCCAAAATCACTGCAGATGTTGAGTGTAGCCATGAAATTAAAAGATGCTTGCTCCTTGGAAGAAAAGTTATGACCAACCTAGACAGCATATTAAAAAGCAGAGAAATTAGTTTGCTGACAAAGGTCAGTCTAGTCAAAGCTATGGTTTTTCCAGTAGTCATGTATGGATATGAGATGAGAGTTGCACCATAAAGAAAGCTGAGGGCCAAAGAATTGATGTTTTGAACTGTGGTGTTGGAGAAAACTCTTGAGAGTCCCTTGGGCTACAAGGAGATCAAACCAGTCAATCCTATTTCCAGTCAAGGAAATCAGTCCTGAATATTCACTGAAACAACTGATGCTGAAATATTCACTGAAATGACTGAAGCTCGAATACTTTGGCCACCTGATGCGAAGAACTGACTCATTGGAAAAGATCCTGATGCTGGGAAAGATTGAAGGCAGGAGGAGAAGGGGATGACAGAGGATGAGATGGTTGGATGGCATCACCGACTCGATGGACATGAGTTTGAGCAAGCTCCAGGAGGTGATGATGGACAGGGAAGCCTGGCATGCTGCAGTCCATGGGGTCGCAGAATCAGACACGACTGAGCAACTGAACAATAATAACAACTTGGTGTCGTATATTCTCTGGGTTTGGACAAATGTATAATGATATGTATTCATCATTACAGTATTACACTCTTTTCACTGCCCTAAAAATCATCTGTGCTCTGCTTATTCATCTCTCCTTCAACCCCACCCCCACCAACGAGCACCTGGCAACCACTGATCTTTTTACTGTCTCCATAGTTTGCCTTTTTAACAATGTCACATAGTTGGAATCATATAGTATTGGTATATACTCATTAAAAAATTAAAAAATACATTAATCATCACAATTCCAGAAGACTGAGTCAATCGACATTGATATTTTGGTTTGAAAATTTAGAGCAAAGTAATGATTAGACAGTCTTTCAAATGGATATTCTTTAGTGGTGTTCAGTGTTTATATAGAGAGGGAGTGTAGGAGAATGGCACAGCATTAGGATGCTTGCTAGTTCTAGCCTCTCTTAATATTCTCAGTAATGCAACTCCACTCCCCAAATTCTACACTTCACTCAGCTCTTGGTTCACCATCTTCACTTCCAACCAACTTTGCAAAGTGTTCCTTCCAACCATGCACAGTGCAGTATGTAAGAGAATTTCTGTCAGTACAGCTTTCTCCATCTTGGCAACATTTCCAATGATGTTTTAGTGCTCCGTGATCTTTCACCTACTCCACTTCTTAGCCATTGGTACCCTGGAATAATGTCCATGCCTTTTTCCCCTCTGGCACCAAATTAAGCATGGTACCAAGAGATTATGTCAACATTGTCAGCAGCAGTGAAGACAAGTTAAAACACAATCTGAAATTTTCCAGTTATCATATAAATTTTAGCTTATCTTATTTTATAGTCACCTCCACCAAAATCTCTTTGTGAAATGTTCACAGAGATATTAACTTTGATCCATATCTAGTGTAAGGGAAAAAATATCAAACAACTGTTTATATATAAATACTTTAACTTGGATGGGTGGAATTGACTATAGATTAATGAACTTCATCAACAGAACACACTCACTCATTTCCCTGTGAGGGGGAAAAACAACTTGTGTAATCAGGGAGTCAAACTCATTGCTGTTTAACTTTATACTGTTATTGCTAAAAGCACAGGAGCAATGGTGACATCTTGTGTCAGGTTAAAAAGTAACACGATCTTAATTCTTTATGGTGTCTACCGGGAATACTTTGGATGAGTCCAGGCTAACACTCATCTTAATCTGAGCATTTTAGCTGTGGATCAAATAGTAAAACAGTGCATTGGTTCTTCAGGGGCAGAGATTACATCTTCAGGAATGATGGGGAAAACTCTAATTGGCATTTGATTCATCCAACTGCCACCTCAAGAACATGGCAACCAAGAGTCCCAGTCTAGTTCTTCAACTCAGCCCTTAAACCTTGCCAGGATATCCTACTAAAACACATGGGCTAGCGGGCCTATCCACCATCATTCTGCAGCAGCCAGAGGAGCGCCGTGGAGCTCTGTAATGACGGCAATTAGTTATCTGACTGCTTTGAGCATTTTCCCCATCTTTGGCAGGTCTCTGAATGTCACATGACATGACTGCAATCTCTAGAGCCCAAAAGACGCCATATTAAATACTGCTACCCACAGATGCCTGCAAAGCCAAATCTCTTTGTTTTGTGTGCTCTTCATGAGAGCACTGGTTCTCAATCATAGCATACAAAATCACTTTGGGAGCTTATAAAAATATCAATAACTGGATCCATTCTCAGTTCAGTTCAGTTGTTTAGCCATGTCCAACTCTTTGCAGCCCCATGGACTGTAACACACCAGGCTTCGCTATCCATCACCAACTCCCAGAGCTTGCTCAAACTCACATACATTGAGTCAGTGATGCCATCCAAACATCTCATCCTCTATCATCCCCTTCTCCTGCCGCCTTCAATCTTTCCGAGCATCAGGGTCTTTACCAATGAGTCAGTTCTTCCCATTAGGTGGCCAAAGTATTAGAGTTTCAGCTTCAGCATCAGTCCTTCCAATGAATATTCAGGACTGATTTCCTTTAGAATGGACTGGTTGGATCTCCTTGCAGTCCAGGGAACTCTCAAGAGTCTTCTCCAACACCACAGTTCAAAAGCATCAATTCTTTGGTGTTCAGCTTTCTTTATAATCCAACTCTCACATCCATACACGACTACTGGAAAAACCATAGCCTTGACTAGACGGACCTTTGTTGGCAAAGTGATGTCTCTGCTTTTTAATGTGCTGTCTAGCTGGGTCATAATTTTGCTTCCAAGGAGCAAGCGTCTTTTAATTTCACGGCTGCAGTCACCATCTGCAGTGATTTTGGAGCCCAAGAAAATAAAGTCCGTCACTGTTTCCATTGTTTCCCCATCTATTTGCCATGAAGTGATGGGACCAGATGTCATGATCTTAGTTTTATGAATGTTGAGTTTAACGCCAACTTTTTCACTCTCTTCTTTGACTTTCAACAAGAGGCTCTTTAGTTCTTCTTCACTTTCTGCCATAAGGGTGGTGTCATCTGCATAACTAAGGTTACTGATATTTCTCCCAGCAATCTTGATTCCAGCTTGTGCTTCATCCAGCTTGGCATTTCTCATGATGTACTCTGTGTATAAATTAAATAAGCAGGGTGACAATATACAGCCTTGATGCACTCCTCTTCCTATTTGGAACCAATCTGTTGTTCCATGTCCAGTTCTAACTGTTGCCTCCTGACTGCATACAGATTTCTCAAGAGGCAGGTCAGGTGGTCTGGTATTCCCATCTCTTTCAGAATTTTCTACAGTTTGTTGCAATCTACACAGTCAAAGGCTTTGGCGTAATCAATAAAGCAGAAGTAGATGTTCTTCTGGAACTCTCTTGCTTTTTCGATGATCAAATGGATGTTGGCAATTTGATCTCTAGTTCCTCTGCCTTTTCTAAAACCAGCCTGAACATCTGGAAGGTCACGGTTCATGTACTGTTGAAGCCTGGCTTGGAGAATTTTGAGCATTACTTTACTAGCATGTGAGATGAGTGCAATTGTGTGGTAGTTTGAGTATTCTTTGGCAGTGCTTTTCTTTGGGAAATTACCCAGCACATAAAAACTAGCCTTCCCTGGTGGCTCAGACAGTAAAGAATCTGCCTTCAATGCAGGTTACCTAGGTTCTATCCTTGAGTGGGGAAGATCCGCTGGAGAAGGAAATGGCAACCCACTCCAGTGTTCTTGCCTGGAGAATCCCATGGACAAAGGAGCCTGGTAGGTTACAGTCCATGGGCTTGCAAATAGTCTGACATGAATGAGTGACTTTCACTTTCACTTCACTTTCATAAAAACTAAGCACCCTACACCATGGGTTGCTCTCAATTTCTGAGACTGATTGCACTCTGTGTATGGAATTGTATCTTCCAGGACTTCTCACTTTCTGAGAAGGTCCCAGGTTATCTCTGGACTGTGTATCTCCCTAAATAAGCTGGCTTTCCCACTTTGTTCTTAGGGCAGAGCCTCTTCACCCACTCGTATCCCTCACAAGCATTCTGTGCCTAGTACTTTGCCCCATGCTGAATTCCTTTTGTGCTGAGACATCAAGAACCAGAGCTTCAGTAAGTCCTGACACCAGGTGAGTGATTTTAATTAAAAAACAGTGGGTTTCATTCCCAGTCCACGGGTTCAAGTTCCAATTCGAGCTTTGGCTGGGTTTGGGTCCCCTCTGAGTTACAACTGAGTCCAAGTTCAATCTGAGACAAGAGGTGGTTACAG
>SJXQ01002485.1:73314-140480 GCA_006408695.1 Aepyceros melampus
GCACTCATCTCACATGCTAGTAAAGTAATGCTCAAAATTCTCCAAGCCAGACTTCAGCAATATGTGAACCGTGAACTCCCTGATGTTCAAGCTGGTTTTAGAAAAGGCAGAGGAACCAGAGATCAAATTGCCAACATCCGCTGGATCATGGAAAAAGCAAGAGAGTTCCAGAAAAACATCTATTTCTGCTTTATTGACTATGCCAAAGCCTTTGACTGTGTGGATCACAGTAAACTGTGGAAAATTCTGAAAGAGATGGGAATACCAGACCACCTGACCTGCCTCTTGAGAAATCTGTATGCAGGTCAGGAAGCAACAGTTAGAACTGGACATGGAACAACAGACTGGTTCCAAATAGGAAAAGGAGTACGTCAAGGCTGTATATTGTCACCCTGCTTATTTAACTTATATGCAGAGTACATCATGAGAAATGCTGGACTGGAAGAAACACAAGCTGGAATCAAGATTGCTGGGAGAAATATCAATAATCTCAGATATGCAGATGACACCACCCTTATGGCAGAAAGTGAGGAGGAGCTAAAAAGCCTCTTGTTGAAAGTGAAAGAGGAGAGTGGAAAAGTTGGCTTGAAGCTCAACATTCAGAAAACGAAGATCATGGCATCTGGCCCCATCACTTCATGGGAAATAGATGGGGAAACAGTAGAAACAGTGTCAGACTTTGTTTTTTTGGGCTCCAAAATCACTGCAGATGGTGACTGCAGCCATGAAATTAAAAGGCGCTTACTCCTTGGAAGAAAAGTTATGACCAACCTAGATAGTATATTCAAAAGCAGAGACATTACTTTGCCGACTAAGGTCCGTCTAGTCAAGGCTATGGTTTTTCCTGTGGTCATGTATGGATGTGAGAGTTGGACTGTGAAGAAGGCTGAGCGCCGAAGAATTGATGCTTTTGAACTGTGGTGTTGGAGAAGACTCTTGAGAGTCCCTTGGACTGCAAGGAGATCCAACCAGTCCATTCTGAAGGAGATCAACCCTGGGATTTCTTTGGAAGGAATGATGCTAAAACTGAAGCTCCAGTACTTTGGCCACCTTATGCGAAGAGTTGACTCATTGGAAAAGACCCTGATGCTGGGAGGGATTGGGGGCAGGAGGAGAAAGGGACGACCGAGGATGAGATGGCTGGATGGCATCACAGACTCAATGGACGTGAGTCTGAGTGAACTCCGGGAGTTGGTGATGGACAGGGAGGCCTGGCGTACTGCGATTCATGGGGCCGCAAAGAGTCGGACACGACTGCGCGACTGAACTAACTAACTCAGAGGTTAAAGCGTTTGCCTCCAATGTGGGAGACCCGGATTTGATCCCTGGGTCGGGAAGATCCCCTGGAGAAGGAAATGGCAACCCACTCCAGTATCCTTGCTTGGAGAATCTCATGGACTGAGGAGCCTGGTGGGCTGCAGTCCATGGGGTCACAAAGAGTCGGACACGACTGAGTGACTTTACTTACTTACTTACTTAACATAAAAATACCTTTTTGTCTATTGTGAAATGAATTCTTAAAAGATATTAAGACCAATCTATTTTCCTTAAAAAGTTAAGAATCTGTAAGAATTGAGAAACAGAGCAAGTGAAGTCTGAATTCTGGTGCAAAGGACTCAATGCATTTCTCCAGCTAGTCTTCGGAGGGGCCCCTATCAGCTGATACAGCAGTTTCCTGAAACATAGGATCATCCTTCCAACCCAACTCCAAACATCTCATTATTACTGAACTGGCTCATATTAGCCACCGGCTCCCTTCCACCAGATAAGACCATTTGACATATTATGTAACCATTTTGAGTAGCTTCTTAGTCACCACAGCATATCTTCATTCTGGAACACTGGATGGGCATTTTTCAAAGACTGGGAAAATAATGACCATTATCAGCAACTTTGGCTACCTCATGCGAAGAGTTAACTCATTGGAAAAGACCCTGATGCTGGGAGGGATTGGGGGCAGGAGGAGAAGGGGACGACCGAGGATGAGATGGCTGGATGGCATCAGGGACTCAATGGACGTGAGTCTGAGTGAACTCCGGGAGTTGGTGATGGACAGGGAGGCCTGGCATGCTGCGATTCATGGGGTCGCAGTGTCGGACACGATTGAGCGACTGAACTGAACTGATCAGCAACTTCCCATTATTCTTTGTATCCTTGATGCTACAAGGGAAGAGTTCATGAGAGAACTCAGAAATGTTGGAAAAGCCTTCTGGGTCCTGGAGTTATATTTGGCAGTTTTCCTTCTGAGAAAAGTTCCCTGCACTTTTATAGTTGCTTTCTAAGGCAAAATGAAATTGACTTGGTTTTTAACCCCTTTGACCCTCATGTCTGTCTTACAGGACATGGAGAAAAGTGGAGAGGAGTGAAGCAGGGAGTAGGGAAAAAGAGGAGAAGTTGGGGAGGGAGGACAAGGACAAGGGGTCAGTGGTAGGGGAATATTAAATGGGGAGAGAGAGGGGGAAGTGAAGAAGGGAAGGAAGAAGAGAGTATGGGGGGGACGTGGGGAGGAGAGAAGGAGGGGAAGGAGGGAGGACAAAGTGACTTAGTCTGCCTCTGGGAATTGGAATTTCAGAACAAGGTAACGCAACAAGGGGCAGAGGCCTGGAGCACAGGAACTAGATGGGAATCCCAAATGTGTATATCAAAAAGCTTCATCTCACTAAAAAGAATACTTGATCATTCTTGGCCTAGTCCTGCTAGCAACTTCATTGAACAGAAGGCAGACAAAAGAAATGGGACAGACAATTCTTAATAGCTGAGAACAGTTGTTTAAATAGAAGTGTGAAGAACCTTTGAAGAAATAGCGTTATCTATAAGCCCAAAAGGCAAGGAAGGTAAAACTGGATGTAGACTTGAAAGTAAACACGTTTCTACTGATTCATAGAAAAGACAGAATCACAGAAGAGATAGTACCAGGGGACTCAAATTCAAGCTTGAAGCTCTGAAAATAGAGTTCTGGCTATAAAATAAGAATACTGTGATAAACGTGAAGAAAGAATTAAAGAAACAATTTTTTCTATGAGCTCAGGTGTTTAAAAGGTTAAGAAATGGCTACAAAACCTCTCTCAAGTCACTGCACTCCAGAGAAGATTTTGGGCATCAAGAACAAAATGAAGGTAGCACAGACTGCAGTCACAGTTCCAAATTAGAGGACCAAAAGGCTCTCCTGGTTCTCTCTTGTGCTCCCTACCAGAGTGCCTCAGTTGTAGTCTGAGAGATCTCCCTGGCAATTGTCAACTACAAATTGGCAGTTACCAAGAGCATTTCCAAGGAGGAATTTGTCATCTGCTTCTAAGGAGATTGAACTCTGTGCTGCTATACCTATTGACCTTCAACAGCCCCTGAGGGGGTTCAGGGTGGAGTGAGGCATTCTGTGCTCCAGAGAATCTGGTGGGACAGGTCTTTAGAAAATTGGATGTTTTTAGGAACAGATTTTATGATCTCAATCTTGTATCTCCTCATATCTAGAAAGTGAAAGTAAAGTCAGTCAGTCCTGTCCGACTGTTTGCGACTCCATGGACTGTAGCCTACCAGGCTCCTCTGTCCATGGGATTCTCCAGGAAATAGTACTGGAGTGGATTGCCATTTCCTTCTCCAGGGGATCTTCCCGACCCAGGGATCGAACCCAGGTCTCCCACATTGTAGACAGACGCTTAACCATCTGAGCCACCAGGGAAGTCCTCATATCTAGAGAAGCACTAAATCCTTTCATGGTGACATCAGATCCTCATGACTAACAAAAAACCTTTTGTAAAATGAGTGCTTCATGGTATTGAACTCCCCTTTCACCAAAACCTTATATATTGACTTTCCCCCACTGCCACTTTGGAGCAGTCTCTCAGAGCTATCTGAAATGCTGCCTCGCGGGCTGCAGTCCTCATTTTGCCCCAAATAAAACTTAACTCATAACTCTCAAGTTGTACATCTTTTTTTAGTAGACACAATTATGGAGAGAGATCCAGAAAAAAGAAATGTGAGATAGCTGCTCAATGGTCACCAGTATCCAGGTCTTAAAAGAGAAAAAGGAGTTCTTGATCTTCCTACAAGATCCATCCTGGATTCCCAACACAGGTAAGTAGTTAGGGATGCAGACTATGTTAGGAATAGGAGTATGCTTTTACCATCCAGGGTCCTGCTAGGAAACAGATGGCAGGGGAGTAGAGCAGGCTACTGCATAATTGTGGCACTTTGGTATGTGAACTGTTTTGAGCTAGAGGCAATCAAGACCCATCAGATTCAAGAAAAACTTTTACTTCCCCTAACTACCTAAAACAATTTAAATAGGGGACCTGGCCCAGAAAGAGAGCTATTACCAGGTATAACTTTCTTATGTGAATAACCTATCTGTATAGCAGGGCCAATATCTAATTACCAAACATCTGCTCTTCTTATCCTGTGAAATACTCCCCCTCCCCTTTGTTCAATTTTTTTTTTTTTTTTTTTTTTTTTTTTTTTTGCTGAGTGGCTTCCAGGATCTTAGTTCCCTGACCAGGAATTTAATCCAGGTCCTTGGCAGTGAAAGTGTGGAGTCCTAACCACTGGACCACCAAAAAATTCCTGGTTTCTTCCCCTTTGAAGTTGCAGGCTTCTATCCCATTTCTTAACTTGAAATGACATATAAGCCTCAATTGCCTGCTTTACCCTTGGGTCTCATTCTTTTTATGGTGCTTCCCCAAGTACAAAATTTACTTTGCTTTTCTCCTGCTAATCTGTCATATGTGAATTTGATTCTTAGATCAGCCAAAGAATATAGAAGAGAAAAAGGGAAACTTTTTCCATCTCTACAACCATGCGGTAAGTAAGAAGGGATTAATGAAGAACTCTTTAGGGCAAGGTTAAGGTAAACCAAAAAGGAATGGTGCAGTGTCATGGGGTGAGCAACTCCCTGAAAACTGAGGTCTGGGAGAGGGAGCCCAGCACAAAAGCCATCATCAATATAAGAAGGCATCTAATGACAAGGAGGGAAATGGGAATCAGACTACATCAACCATCTCTCCCTAGTCCTCCTCCAATGTCCTACTTATGCTTCCCACTGCCAGAGGGTAAATGAGCCCAGTGAGGAGGGTCACAGAGAAAGGTAAAGAAGGATGGGGAATAAATCCAGGAGGAAAACGGAACAGCAAATGCAATCGTTCAAAAATTATGAGTATATGCAAAGATTTAGCTACAAGGAGAATCATCACAGCATTTGTAAAAGCAAAAATACGGAAATGACCTAAATACTACATAGCAAAAAAAATTATGTCACCCACATGAGGGCAGAGATAATCTCGCCTATTTTTGTATATAAACTACAGAAATTGGAATAATGCCTTGCATAGAAAAATATTCCTTAAACATTAAATATGCTAGTGTAGGGATATATTTACGGACATGGAAAGATGTTCATAATTCAGTTTTAGAAAACAGGTTACAAAATAACGTGGTAATGATCCCATTTTGTTTGATACAGGCTACATAGATAGGGGATGTAGGTTTGGAAAAACACACAAGGAGATAGAATAATTAATGATGTTCTGAGGGACACTGGGTTTTGTTTTGTTTGATTTGTTTTTATGCTTCATTTTCTGATATTCCTGTAATGAATACAAATTCCTTTTATAATAAGAAAATACATCTTTTTTCAGTTTTATTTATAAAAAAGTGTTCATTTTCCTTGTGTTTTCCTTTCTCTTCCCTGTATCATCTCTTGCTCCATAACCTTGAGAGTAGCAGCAGATGGCTGGGCAGGCATGTGGATCGAGGGGAAGGGAGGGAATCCCTCCATATGGGAGTCATGACTCACAGCTTTCACAGCTTATGGAGCACCAAGGATCAAAATATAGAAGAGTGGTGGGGCCTAGGAAAACCTCCTGTTCCCAAAGCTTAAATCTTAGGAAGCTGAGAATTATAGTACATGCTGAAGATGACTAAAAAGCATTTTTAAGTTACACTGGAAGCAAGATAAACAGCACAGAAGAACATCACTGCTAAGGAAAGATGTCACATTACCAGATAGCAGGGAGAAGATGCAATCTATTCCAATTTTACTTTCATGTCAACCATAAACAAGGCTTTCTTCTCTATTTCCTTTCTTAGCCATCATCACCACCACTGTCACCTTCATCATCATGATCATCACTGCCATTATCCTCCAAAATCACTACCATCATCTCCATTCTAGATAGTAAACTTCCTCAGTTCAGTTCACTTCAGTCGCTCAGTCGCGTCTAACTCTGCAACCCCATGGACTGCAGCACGCCAGGCTTCCCTACCCATCATCAACTCCCAGAGTTTATTCAAACTCATGTCCATCGAGTCTGTGATGCCATCCAACCATCTCATCCTCTGTCGTTCCCTTCTTCTGCTACCTTCAATCTTTCCCAGCATCAGGGTCTTTTCTAGTGAGTCAGTTCTTCACATCAGGTAGCCAAAGTATTGGAGTTTCAGCTTCAGCATCAGTCCCTCAAATGAATATTCAGGACTGATTTCTTTAGGATGGACTGGTTGGATCTACTTGTAGTCTAAGGGACTCCCAAGAATCTTCTCCAAAACCATAACTCAAAAGCATCAATTCTTCAGCACTCAGCTTTCTTTATAGTCCAACTCTCACATCCATACATGACTACTGGAAAACTTATGCCTTGACTAGATGGACTTTTACTGGCAAAGTAATGTCTCTGTTTCTTAATATGCTGTCTAGATTGGTCATAGCTTTTCTTCCAAGGAGTAAGCGTCTTTTAATTTCATGGCTGCAGTTACCATCTGCACTGATTTTGGAGTCCAAGAAAATAAAGTCTGTCACTGTTTCCATTGTTTCCCCATCTATTTCCCTTGAAATGATGGAACCAGATGCCATGATCTTAGTTTTTTGAATGTTGAGTTTGAAGCCAACTTTTTCACTCTCCCCTTCACTTTCATCAAGAGACTCTTTAGTTTTTCACTTTCTGCCATAAGTGTGGTGTCATCTGTGAACTGAGGTTATTGATATTTCTCCCGGAAATCTTGATTCCAGCTTGTGCTTCACCCAGCCCAGCATTTCACATGACGTACTCTGCATATAAGTTAAATAAGCAGGGTGACAATATACAGCCTTGATGTACTCCTTTTCCTTTTTGGAACCAGTCTGTTGTTCCGTGTCCAATTCTAACTGTTGCTTCCTGACCTACATACAGATTTCTCAGGAGGCAGGTCAGATGGTCTGGGATTCCCATCTCTTTAAGAATTTTCCATAGTTAGTTGTGATCCACACAGTCAAAGGCTTTGGTGTAATCAATAAGGCAGAAGTAGATGTTTTCTGGAACTCTCTTGCTTTTTTGATGATCCAGAGGATGTTGGCAATTTGATTTCTGGTTCCTCTGCCTTTTCTAAAACCAGCTTGAACATCTGGAAGTTCATGGTTCATGTACTGTTGAAGCCTTACTTGGAGAATTTTGAACACTGCTTTGCTAGTGTGTGAGATGAGTGCAATTGTGTGGTAGTTTGAACATTCTTTGGCATTGCCTTTCTTTGAGTTGGAATGAAAACTGACCTTTTCCAGTCCTGTGGCCACTGCTGAGTTTTCCAAGTTTGCTGGCATATTGAGTGCAGCAGCACTTTCACAGCATCATCTTTCAGGATTTGAAATAGCTCCACTGGAATTCCATCACCTCCACTAGCTTTGTTCGCAGTGATGCTTCTCAAGGCCCACTTGACTTCTCACTCCAGGATGTCTGGCTGTAGGTGAGTGATCACACCGTCATGTTTATCTGGGTCATGAAGATCTTTTTTGTATAGTTCTTCTGTGTATTGTTGCCACCTCTTCTCAATATCTTCTGCTTCTGTTAGGTCCATACCATTTCTGTCCTTTATTGTACACATCTTTGTATGAAATGTTCCCTTGGTGTCTCTAATTTATTGAAGAGATCTCTAGTCTTTCCCATTCTATTGTTTTCCTCTATTTCTTTGCGCTGATCACTGAGGAAGGCTTTCTTATCTATCCTTGCTATTCTTTGGAACTCTTCATTCAAATGGGTATATCTTTCCTAAGAGTGGCAAAAGAAAACTTCCTAAAAATACTTTCTAAAAAAACTTTCCTAAAAGTGGCGAGAAAACTTCCTAAGAGTGGCAAAACAGGACTTGTGTGCTAAGTCACTTGAGTCATGTCTGACTCTTTACAATGCTATGGACTATAGCTTGCCAGGCTTCTCTGTCCACAGGATTCTCTAGCCAATAATACTGGAGTTGGTTACCATTCCCTTCCCCAGGGGATCTTCCCAACCTAGGGATCAAAAATATGCCTTATCCTTATATTAATATATATACCAAAATAGTTAACACATGATTCTACATCAGATACACACAAATTAAATTGACAAGTATAAAGGTACTCTTATCAAGTAAGCAGAAAACATGATGTTGGTAGGAACAGTTGATATACTGCATGAAAATTTTATATAGTGAGCCAGTATCACAATGAGTTAGAACTTTTTAATCATGTACCGTTCCCCCTAGTATATTTATTTAATTTGTATTTATTTATAAATTTTATATATGTCTATGTTATAAAATACATATAAAATAAAATTTTTAATGAAACCAGTAATATTTGTTTTCCCCAACCCAATGGATGATTTTGGGGTTTACACACCCCGTATGGAAGACCACCATCCTAGACAACAGAATCAGAATTGAAAGTTTCTGAAACGAATCTATGATGGTAGCTGTAACCAATAACAGGAGATTAAATATAGATGAAGGTCAAATGTTGCACTTCAATTCCCAAATTGAGCCCACTTTGAGGAATTTTATATGCAAATACACTACTGTAATACTAGCACATCACCAGTAGATGACTTCTAGCTCTAGTAATTGAAGATGGGTGGACTGAGCAGCAAGCAGCATTTCAAGAAAAGCCAACCTTAACAATTATTCAAACCCACCAGATGGTGCCCCATTCTTGCTACTATCACTATGTAACACTGCTGTGTTAAATTAGTGTGTTTTCTTTCTAGGGATTTCTTGAAACAAAATAAGGTTTCAAAGAGCAGGAGCAATATGTGCCTACTTCCATCACTTTAGGAAACTGTTTTGATACCAAGGCAACCAGAAATTCTGTTACCTGAGAGAGCCCTGTTTTTCATTCCTTTGGGACCAGCATCCCAGCTCTGGGTTGCTGGTTATTAACTGCAGCGGGAGGCGAGAAAGAAGCAGGCATCCTTACTAGTTCATCAGTGAGGGTGGTTTCCTTGAACAACTCCACTCAAATCTGAACATTTACATCACAATTTCAGGTCAAAGTATGGAATCTCTGTAGAAACTGCCAAACCCTAAAAGTGGGGTTAGGGCAACCAGAGTGTTTCCTAGGTAGAATATCCTTTGGGCCAGCTACAGTGACTTTGTAGAAAGTTATGGTAGGACAGAGCAGAGAGAACAAAAGCTTTGGGGTTAGACAGATGTGAGATGGACTCCATCCACACTGCCTGTGTGACATCAGGTAAGCTACTAAGCTTCTCCATCACAAAAGGCAGTTAGTGAAATGCTGTAAGATTTTCTAGGCTTATTGTAAATGCTGGAAAGATATATTCATAGAGCATCATGCACAAGATCCAAGCTCTCCATTCACTCAGTCATGCCTGAAGATGTGAATACCCGAGCCACTTGTTAAAAATACAGATATTTCTCCCCTAGAGAGTCAGATGTCACAAGCCCAGAGTGAACAAAGGATAAACCAGGGTGAATATTCCATAATTTCTTGCCTTGGGGAAACCTGTTCATTTTAAGAAGTCCCCCTCACCCCCCAGGTGATTATTATTGTCAAACAAGCTTAGGAATCCCCACACCAACAGTTTTTTTTTTTTTTTTTTTACCATTGCTGTGCCCACTGCTGTGTCATTGCTAGTTTGTTCCTTCCTGCCACCCTGCAGCACTACTCCAGGGTGCCACCATTATAGAGTCTGCCTACTTTCTTCCACCACGGAAAATTCCCTGCATTTTCTACTCCACTTCCTTCCTCCCACCCTCACTCCTCAGTCAACCTGCTCTCCACCATCTGTTGAGTTGGAAAGACTGGAGTAGATGGATTTGTGTGAAGGCTTTGAACTGAAAGTGACTTACTGAGCTGCACAGGCCAGGGAGTTTTTCAAAAGAAGTGGCTTAAACTCGAGAGATTCATCCTAAATAATAGCAGTACAGGCCAAGTGGCAAATGTTTTGAGAAGAGGGATCTCTCAATTCCTGCCATGACCTACTTGCTGATTCATCTGCATGTATGTAAGAATCACTGGAGAGCTTGATAAAATACAGATTCTGTTATTAGATACTGGATCTAAGATGGGGCCCCAGACTCTACATTTCTAACAAGCTCCCGAGTAAGCCGATGCTGTTGGTCCAAGGACATTCTGATTGTCAAGGAGTGGATAATGGTGAAGAAAAGACCTACATCCCCAAAGGACTGGAAATATATCAATACCTAGAGACTAACGTGACCATGAACATCTAGAGTCTGTTAAGTTAGGAAAGCTTCAAGAGACAGGCCTGGTAACAGTACACACACAACCCACAAACACCATGTCAGAACTTTTCAACACCTTCAATAACTTAAAAATCATTACTTTCAGTGAGGGAACATTTCAGAAATGACAACATTACAGAAATGACAACTAACAGCTACAAAGTTTATCATAAAAGCATCTTATGCAGTTATTTTAAAAATCACGTCTCAATAATCATAAAAGGTAAGTAAAGGTAAATGTGCTCTTTTACACATGACAGACAATACAAGAACACCAAGATAATTGTTAATAGAGCCAGTTCTCCTCAAACAAAGAAATTTCCATTTGCCTCTATGGCACAGTCAACTCTACAAACATAAAGGTTTTGAACAAGTTCAACTGGCTTCTGTTGTTAACTTCTTGGAGAAAGTTAAAACACAATATGAACAAAAAATGCTGAATGTGAGAAATGGGGACAATGGAGTACAGCCGTGGTGTTCTGGAAGTTGAGCAGTAACCTATTTGTAAATCTGGAAGGTCTCTGAAAAGCAGCCACTGGCTGATCAAAAACGTCATACAGTACAAACTCCTTAACTGCAATTGTCTATTGGGAAAACAAGCTCCACCTTAGATGTATGACAGTGATGCTTCTAGGAACACTGATATCCATGGTTACAAACATATCATTTGACTCTAAAGCTCCACACATTATCTAGAAAAGCCACCTTTGGTACTCGCACAGATCCAGAGCTTCTTCCTAGGGCAGGTGGAACTTTCTGGAACAACAGGACAAAGCTGGTTCACAATCGGTTTAAAACTGCCACCACTCTCAAAAGGACCCTGGCTATGCCTGATCTGGCGCCCATATTGCTCTTTCTCCAGAAAGCTCTTTCTCCTCCTCTCCCTGGAAACCTGGCTTTTTAGCCTCCAGCTGCTGAGCTACCAGGCGGAGAAAAACAACATCAAGCAATGTCAGGCAGACATTTTCACTATGTCTGCAGTTCTGCTGGTGTTTGTGGGAAGATAATATTATGTTAACCTTACACAGGGATAGTCTTCTTTGTACACTCCTACTCATCAGATTTTAACCTCTAGTGACTTTTTGAACTAGAAGACAGAGGAATAGCCTCTTTACTGTTTAGGTTGGGACAAAATGGGATAGATGTGCAGTTTATCTCTGGTATTATATACATCACTCAGATTTATTTTTGTGTTTTAGTTTTGGGTTGAGCTATAACGCACATACAGAAAAATGCACAAATCATTATGTATGAACAGCTCAGCAAGTATTCACAAACTGATCACACCTTTTGACTCTCCTCCAAACAGGAACTGGAGCACTGGAGCATCCCAGAAGTCCCCTCTGTGCCCTCTCTCAGTCACTATATCCTCCTCTCCCCAGAATCTGATCTTACAGATCAGATACAAAGTTCCAAGAGGCACAGCTCTTTTATGCTTCTTGTATCTCCCCTTAGTTTCCAGCACACGGGATTAATCTTAAAGGTTAATTAAAATTTTTTGTTAACAAATAACATCTGTCACTGTTCCTTAAAATTATTAAAAATTTGAATTTTCTAGTGAAAATTCATCTACCATCACATACTTCTACATTTCTATAGTTTACAACTGGATTTGTTTATTGTTCACATGAATTATTCTATTTGTAAAAAGAACAATAAAAATATATAAAAATCATTATTCAAAGAACATAATTAAGAGTATAAATCTAATATCAAAATTTTATTGATGCCCCTGCCTTTTATTACTCTACAGATTAGTGTAGTGTATTTTCAAACTTTAAACATAATTCTAAAAATGGGCTTATTTTTGACATATTAAATTAAAAGGTAATAATATTAATACTAAATTTGTTTAAGTTGCTTGTTTTCATGGTAATTTAAGAGTCCAAAAACTAAAGTGCCTCTTTTAGTTCAGTCCATTGCTTTGGACTGGATTGTACACTCTCTAAATTCAAACGTTGAAGTCCTAACCACCAAAGTGACTATATTTACAGAAAGGGCGTTTAGAAGATAATTAAGGTAAAATGAGGTCATAAGGGCTCTGTATAGGACTGTGGCCTTATAAGAAGGGGAATATCTCTTTTACCTCTGTTAGGACACAGTAAGAAGACTACCGAAGGGTATCATCAGCAAGCCAGGAAGGTGAGGCTCACAAGGATCCAGATCACCTGGCACCTTGAGCTTGGACTTCCCACCTTCCAGAAATGTGAGAAATTAATTATTGTTGTTTAAGCCACCCAGTCCGTGGTGTTTTGTTATGGCAGGCTGACCTCATACATCAATTTTCCTAAAAGTGTATTTCACTTTTTTGAGTAATAAATTTATTGCTGAAGACCAGACTCTTCATTTCAAAATAATGCATTGGGTTTTGTTTTGTTTTTAGTTTAAAGAGAAAAGCAAATTTATGACATGTAGAAATGAGTCTTGACTGAATCTACCCATAGTTGTTCACATGAATAAAAATAAATTTCTAGAGGAAAAAAATAAATAAAATAAAAAATTTGAAACTTATATTTGTATGACATTAAGACTTTGGAAGGAAAAATGACAGAAAGTATTGTTTTTCTTCTTAAAACATAGCAAGCAATGGCCACCCAATTATTTTTTTGTTATGTTAGGAAATATCTCCAAATGTTAATTCACTCATATAGAACAAAACTTGTCATACTTTGTTAATAACTGAAAATACTGTATGTAACATTACTGTTTTAAATTCAAATAAAACTATGTGAAGTTACTATTAAAAAAATTAAATTGCTACTGCCCAATAAGAAAAGTACATTTATTAGATAAACATGTGAAGTCAAGTGGGCCTTAGGAAGCATCACTACTAACAAAGTTAGTGGAGGTGATGCAATTCCAGTGGAACTATTTCAAATCCTAAAAGATGATGCTGTGAAAGTGCTGCACTCAATATGCCAGCAAATTTGGAAAACTCAGCAGTGGCCACAGGACTGGAAAAGGTCAGTTTTCATTCCAATCCCAAAGAAAGGCAATGCCAAAGAATGTTCAAACTACCACACAACTGCACTCATCTCACATGCTAGTAAAGGAATGCTCAAAATTCTCCAAGCCAGGCTTCAGCAGTACGTGAACTGTGAACTTCCAGGTGTTCAAGCTGGTTTGAGAAAAGGCAAAGGAACCAGAGATCAAATTGCCAACATCCGTTGGCTCATTAAAAAAGCAAGAGAGTTCCAGAAAACCATCTATTTCTGCTTTATTGACTATGCCAAAACCTTTGACTGTGTGGATCAACACAAACTACGGAAAATTCTTAAAGAGATGGGAATGCCAGACCACCTAACCTGCCTCTTGAGAAATCTGTATGCAGGTCAGGAAGCAACAGTTAGAACTGGACATGGAACAACAGACTGGTTCCAAATAGGAAAAGGAGTACGTCAAGGCTGTATATTGTCACCCTGCTCTTTAACCTAAATGCAGAGTACATCATGGGAAACACTGGGCTGGATGAAGCACAAGTTGGAATCAAGATTGACGGGAGAAATATCAATAACCTCAGATATGCAGATGACACCACCCTTATGGCAGGTGTCACTGAACTTCCCAAGGAAAAGTGTAAATTTCATAGACAAGAGAGATCTTGCCTTTTTCTCTTTGCACCCCAGCACTTAGCATATAGATCTCCTTCAGTTCAGTCGCTCAGTCGTGTCTGACTCTGCGACCCCATGGACTGCAGCACGCCAGGCCTCCCCGGAGTTTACTCAAACTCATGTCCCCTGCAGTCACCATCTGCAATGATTTTGGAGCTCCCAAAAATAAAGTCTGTCACTGTTTCCCCATCTATTTGTCATGAAGTGATGGGACCAGATGCCATGATCTTAGTTTTCAGAATGTTGAACTTTAAGCCAACTTTTTCACGCTCCTCTTTCACTTTCACCGAGAGGCCCTTTAGTTCTTCTTGCCAACAAAGGTCCGTCTAGTCAAGGCTATGGTTTTTCCAGTAGTCATGTATGGATGTGAGAGTTAGACTATAAAGAAAGCTGAGTGCCAAAGAATTGATACTTTTGAACTGTGGTGTTGGAGAAGACTCTTAAGAGTCCCTGGGACTGCAAGGAGATCCAACCAGTCCATCCTAAAGGAAAAACATTCAGTCCATCCTGAATGTTCATTGGAAGGACTGATGCTAAAGCTGAAACTCCAGTACTCTGGCCACCTGATGTGAGGAACTGACTCATTGGTAAAGACCCTGATGCTGGGAAAGATTGAAGGCGGGAGGAGAAGGGGATGACAGAGGATGAGATGGTTGGATGGCATCACTGAGTCAATGGACATGAGTTTGAGTAAACTCTGGGAGTTGATGATGAAAAGGGAGACCTGGCATGCTGCAGTCCATGGGGTCGCAAAGAGTCAGACACGACTGAGGGACTGAACTGAACCCCAGTTAAGTGCTGGGGTGCAAAGAGAAAAAGGCAAGATCTCTCTCGTCATTAAATTTTACTTTCCTTGGGAAGTTCAATCATTCCAAGTCAATGGCAGATATTAATGACTTTGCTAACATAGGTTTAGGTGCCCTGACTTTGAAGTAATGTAATAAAACCCTGTCCTTGCCACTGCCTTTGAAATCAGTGTGATAGCTGCAGCGCCTCACACTAAAAGTAGACATCCAACACATGTTGTTGATTAAAGAGGTGGCTGGAGGATTCTGAAGTGTAGTTGGAGCAAGAAAAGTGTCAAGAGGTGGCTCTATTTAATTAACACTCTGTTGGGAAGAATCAGGCTCCCAGTGGAATCACCCATAGTACCCAAAGGGAATGCAGTGATTCTATTTGCAAGCCAGTGTGACAAGAAGTGTTTCCACTGAGTCATATTTTCAAAAGCCATCATTTTCTTCTTCTGTAAACAAATGCCAATTAATATGTAGGATTTGACTTTCTTAGAGTTGAATAAAAATAACACAGCAACTGGGTGGTATGCAATTTGCCACTTGTGCTTTTAATTTACAAACCTATTGCATGACACTTGTGCCGTCAGAGAAACAAGAAATAGTTAGAAAGGTAGACTAATAGGGAAAATAAGATGTTTGTGATATCTGGGTCCTCCTCATAGCTCAAAAGGCACTATTTGTTGTACTGCGTCCAAATATAAAACAAATGATCTGTCTCCAACATAAACTAGCCTGAACACCAGCCAAATGAAAGCAGCTGCCACTAGATTAAAAAGTCATTTTCTCAGCCAACTCAGATTAAAAAAGAAACATTTTATGAACATATTTCTTCAACTCTAGCAGATTTTTATTATTGTATGTTTCAGCTGCACATAAAAATAAAAACAGCATCTCCTGGCATGACCATTTGTCAGAAATTTAATTTCAGATAAACAGATGGTGCTAAACTAAAAATATTAGTAGGGTATCATCTGTAAAATTCAAATAATTTTAGTATGTGTTGTCTTTAGTCTTTTTTTTAAACATAGAAATTTCTTTTCTAAATAAATCACACAAAAATATAAAAATTTTCATTTTCAAGGATGTTTAACAAGGGTCTCTTGTGTTCCCCATCTCTAGGGGCTCCTGACAAGAAATAAATTTAGAATATACTGCTCTTTTTTCACTTCAGGGCCCAGAAATAAATCTGGATAAAATGTTAAAGGCTACAAACTGAAGTTAGAATTATCTTTACAGGTTGATTTACTTGCTGTTCAAGACTTGGGCACATTTTGAGCACCTAGAGGTCCAAGTTCTACATGCCAATGTCCCAGTGAAAGGAAGCAGATAAAGGAGAAAAGAAGTCACACAGCAAATAGCCGAAAGACAACTTTCCCAACTTCCATTAGTTATTAAAACAAAAAATTAAAGCCGTTCCTCCAATCATTCAGTGAAAGTTCTACCCCAGGACCAACAGCCACAGCAACTCCAACTTTGGGACCAACCAAAGCATCTGCCTACAATGCGGGAGATCCAGGTTTGATCCCTGGGTCGGGAAGATCCCTTGGAGAAGGAAATGGCAACCCACTCCAGCACTCTTGCCTGAAAGATCCCATGGACAGAGGATCCTGGTAGGCTACAGTTCATGGGGTCACAAAGAGTCGGAGATGACTGAGCGACTTCACTTTCACTTTCAAAGCTCTTACTGACTTGAAGTACAGGTTGGATTAGAGTGCATTCCATTATGTACAGCCTATATCAGGTTGAACTGCATGAAACTGCCAATACCCAACCAGTTTTGACCATCATCTATTTCAAACAAATACAGAGATTGTTTCTGAGGACCACTTCATTTCTAACTCCACCCCTAGTACACATCAAGAATGTTACTCAATATGTACCAGATTGTATAGGAGGTGCTTGGCCATTTGGGTCTCCTTCCTTGCCCTTAGAAAACTATTCTTTTCCTCATTGGTCTAATCAGATCTAATTCTCTAGCAGGACAGAGCTTTTTCACCAAGGCTGTAGACATCTTTGGAGTATAGGTTTCAGGGGGATTAGTGAAAACTTAGATATTGTATACATAATTGTGTGTGTATTTTGGAGTGGGATTGGGCAAGAGAAGTGAGTCCATGATATTTACCAGCTTTAAGAGAAAAGAATGGGTCAAAATTGTTAGATGCTCAAAAATCCTGCCTTGTCCCTGAAAACTCTAGCTTATGTTGATCGCACGCTGAAAGCAGTTCTGAAAACTCAGTGTACTTAAACATAAACTGACTCACATGCTATTAATACTTGCTGGTTTGAGAAATGTCTTCTCTTACAGATCAGATACAAAGTTCCAAGAGGCACAGCTCTTTTATGCTTCTTGTATCTCCCCTTAGTTTCCAGCACACGGGATTAATCTTAAAGGTTAATTAAAATTTTTTGTTAACAAATAACATCTGTCACTGTTCCTTAAAATTATTAAAAATTTGAATTTTCTAGTGAAAATTCATCTACCATCACATACTTCTACATTTCTATAGTTTACAACTGGATTTGTTTATTGTTCACATGAATTATTCTATTTGTAAAAAGAACAATAAAAATATATAAAAATCATTATTCAAAGAACATAATTAAGAGTATAAATCTAATATCAAAATTTTATTGATGCCCCTGCTGCCACCAGCATCCATAGTTATAAGGTAACTGGTTCAGATAAATAAACAGTTTTGGCATTATTTTTCTGAGAAATGGAAGAAGGCCAAGCCCTATTTGGAAATATATTGGTAGCCTTAAAGGGATTTAAATTACACATATACAATTTTCTTGGGTTTATACTATCTTAGATGAGTGATTCTATAAGGCAAGGTTTCTCAGCCTTGGTGAAAGTGAAAGTCACTCAGTTGTGTCTGACTCTTGACGACCCCAGTCCATGGAATTCTCCAGGCCAGAAGACTGGAGTAGGTAGCCTTTCCCTTCTCCAGGGGATCTTCCCAACCCAGGGATTGACCCAGGCCTCCCACATTGCAGGCGGATTCTTTACCAGCTGAGCCACCAGGGAAGTCCAAGAATACTGGAGTGAGTAACCTAGTCCTTCGCCAGGGGATCTTCCCTACCCAGGGATGGAACCAGGCTCTCCTGATTGCAGGCGGATTCTTTACCAACTGAGCTATCAGGGAAACCCTCTCAAGCTTGGTACTACTGGCATTTTGGACTAGATAATTCTTTGCTTTGGGGCTGTCCTGTGCAGTGTTGGATATTTAACAACAACCCTGGCTTTTACCACTCAGTGCCAAGGTAAGCCCTCCTTCAGCTAGGACAACCGAATAGATCTCCACTCATTGCTAAATGTTGGGAGGGAGCAAAATCACCCCCAGTTAAGACTCAAGAAGACTTACTTAACCTTTTTACTCAGTAGCTAACCTATCTCATGTGTTTCTCCTTACCTCATGAAGAGGAGAACCTCACTAGAAATAATAAAGTATTTCCTCAAAAGTTTTCTGTTAGGGTTGCTGGATTTAGCAATTAAAAATAGAAGATGCTGGCAGGGAGGAGGGAAGGGGTTTCAAGCTGGGGAGATACATGTATACTTGTGGCTGATTCATGTTGATGTATGGCAGGAACCATCACAATATTGTAAGGTAATTATCCTCCAATTAAAATAAATTAAAAAAAAGATGCCCAGTTAAATTTGAATTTCAGATAACAATGAGTAATTTTTTGTACAAACATGTCCCAAATGTTGCATAGTATTTAATTTGGCAACCTTATTCCCAGTGAAATACTAAAATCATAAATAAATTGCCAATTCATGACAGGGGAAAAACAGGATTAAATAGTTACTGTGACTCTTTTCTACTCCAATGCTGTATTGAAGTGATGAGAACTGGGCTGTGTTGCAAAGAAGTCACTTTGTTGTTGTTTTTGTATTGTTGTTTAAAAAAATAAATAATAATAATATACTTCACAGCAGGTCATAGTGAAAACAGCACTTACTTTGGAACCAAGCAGCTCTGAGTTGACACTTGACAGTCATTTTTGAAGGTGTGAACTTTGACAAGTTAACTTCTGAATCTCTACTTCCTCTTTTATGAAAAAAAAAAAAAACTCGCAGGCATGGGAGAGGGAATTATAAATTCTGTTACTGAGTAGCTGTGTGAGTCATGATGAAATGAGGTAGCTTTTTAAAGATGAAGTGAATAATATTAATACATAACATTGCTGGCACTTGGCACTCTCTGGATGTGTGGGGATGATGACCTAGGACTCCAGGAGACTGTGGACAGGATGTTCTTCTGGTGCTGCTCCTATCCCAGATGTAATCTCATAGGCCCCAAGCAAAGGCCCCAAGAAGCACCTGCCAGGGGGCAAATGAGGAAGTTGAGTTACCCATTCACTCATAGCCGCACCTGACTAATAATAGCTGAACTACCCACTCACGGGGCCCCCTGAATGGGGCTGGTAGCAATACTGAGCAGAGAATTGTGAAAAACCAAGGGAAAAAAAGGGGAACCACAGCCTGACATTTGTAAGGCTATGGTGTTCAACTCCTAAAATGCTCTTCTCAAAAGAGCTTTTCACTCAGACTTTTCCACCTTGCAACTGGTCTGACAGTGTAAAAGATAATAATATTGAGTTTTTTAAAAGATACTTCCCTGTATTTCTATTTCTTCATTCCCAAAAGGAAGGGGTGGGGCAAGTGAACTCTAATATTCATTTCAAGTTTGCAAAACTATGTGAAAAAAACTATTCCTCCTTTCAAAGGGCTTCCCTCATGGCTCAGCTGGTAAAGAATCCACCTGCAATGCAGGAGACCTGGGTTTGATCCCTGGGTTGGGAAGATCCCCTGGAGAAGGAAACAGCTGCCCACTCCAGTATTCTGACCTGGAGAATTCCATGGAGTCGGACAGGACTGAGTGACTTTCACTTTCACTTCACTTTTCCTTTCAGAGACCCAACTGAAGCTGGCTCCTCCTGAAGGGTTTTGCTCTGGAAATCCTGCCAGCACTAACCTCTCCCTTAGCTTTTATTGTTTCTACCATCCATTAAAGCAAATAATCTATCACAAGCTACTTCATACTTTAAAGGATTATATTACCTGCATAATGTATAAAGAATAATAAAATAAATATCCATGTATCCAGTCCTCAATCTAAGAAATAATGTTACTGGTGTTTTCAAGGCCCTATCTGTATCCCTTTCACTCCCAGAAGTTAACTATGTATTGTTAACTTTTGTTAACTATGTTGCTTTTTTACTACTTCCTTGCTTTTCTTAATAATTTTATAACATATATATCTATTCCTAAAGAGTATTCATTTAAAGTGGTTGCTTCTGAATGTTATATCTGTGTTTTCATACTTTATATATTCTATATTCTGTGACTTCCTTTACTCATTAGTGTATTTGTGAGGCAGCCATGTTGATGGGTGAAATTCTAGTTTGATCATGATCACTGGCTCCATCACATTCTATTATTGAATATACTAGCATTTACTTATTCATCATTCTGGTTAGTATACTATTAGGCTGTTTTCAGTTTGCTGCTATTTTGAATAATGCTGTGGTGGCCATTTTATTCTTTATGTCTCCTGGTGCAAAGAGACCAGGGTTTCTTAGGGTAGGTGCATCGTCTCTTTTCTCAGTTCAGTTCAATAGCTCAGTCATGTCTGACTCTTTGCAACCCCATGGACTGAAGCACTCCAGGCCTCCCTGTCCATCATCAACTCCTGGAGTTTACTCAGACTCATGTCCATTGAGTCAGTGATGCCATCCAACCATCTCATCCTCTGTCGTCCCCTTCTCCCACCTTCACTCTTTCCCAGCATCAGGGTCTTTTCCAATGAGTTAGTTCTTCACATCAGGTGACCAAAGTATTGGAGTTTCAGCTTCAGCATCAGTCCTTCAAATAAACATTCAGGATTAATTTCTTTTAGGATGGACTGGTTGGATCTCCTTGCAGTCCAAGGGACTCTCGAGTCTTCTCCAACACCACAGTTCAAAAGCATCATCCAGGCCTCCCTGTCCATCATCAACTCCTGGAGTTTACTCAGACTCATGTCCATTGAGTCAGTGATGCCATCCAACCATCTCATCCTCTGTCGTCCCCTTCTCCCACCTTCACTCTTTCCCAGCATCAGGGTCTTTTCCAATGAGTTAGTTCTTCACATCAGGTGACCAAAGTATTGGAGTTTCAGCTTCAGCATCAGTCCTTCAAATAAACATTCAGGATTAATTTCTTTTAGGATGGACTGGTTGGATCTCCTTGCAGTCCAAGGGACTCTCGAGTCTTCTCCAACACCACAGTTCAAAAGCATCAATTCTTTGGTGCTCAGCTTTCTTTATAGTCCAACTCTCACATCCATACATGACTACTGGAAAAACCATAGCTCTGACTAGATGGACCTTTGTTGGCAAAGTATTGTCTCTGTTTTTTAATAAGCTGTCTAGGTTGGCCATAACTTTTCTTCCAAGAAGCAAGCTGTCTTTTAATTTCATGGCTGCAATCACCATCTGCAGTGATTTTGGAGCACCCCCCAAATAAAGTCTGTCACTGTTTCCACTGTTTCCCCATCTATATGCCATGAAGTGATAGGACTGGATGCCATGATCTTAGTTTTCTGAATGTTGAGCTTTAAGCCAACTTTTTCACTCTCCTCTTGCACTTTCATCAAGAGGCTTATTAATTGTTCTTCACTTTCTGCCATAAGGGTGGTGTCATCTGCATATCTGAGGTTATTGATATTTCTCCCGGCAATCTTGATTCCAGCTTGTGCTTCTTCCAGCCCAGCGTTTCTCATGATGTACTCTGCATATAAGTTAAATAAGCAGGGTGACAATATACAGTCTTTACATACTCCTCTCCCTATTTGGAACCAGTCTGTTGTTCCATGCTCTAACAGTTCTAACTATTGCTTCTTGACCTGCATACAGATTGCTCAGGAGGCAGGTCAAGTGGTCTCTTATTCCCATCTCTTTCCGAATTTTCCACAGTTTGTTGTGATTCACATAGTCAAAGGCTTTGGCATGGTCGATGTTTTCCAAAGGGGTTTACCTATTTACATCCTCACCAGCAGCCTATCAGTTCTCCTTGCTGCATGTCTTCCACCCAGGATACTGTGAGAGCAAATAAAATCAGTTTCTCTGCTTGCAGCGGGCAAAGAGACCATTCTCCTACCCACCCCTTTTCTTTAGAGTACTTCCTAAAACATAGGGACAGAATGAATCTGAGCCCTCATTTAAACTTTGGAATAGAGATAAATCTCTCTACAGGTTAAGCCTAGTCTCCAGTCTTTACAACAGAGTTATCTCCAAGGCCAGGAGCAAACAGAATTGTAAATACACGTGTACCTCTGGAATTAGCTAAGGGGTTGGTAGAAGACTTTCAGAAGGCACAGTCCTTTGTCTTTCCAGGAGATAAGAGAAGTCATTGCTCTTTCTTCTGCTCTGCTGTATAAATTACATGAGACTTTGTCCTAATTTGTAGTCTCTTGCATGGATCACCTGCATCATGTGTTTTCTCTCCTCTGAAATTCATATGGAGGAGGTCTTGCTGGCAGGATTGTTTTGTTTCTCCAACATTACTCTTTCATCCATTATTAAAATAGTTTTTAAATTTTGGGAATAAATTTAGATTTGCAGAAAAATTGTAAAGATAGCATAGAGAGTTCCCATGCACCCCTGATTTCCACTCACTGGAAATTTTTATTTAGTTGAATATTTAGTATCTTGCATTATTTGCATATCATGTATATTATACATAGTATATATATATATATATATATATTTGCTCATATGCATTTTTATTTACATAAGGGTCTGGGCAAGGTGCTGCTCTAGGTTTCAGTACTTACTATAAGACCTTAACAACAGGAAAAAAGGCCCTAGCTGAATTTGAAGGCAGAGGTGGGAAAGGGCCAAATTGTTCCCTTAAGAAAATGAAAGGAATTTATATTTGTCTTATGAGAGGAATGAAGCAGAAAATGGGAAGGAGAAGAAAACTTAACAAGGACACAAGCTGATACGGAGCTGCAGAGGAGGCCAAGCAATTGTTTTAAGAACCAGGATATTGAATGTTAATTTTAAGTTTTGTCCACTCTGAAGCTGAGATGCACCAAAAACACAGTTCAGCCACATGCCCAATGGCCCAAGCAAGGCAAGAACCAAATATTCTATCCTAGGATGAAATTCCATACATAAAATTTTATTTTACAATATTAAAATTGTATTATTAAAAGTTATAGTCATTTTTTTAAGTACAATGTTTACTGTAGCTATAGAAACATTTGGGCTCAGACAGCTGCTGGCCTGCTCTTTCAACCACTGCACCATCATTTGTAATTTTGTACCAAAGGGATATTCACTTTCAAGTGAGGTCAGAACAGGTACACCATGTTTCTGGCCAGCACCACCTGCATGGAATTCTGCCCCTAGTGACACCGTCACCGATTTATTAAGTTTCTTTCCTAATAGTAACTGACCAAGGTCAAAATTTACCTCCTGAAGTCCAAGGTTAGGTCGATGGTGACAGTGCAATTTCACTGAAGCAGGCTCAACCAACTGAGCTTTGTGCAGGATTTAAAGAAGACAATTTCTGAATATTTTCAGGAGCTGCCTTAAAATTGTTTTTCTTGCTCTGGTTTTTTATTTCTAATATGTGTTCAGCACTTACAATGCTTCACATGATCACAGGAGATAAATTTGTCCTCAACCCTTGGATCTGGAAATGTGGCATTGGAGCAAGTAATTGGCTTTCAAGATGACAAAACTATCTCTGAATTTCCACCTGCATCTCAGCTTTCATTGCATTCACACCAATTTCAGCATCTTCACTGGAGAAAAATGATAGAGGTATCTCTCCAGCAGGTCATGGAGAAAATACTTGCAGCTTCAAGGCACATCAGGCTGGTTAACTGCTTCAGTAGCTTTCAGCAAATAACTACCTTCTCTGCAAATAACTGCTGGCTGCTAATAAGCCCTGCTATGTTGGTATCGTTATCTTCAAAACACAGAATTAAGGTTCCATTGCCCAAGTAACATTTTTTTTAATGTGTTAATGCTGCTTTTATATCTTATTTGCTGCAGTTTGGAAAGCACCTAGCACACTGTTTAGGGAAGAAGTTCTCATTTATTAAAGGCAACAATGAGTTAAATTAATACTTCCTCAGCTTTAGTGATGCCCAGGGATTCTGATTTGGTAGCTTGGGGTAGGACTCACATTTCCTTTTTTTTACAGATTTATTTATTGATTTATTTTTGGCTGTGCTGGGTCTCTGTTGCTGCAATGGGCTTTCTCTAGTCGCAGCAAGCAAGTGGGGGAAGACTTTTGCTTGCAGTGCGTGGGTTTCTCATTGCAGTAGCTTCTTGTTGTGGAGCGCAGGCTCTAGGGTGCTCAGGCTGCAGTAGTTGTGGCACACAGGCTTAGTTGCTTGGCGACATTTGGAGTCTTCGTGGACCAGGGATCTAACCCATGTCCCCTGCATTGGCAGGCAGATTCTTAACCACTGTACCACCAGTGAAGCCCCCAAATTCACATTTCTAATGAGTTTCCAGGAGCTCCAGCTGCTGGTAAGGGGCCTGTACTTGGAACAGCTCCAGGTTAAATCATGACCTTGTCCCCACCCACTGTCTTCTGTTGTGGGTCTGGTTTGCTGCAGGAGTGTCCATCTGCTTTTCTTATTTTGCCAGCTTCTAAACTTCTTTCCAAGGAAACCACTTAGTCTTCTATTTTTTTTTTAACAGCTTCATTGAGATATAATACACATACCATATAAGTCATCCATTTGAAGTGTACAATCCAATGATTTTTACTATATCTACAAAGTTATGCAACCATCATCCTAATTTTAGAATATCTGCATCATCTCAAAAAGAAACTCTCTTTAACTCTCACTACCACCTCTCTCCAGGCCCTGGCAACCTCTAATCTTCCTAATGTCTCTACAGATGTGCCTATTCTAGCCATGTCATAGAAACAGAACCACAGTCACTCTCTGTCCTTAAGTATTTTCATGAAGGGACAGAACACAGCAATATTTGTCATGACTAAACATGATTAGAAAAATAACCCTGTTTGGCCTCATTCTTTAAAAGACAAGGCCCTTGAGGATGATATCTCTTCCGGAACAAGGTCAGTTAGTGGCGTTAGCGGCGAAGGTTATTTGGAATTTGAAAGTTTACTGTTGTGGTGGCATCTACTTACCTTACGTGGCCATCACTCCACCTTGTGAGAACGATTCATTCTTCTTTTGGAGAATTCATCTTCACTAGTCCAATAGTGTGATTGTAATGGTGCTACTAGTACCCCCTCCCAACTCCCATCACTCCACCTCTTTAACCCACGTTATGGACTGAATGTTTGTATCTGCCCAAAATTCATATGTTGGAACCCTAACCTTGAATGCATGGGCTTTAGGAGGCAGAGCCTTTCTTTCAGAAGTGATTAAATCATGAGGTGGAGCCCTCATAAATGGAATTAGTGCTCTCATAATAGAGAGAGCTTGCTTCTTCTCTCTGCTCTGTGCTAAGTAAGAAGGTTCAGTTCAGTTCAGTTCAGTTGCTCAGTTGTGTCCAACTCTTTGCGACCCCATGAACCACAGCATGCCAGGCCTCCCTGTCCATCACCAACTCCCAGAGTTCACTCAGACTCACGTCCATTGAGTCAGTGATGCCATCAAGCCATTTCATCCTCTGTCGTCCCCTTCTCCTCCTGCCCCCAATCTCTCCCAGCATCAGAGTCTTTTCCAATGAGTCAACTCTTTGCATGAGGTGGCCAAAGTACTGGAGTTTCAGCTTTAGCATCATTCCCTCCAAAGAAATCCCAGGGCTTATCTCCTTCACAATGGATTGGTTGGATCTCCTTGCAGTCCAAGGGACTCTCAAGAGTCTTCTCCAACACCACAGTTCAAAAGCATCAATTCTTCGGCGCTCAGCAACTGTAAAGCAGAAAGAAGGCTCTCATCAGAACTCAACCATGATGGCACCCTAATCAGAACTCCCACCCTTTAGAATTCTGAGAAATAAATGTTGCTTAAGGTACTCCCAATATATAATGTTCTGTTATAGCTGCTTGAGCGAAGACAACCCAGTTCATAGGAGAAGATACATGATCCAAGTTTGCTCTGTCAGAGGCCTTCCCTGGACATTTTCAAAAATGTCCTAAAAAAATAATAATAGTAAAAAAAAAGATGCAAAAGAAGAAGAATGTACCAGTTTTAAAAAGACAGCCACCAAGGAAAACAGTATGGTGGTTTCTCAAAAAATAAAAATAGCACTACATTGTGATCCCACCAAAAAAAAACTGCCCTAAGGGAATGAAACTTCTGGGAAATGTGAGCCCTTGATCTGCCATCAATCAAGAGTTTCAACATCCTGGTTGATATGGGCAGGAAGTCAGAATCTTGAGAAGAGGGGGTTCCAATCTTGTCCCTGAGGTTACCACGTTCTTGCTTCCCTAAGAGTTGGATTTGTTCATTCAGTCTCTATTCTAGAAGTATAGAATGGGCCTCAGGCAGGTCTGAAGGCTCAGACCTAGAAACCTGTGGTAAATTAACCTTTAATGTTACCAGTCTCATGGCAAATGAGAGGTGTGTCTACTTCTTATACCTTCTATCTGCTTATATCTCTGTGTCTTACTTCTCATATACAGTGAGCAGGCAAGCAGATAGCAGGTTCTCCCTAGCATGACTGAAAGAGGCTAAGAGAGTAAAAAGACCTCAAGGGTAGAGAAGAGCAAAGTTCTCAGTCTGTGCTCACTGTCCTTAAAGGGATACTGGAGGAATAAGGATGCAAGCCACATCGTCTCCTGCTTTGTGAGGTTGCTGGGTGCAGCTGTCTTTGTATCTTTTGGTATCAGAGAAAACACATTCCTTTAACTGTGTTATGGGCATCTTTCCACCAATCACATCACTGCCCCACTGAGACACAGTGCGCAATAAATTATCCCAAGATCCTGCCAATAAATCCCTTTTAACCTAAAGTCCTTGGTTTGCTTTACTATATGTTTTGAAAAGTTCCAACTATATACAACTACTGATGCTAAGAAATTTAGTTGTCATCCTGCTTATCTAAAGATAAGACATTCACTATGCTTTTGCACAAATGTGACTGTCAGGCTGAACACCATGTACCAGCTACCAACCCTAGAGGAGGACTCCAAACACTTCTACCTACTTGTGTGTTGGGTTGGAGTTGCCAAGGAAAACAAAACACAGTCAAGCACCAGATGGAATGATGCTTTACTTACATAGAGAGGAAACAGCAAGATCAGCTTCAATAGTGGGTTTCAGCCCCTTGTGGCCAGCAGGCCCCAGGGCAGCCAACACAGAGCAATGGTCTATGCACACCCCTCTGTGCTGCAACAGAAGGACCCTGACCTCTCCCTGTGGAATCTGAAATATTGAAGGCTGGGTGCCTGCCTGTGGGCCGTTAACATACATACTTAGGCACCATCAACACTCTGTGAGCATAAAACAGGGAAAGATACTCCATACAAGACAGAAAGACCAGTATGGGCTGTGTGGGCTCTAACCTCTGGTAAGCAAGTGTTCCAGGCCCAAAGTGAAAGTGTTAGTTGCTCAGTCAAGCCCAACTCTTTGCCCAAGGCTCTTTCTTATTTGGTTGAGCAGAGGGTCAAAAGATTGCCTTTTGATCCTGTCTTTACCCAAAACAACCATATTTACTTGGAAACTTTGGCGTTCGAGACACAGAAACCCCAACTCAGAACTGGCTCACACAACTAATAAAGTTCAGTAGTAAGAGTCTCAGCTCTATTTATTTGTAACTCTTTGCTCTGCCTTCTTATGCAATACTGTCACCATTTGAAGACAGGTATTCTTTATGGAAGCAAAACAGGTGCACACTTTGTCTCTCCTTAAACTCTTCTCTACTTGGACGAACTCAGCATTCTTGAAACAAAGGGGAAGGCATTAAGGCTGCCACTTGTTGCGAGAGACAATCTCAAAGGTTGACATGTTTTTCTGGGCTCTGTTTTCACTTAGTTTGATAATGGTTGAATTCAATTTTTTACAGAGTATTGTCAATGAAAGAACACAGCCCTGCCTCAAAGAAATGAAGTCTTCTAGTCAACACACAAATAGTTACTCTGAATATAATACAGAATGCTAATTTAAAAGTAACCCAAGAAAAAAAAAATAAAAGTAACCCAAGAAACCCAGAAGAGGCTACTTAGCCTAACCTAGAGTGCTATAACCCTGGATGAGGCCATGGCAATCCACTCTAGTATTCTTGCCTGGAGAATCCCATGGAGAGAGGAGCCTGGTGGGCTACAATCCATGGAGTCACGAAGAGTCAGACATGACTGAAGTGACTTAGCACAGAGTGCTATAAAGGCTTCCTGGTAAACATTTTACCGCATTTTGAAGTTATTTCCACTTGGGACTTCAACTCCACACAGACACTTATGAGGGCAAGGCCTGTCACCACAGTATCCACTTATCCTGTCAGGGACTAGCTCTCATGCCAACCTAAATCTGTTCCAGAAGAAGCCATTGCACAGTTGTATTTTAACTGGTTTGTGGTTTTCTTGTTTCCATCTTCAGTCAGTTGTTTATTCTTTTCATACATTCTCCTTCCTCAACTTCTCACAGTGTAACAATCCAATCCTGCTCTCCTCCATTTGTTCTTACAGCTCTCCACCTTCTCTATCCACAAGTGAAAACCTAATTTTCATTTTCCAATGTATGGAGACACAGAAGTACTTTTCAGAGCAAGTTTGACAATACGGGGAAGGTGAGAACTGACATTTATTAAGCACCAACTGTGTGCCAGGCACAAGAGTAGGCTTTTTTTGCATCCATTTAATTATCAGAGAAGTCTGTAAGATAGATATAGTATCCCTGTTTTACAAATGAGGAAACTGAGCCCAGAGAAGATATGTTACTCACAGAATTCTATACAGCTGCTTAGTGGAGTGGTTGCATTCTCTACATAAGGCTACCGATTTTAAAGTTTTTCCAAAGCTACATTCTTTTCATTACCAAGTGATTTAAATTTTCATTGCAAAGAAAAATCATCTGGAGAGGCTACACACACACACACACACACACACACACACCCCAAGACCTTGGCCCCACATCTAGATATCCTTAAATGGGGGTGGGGCCAGTATTTTCCTTCAAATCTCCTTGGATGATTCTAATGAGAATCCAGGCTTAAAACAAATTGTACTAGAATGTGTTGCCTCCCAAACCATATCAATAAATTTCATGAAACCTAGCAGAGGTTGGACAGCACTTCAATCTCAACATCTAAAAATAGCTAATAGTGGCACCAATACACAGTATTAAAGGAAACTGAGGGTAATTTCACCTAGAATGCTTCACCCATGCAGTGTTTATGATTGGCCTGGGACCAAGATAGACAGCACAAATCAGCTCCGGAAGCCTGCCCTTGACTTTGCTTCGGAGCCTGTGTATGACGGTTGCCTTCTCAACACACACTGCAAATGCCCTGCCTCATGTCCTCCTGGCAGGGCCTGGGTCATCTGCAGCTGTTGGAAAAGACAGTCTTGTTCCTGCTGACAGCTCTTCACCTCCAGCAACCACCATGTCTCTCTCCATCTCTGTCCCAGGGCTTCACTAGCACCTTTAGCATGAGCTCATTGGTGCAGGGCATCTAAGAAGGGCCAGGGACTTAACTCAGCCTTTTTTGCTGACTTCTCCCTCACCGTCCAAAAGTCCCCACTCCCTCACTTATGCTCCCTGAGATCACGTCCCCTGTTTACTCCCTGCATCCAAATCCTAGTCTCAGGATCTGCTTTGGAAGAACCAGACAGAAAATAACCTCCAAGTGTTTCAAATAAGCATTAGGCCAACAATGATACTAACTTATATATGAATTTTACTTTATAGCTTACAAAGAGCTTTCACATTCTCATTTTGATCACTAAAGGAGAACATTCCCTAACACCATCACAAGGGGAATTGGGGATGGATACAATTCTCTTTCATTTCTTGAGAGTAAAGTATTCCATTATCATAATAAAGACACGCATAGATTAACTTTTCCCTGTATGCACACACTCTGCCCACTCTTGACTCTGTGTGTTCTTCATAAGAAAAAGGGACAATTCAAGCAAATATTAGAAATAATTCTATTGTTTTATATAGCGGATTCTCAATCAATTAGTGCAACAATGTTAGTGTGGGTTGTTTTTTTTAAACTTTTATCGTGAATAGTCATTCATGCTTCATTATGTAAAATTATATGTCAAAAAATGTTGTGGAAACATTTTTCACTGAGGTAAATACAATTTAACATGGGTCACAGACTAGGGATAACAGGGAAATTCAACATTTTTTATGTGTTCTTGTAAGTTAAATAAAAATGAGATAGAAAGGGGGAGATCATTGGGGTTGCACCGTAAAAAGTAATATACTTTTGCCATTTCTAAAGATCCGCTGGGTATTATAGCTTACAGCAGTCTCAACTATAGAAAACTTTAAATAAAATTGACTGGCTTGAAGAAAGGATATTATTATTTTGAGAACAGGAATGAGCAAAAATGCACAGCTCTCTCTCTCTGAGTCTAAATCCCTAATGAAATGGATAATCCTGCAGTAGAAGAATTCAATTTAAGCTATTATTGTCCCATCTGTGCTGAGTCAGGGCTGGCCACCTTGCACTGAAAAGTAGGGCTCCTTTTCAGTAGAATTGCCATCTTTTCTCTACAGTTTGGATCTTTTTGCTGCTGGTTGGATTTCTATTATTTGTATTTTAAGGAATTTCAAAGCATTTCCTTAAAAACAAGATTAAAAGTTTTAAGTTTATATGAGAGGTACCAGATGAACCATGTAGGTAAGGTTCTTTTAGTTTTATATTTACTTAACAAGAAAATCTAGAAGATTTCTTAAAATGTCTAAGCTCTAATATCCACAACTAAAGCCTTGAACTTCCAGAGTTTTTTTTCTTAATCCATTGCCTGCCCCCAGAGAGAAGGTGGATTTGCTAGTGACTGCATATTTGACCTTCTTAGTATAGTCATGGTTCCTCAAATACATAAACAATTCCTGTTTTAGCCACCAATCCCTACTGGAACATTCTGTGTCAAACTGGGGAGAGCAATGGGTTGGGCTCTGTCTGTAGTCTAACATTTCTATTCTTGATAATATAGTAGGGAGATGTTCACATATTAATTAAAACAGTAGTAGTATCCTTGATCATGATGCTAATTATTACTACAGGCTTAGGACAGACTGCAAAACAGTAAAATGTGCTAAGTCACTTCAGTCGTGTCCGACTCTGTGCGACCCCATAGACGGCAGCCTCCAAGGCTCCCCCAACCCTGGGATTCTCCAGGCAAGAACACTGGAGTGGGTTGTCATTTCCTTCTCCAATGCATGAAAGTGAAAAGTGAAAGTGAAGTCGCTCAGTCCTGTCCGACCCTCAGCGACCCCATGGACTGCAGCCTACCAGGCTCTCCATCCATGGGATTTTCCAGGCAAGAGTACTGGAGTGGGGTGCCATTGCCTTCTTCGAATAAAATGTAGTAAGTGCATATATTCACCCATTTTCCTGTGCTAAATTAATACGACATTTATCTTGGGGAAGCAGAAAGGTGTAACACTCTTTTCAACATTTTTATTTGGAACATTTCATCTTTACCATTAGCTTTTGGATTGTAAATGGAAATCAGTTCTTTGGAAAAACTCAAAATGCATTCACATCTCCTTTAGGCATATAACCTAAAAGAGGTGATTATCTGTTACCAGCATTCCAAACATGCTGTTTATTGGGATGACTGCCCTCATCTGCACTTATTTTTATAACTTACCAAACACTACCATTCTAGTCTGCAAGCAACTTTAAGACGAAAAAAGTGTTTGAAATGGACTGTACTGAAATTAATAGAGACTTCAATTTCGGTATTTCCTACCTGAGGACTGTCTGAGACTCAGTTGAGTTGTTTTAGAATCTTCCTATGGCCCCACATTGACTTGAATTTTATGAGTGTTGCTCATGAAGATGTCATCTTATCCAGATGAGGCATTTACATTTTACTCTGGGTTATGGAACAACTGTTTTTCTCTTTGCTAGGGTAGACGTATTTGTGATATATGAATTTATGGTTCTGAAAAGTTTTAAGTAATCAGTTAAAGTTAAAACACTACCACATAACACAGAATACTTATTTGTGTTTGCAAACAGCAAACAGTACTTTAAAATCATTCCTGCTGTAATGTTCAGATGAGCTTTCTTTCAACACTTGGAAATTATAGTATTCTTGGATGTTTTATTTACCAGCTCCCTTTCTCCTACTGCTGTTTGCAAGTTGAAAGAACAATGCAAGACAAAAGATTTAAGTTTAAATCAGGTGAAGGTTACAAACGGTGGTGACTGTAACTGCACTGGAACACAGATATTCTTATGTCATTTCATGCAGATTTTTTTCTGGGTCTGGTAAGAGTTAAGTCCTTTGATATCAGCTAAGACTGTCAAAACAAGTCAGTTGTGAAAATTCAAGTCTTATGAGGCATTCTTTATCTGGAAATCTGTAAGTATGCCCAGGCCCTCAGGAGAAAATCTGGTGAAAAAGATTTTGCAAGAGCAGATTTGAATTTTCTAATGCATGTTTCACAGTTAGAAACAAATCATGTTTATTAACTTTTTCTTATTTTTCATCTGCAATTTGTGGATTCATAAATACTATACATGGTAAAAAAAATTGAATGAAATTCTATGATTTACTTTTTTGTAATTTTTTAGAATGTAATTGTCTTGTTCTTTGGTGCTCTAATGATATTGAAGATAAAAAGTATTATATAAGCATTTTGATGGATTTTCAAGTTTTAAAAAATTAATGGTGTGGAAGTTGACTCTGGAATAATACAGTTTCTGATTTGGTGTCTAAATTGAACTTTTTCTACCCCTACACCCACTCTCCTGTACACACTCCATTCATTAACTGCATTAGGTATGGCACTTGGAGGGGAAAGTGCGATATCAGTACATCAAGCAAAATATTTGGTAACCAGCGGTTTTTCAGTTTGTCAATATAGAAGATTACTGAAATTTTAAAATTAATCTGTTATGAGATGTTGGAAATAAATCCAGGCACTTTTAGTGCACTCTTCAACAGGCTACCTGGGTAGCCTCTAGCACTAGCAGCTATTGTCATGTTGATTTTTCTTAAATAGGCATTTATTCTTCCTAGCTTTTGTTACGCTCTGAAGGAAAAACTAAATCCTTATAATTAACCCTGGTTAAAATATATATTCGGTTCAGGTCAGTTCAGTCGCTCAGTCGTGTCCAACTCTTTGCGACCCCATGACTGCAGTAAGCCAGGCCTCCCTGTCTATCACCAGCTCCCGGAGCTTACTCAAACTCATGTCCATTGAGTCGGTGATGCCATGTAACCATCTCATCCTCTGTCGTCCCCTTCTCCTGCCTTCAATCTTTCCCAGCATCAAGGTTTTTTCAGTGAGTCAGTTCTTCACATCAGGTGGCCAAAGTATTGGAGTTTAGCTTCAGCTTCAGTCCTTCCAATGAATATTCAGGACTGATTTCCTTTAGGATGGACTGGTTGTGTTAACTGGCCTAGGAAATCTCTGGGCTTCGCTGGTGTGGCCTCCCTGTCTATCACCAGCTCCCGGAGCTTACTCAAACTCATGTCCATTGAGTCGGTGATGCCATGTAACCATCTCATCCTCTGTCGTCCCCTTCTCCTGCCTTCAATCTTTCCCAGCATCAAGGTTTTTTCAGTGAGTCAGTTCTTCACATCAGGTGGCCAAAGTATTGGAGTTTCAGCTTCAGCTTCAGTCCTTCCAATGAATATTCAGGACTGATTTCCTTTAGGATGGACTGGTTGTGTTAACTGGCCTAGGAAATCTCTGGGCTTCGCTGGTGGTCCAGTGGTTGAGAGTCTGCCTGCGAGTGCAGGGGACGAGGGTTTGATCCCTGATCCAGGAAGATCCCATATGTTTCAAGGCAACTAAGCCCATGCACCACAACTACTGCGCAGGTGCTCTACAGCAAGTGAGCCACAACTACTGAGTCCATGTGCCACAACCACTGAAGCCCGTGAGCCTAGAGCCCATGCTCCTCAAGAGAAGCCAACACATTGAGAAGCCCATGCACCACAATGAAGAGTAGCTCTCCTCACCACTAGACAAAGCCCACATGCAGCAACAAAGACCCAGTGCAGCTACAAATAAATACACACACACACACACATAAAGAAAATTTCTGATTTTTTTCTACAGGAGACCCATCTGACCCACTGATGTTATTTGCAAAATTAAAAAAATACACACACACACACACACAAATAAATATCATCTGGTTAGGTTTTAACTCATTTTTCCTGCTTGCTTCAATCTTTCAAAATCCTGACTCAAAATCCTTCCATTTGGATGTCACCTGAAAATTTGATCAGTTTGCCATTTCAAGAGACGGACAGTCTGCTGGATGGGCCTGGGGCTTCCCTCAGGGAGCTGAGTAACACACTGTCTCCTAAGAAGGACCTCAAGGTGTTCAGATGAGAAGCATTTGTGGTGTGCAAATTTTAGGTGCTTCACATCCTAGAAAAGGATGAGTCTCACTTCAGCAAGGCCATTCTGCTGACCATTAATCCAAGTTTTCCTAATTCCTGATGATGCTCTCCTGATGCAGTACCTCTTGCCTTTCTTAACTTCTCTAGAAGTAAAGAGGAGCAGAGTCCTCCTAGAGCCAACCCTTGGTGCTTCCCACTATATCCTGCCTCTAAAAGACTAATAGAGTTTTGCCAAGAAAAAGCACTAGTCATAGCAAACACCCTCTTCCAACAACACAAGAGAAGACTCTACACATGGACATCACCAGATGGTCAACACCGAAATCAGATTGATTATANTTGTTCACAAATGTTCAGAGCAGTATTGTTCACAATAGCCTAAAGGTGGAAACAACTCTAATTTCCATTAACTGATGAATGGGTGAACAAAATCTAATATAACATTGGTGAAGTCGCTCAGTCGTGTCCAACTCTTTGCAACCCCATGGACTGAAGCCCACCAGGCTCCTCAGTCCATGGAATTTTCCAGGCAAGAGCACTGGAGTGGGTTGCTATTTCCTTCTCCAATATAACATTACTCAACTATTAAAACGGATGAAGTACTGATACAGGCTACAACATGGATGAACTTTGAAAACGTGATGCTAGGTGAAAGAAGTGAGACAAAAAAGGCCATGTTATATGACTCCATTTATACGACGCACTCAGAATAAAGCACACTTACAGACAGACACAGAAGGAGATTAGTGATTGCACAGGAATGGGGGTAGGGGAAAGTGGAGAATAAGAATAGCAGTTTCCTTCTGGGGTGATGAAAAAGTTCTAGGACTAAAGAGTAGTGACAGTTGTACAACATTGTGAATGTACTTAATACCATTGAAATGCATACTTCAAAATGGTAAATTTTATATTATGTGTATTTTACTACCACACTTAAAAAAAAAGAAACTAATAAAAAAGAACAAAGCCAACTAACAAGGTGACCATTCAGAGCATTTCTATCCATCTCATCTATGAGGATATCAAGAACTTGCCAAATACTTTGCAGAAATCTCTGTACACAATTTGTACTACATTACTTTGATCAACTGGCTTAATATCATTTATGAAGGTGTAAGTGAAAGGAAGTCTGATAGCTTATGTGATGTTCTGTGACCCCACCATCCTAGCTCCCACAGTTCACTCACTTCCTGTGTGGGTGCTTATAAATCATTCTTTGAATATTGTAGTCAATTACCTGGGAATAACATCAAGTATACTAGGCTGTTATTTTGGGCACTGTCTCCTTTTTCAGAATTAGGACTCCCCCCATACCCCACCCCACGCCCTTCCATTCCTCTGGCTTTTCTCGTCTTCCCCAACCACAGGAATTTAGGGTCTCATTTGTAAGTTTTCTCTGAGGGTTTATCATATTCATCCGGGCCCAAAGCCCAGTACTTACAGCCAATCCATCCTGCACCTTTTGTCTCTGTGGGTGGTGATGTTCTTGTTTTTATCTCACCTCTCATCACTATCCTCTTCATTCACTTCACTCCAGCCATACTAGTCTCCTTCCAGTTCCTTACATTAGATATGGCTTGCTTCCTCATGCCGAGCTCTAAGATTGGCAGTCTCTGTTCTCTCTGCCTGGAAAGCTTACCTCCCGGATTCTACTGGTTCACTGCCTCACTTTCTTCAACTCTGTGCTCAAATATCACTTTGCCAGAGAGGCATTTCCCAACCAGTGTATTTGAAATAGAGATTCCCGAGACCCCTCTCTGACTTTCTCTTTTTCCCTATTTATCACCTTCTGACCTATTTGTTTATCTGCTTATTGTGTGTCTCCCTCTGTCACTCTCTTCCCTTCACCTCTTGGCACTCCTCACCACTTGACAGATTTATGTGTTTATATTTGGGTTGTCTGGCTCTGCTGGGATATGACGGGGGCTGTTTTATTTATGTAATAAATCGAGATTGGCCTTCAACTCTCCCCTGACCCGCTCAGTCAATCAACCAGGAGTTATTGAGCAATTTTTATATGCCAGGCACTGTGTTAAGTCTCTGAACTAAGGAAAATGAAAAGACATGGCCCCTGCTTGTAAGTAGCTTCCGGACTAGTCAGAGTAGGTCATAGGAGAGGCTACAACCTAGGGAATGAAGAGGTGATAAGGGCTGAGGTTTTCTGAAGGCCAAGGAAAGTTTCCGCAGGTGTTCAGAGTCACTGAGGTGGGAACATAGCTCATTCAAAGAACTTTAGTATTCTAAGGCTGGAGCCCTAGATGTGAGGGAGAGAAGGGTAGCACTTATTATCACTTGATTATTTGTTAATCGTTTATCTGTCCCATTCTCTTCCCTTTAGTTCTTGGGCTTATCACCTTCTGAGCAAGCACCAAGAGCCTGACCCCGAGGGCCATCACACAGAGTTTGACACCTGTAGGTGATGGAGCATGTGGTCAAGAAGACAGCAAGGGGGAAAGGAGGCCTGGAACCCAGCAGTTACGCTGTTTGTACAAAGCCCTCATTATTCTTGCTTTCAGATGGCTGCAGTACTTAAGAAAGCTGCCAAGTCAGATTAAAATCAATCAAGAATGTAGAATATGGGTCTTAGGTTCAACAGACAGAACTACTGGCGAGGGAGTCGTTGCTAATACAAAAGCCTCCCTGTTTCAGCGTAGGCTGGATCAGGGCAATGTTCAGGGAAAGGCTGGTTAACCAACCCAGCATGTAATTGAGTCTGTTCTTTTCTCTGTTCTACTAATGATTCATTAAGCAGAGTGTACCACTCACTGTGATCCAGACTCATGATTCAAATCAAACAGAGGAGGCCAATTTCTGCAAAGTACAGGAAGGAAACAATCAGTGTCCTGGGCTTGGTTGAACCCTGCGACTGCTTTGCTCTAGGCAAGGCGTTTTGGGAAAACTATAGCTTCTTTCTGCAGAACCAGTAGTAGAAAAAGTCGAGGCTAATAATAAAGACATGCGTTGGACTTGGTTACCATCACACAAAATTTTTTTTCTCACAAACCTATAAATAATTATGAAGTTAGGACATTTTAGCTGTAGTTAAATGATTGTGTTAGGGAAAGAAACGGACAACCGGCACTAAATTTTTTAATATACAAATATTATAGTGTTAAGAAATTAACTTAGACATGTTACTTTAAGGGAGGCTGAGGATTATTGGAAAGTTACTGTGTGAGAAATTAATAATAATATTCATATTCCATAGTATATCTACTACCTACTAAGCATTATGATAAGTTATTAGCATACTTTATTTCATCTTCAAAATAACTTCCTGAAATATATATTAATGACCTCCTTTAACAAATGAGGAAACTTTGTCTCTGAAAGATTAAGCAAACTGACTAAGGGACCCAGAAAAAGCCAGGATTTAAAGCCTGAGGCTGTTTGGGTTGGTAGGGCAAGTCTTATGTTTTCTATTGTGCCCTGAAAAGCTCTTCTAAGGTTTTGTGTCAAATACCAAGTACTTTTCAAATCAAAGTCCTACTAGAGAGAGACTAGGATGAGAATTAGGAAAATATTTTTATTTAACATAAATTTACAATGATGGAAATCATAGTATGGAGGTGCAGTTTCTTTAGAGTACAAACACACGATTCTTCACTCTTAAATTAGGAGATATCCACAAGCAAAAAGAAATCACTTGAAGGAGAGAAATCACCTCAATGCAAGGCTACATCATGAATATAAATGAGATATAAAGTGAGAAAGCATCTTCATGAGAAATACAGAGAAGCTTCAAAAAAAGAGCCTCTTCACTGAGTGCCTGTGGGTTGGGCATTATAGGGGAGAGCCAAAGCAAATCTTGACACTGGCCTTTTACCCTATTTGTGCCTGTATATTCTAGACTTCTGATATATAAATCAGGAACATCTCATTTCTGCTTAGGGTGGAGAGAAACAACATCAAAACACATACCCACAAATCCCCAAACAACTGACTGGAGGTGGGATTTTCTGGATGCCTAAATTGGAAAAAAAGCCTTTAAGGTTCTGAGCATCCAACCCTTCATAAAGCAGAGGAGTCCCCTCTGCCAAGTCATTTGTTTGAATATCTCCAACAACTGGGAGCTCATCTACTTTGATTCCAGACTCTTAATTATTAGTAGTTACTTGTTTATATTTTATCTGAAATCTACTACCCCAGTAACTTTTATCTGTCAATGCTCATTTTCCTCTTGAAACTAAAGAGAATTCTGTCTTATGTTCCAGCTCTTTCAATGTTGTGAGAGAGCCATCCTTTTGCCCTTATTTTATTCCCTGAGCTAACCATCTTCACTCATTTCAGCTGTTGCTCATATCCCATGATTTACAGTACTCTATGATAGGACTGCTATGAAGGAGTTGAAGTTGGTCTATGTCCCTCATGAAATATATTTCCCAGAATTGAACATAATAAATCAAAGTTTAGTAAGATTGATTACCAAAAGCCCAGAACAGTCAGAATACTGTATTTCTACTTAAACAGCCCAATATTCCTTTGGTGCTTTTTTTTCTTTTTTTCTTCTTTTATTTTACAGCCTTATCATGCTCTTGGCTTGTATTGGCTTAAGGCCACTAACATCCCTAAGTCTTCTTTTTTTCAACGTGCTGCCATTTAGCAAGTTCTCCCTACATCCTCAACTTTGGTTCCAAGGATAGAACACTAAAACTTGTCCATTAAACTTTTAATAGAGATGACCATTTATTTACATATTTACCCTGCCTTTTTGCAAAAGATACTAGCTGATACATCATTCCTGGGCCGATGCCAATTTGGAATCTGCTTTGTCATCTGACTTATTCACACAATTTATTCACACTCTATCCCAGATTCTTGTTCTCTAACACTGATAACCAGGTCCATTCAGCCCGTATCCAGATACTTAAAAAGGACCATGAGAGTAAAGCAACCCTGTTCAAGACAGATCTTCAACAAAATTTGCCAGATTTGACAGAGATCCATTAATCAGCTTTCTTACAACAGAATGATTATGCTGTTAAATTATCCAATCATCCATCCAGTTTCTCCATCTTTTCAAGAAGGATGCCACAGAAGTGTTTGAAAAATGCCTTGCAGAAGCACAGAAACTCTATGTTCACAGGATTCCTTTGATCTACTCATCTAATAAACATATAACAAAAGAAAGCAAGGCCTGTCAGGCTATCTCTTCTCAGTGAATTCGTGCTGGGTTCTTTAAGGATCACCTCTTCTTTCTTTGGGAGTTCACGCATCAGCCATTTGATAATCTTAACAGAGAACAAATATTGAAATCCTGTTAATATTTGCATCATCTACCATCTCCCCGGGTTGGGAAGATCCCTGGAGAGGGAAATGGCAACCCACTCCAGTACTCTTGCCTGGGGAGTCCCATGGACAGAGGAGCCTGGATGACTATAGTCCATGGGGTCGCGAAGAGTCGGACATGACTGAGCGATTAACACTAGACTACTACACCATCTCCCCAGTTTTGAAAACCAAGACATTTGTCCATCTCCTGTCTTCAGGAAGCACTTCTACTTCTAATCTATAGGAAACATAGATTGCAGATGATATTTTAAGAATCTCTTTTAAAAACTGTCTTCATCAAACCTGGACTGGCGATTCGTTTCACTTATGATAATCCAGAGAGAAGGTGTGGGATGGGAGGGGGGAGGTGGGGGTCGGGATTGGGAGTTCATGTACACTCGTGGCTGATTCATTTCAATGTATAGCAAAACGAATACAGTATTGTAAAGCAAAACAAACTAAAAAATAAAAATTAATTTAAAAAAATAAGTAAAAAAATAAAATAAAAACTGTCTTCATAATCTCAGATGTGATGTGTCCCAAACTGAAGATTTGCATTTTTAGTTTGCATACTTGGAAGGGAGTGATAGTGGTATGGGGAGAGAATAGTTTCCCTAAAGAATAAGGGTACTGTTTTTAGAAGGAGTGAGAGATGCTGGGCAAACAGAAGAGATTCCGCTGCAACAGTGAACCTTCAAATTCAAATACCCTTCAGCAAGCTTCAGTTCTCTCTAGCTGGTCTTTCTTGCATTAGTGTTATAGCTCTGTGCTGTTCTTGTGGTTTGAGTCTGATTACTACCTACCTCCCTCTTCCCAGGTTTTTATGTGTCTTTTACAATCTGAGCTCCTCAGAGAGCCTTAGCCCCTCTCACCAACACATTTAGTCTCTTGGATTACTTCCTGTACCATTATTAATAAGGGGCTCTAGTCCCTTCATACAGATAACAGTCCCTTCTGCTTATCTGTAATTGACATTTCCCGGAGGTTGATGCATTCATTCGGCTTTATTGCTTTTAGTAGGCTCTGATCCCATTTTTGCAGTTTCAGTTTCCAACATGGTTAAAAAAATACTATCCAAAGACCAGAGAAGATAAAGCTGTTGAGGGCTTCTAAGGTCAATAGGTTAGAAAATAAATTATTCCATTATCACGATGAAAACTGAATCCTCGCATTAACGTTCCTAATTGCTTGCTTACCTTGTTTTCATACTTTCTAAGTGAACAAGAACAAAGTCACTTGCTGCTGTTCTCATTAACACTAATGATCAATAAATAGAAAAAACTTTTTCTGCTGATTCTTATATTTTGTTCAGCATTATGTAGGCTTAATTTAGAGCTTATTAAGGCATTGCCAGTTTTGCTCATTATCTCCTCTATAAGATGAATGTTTCTTAGGCAAGTAGTTAACATGAAGCAACAATGACTGACTCAGTTTTTGTCATTAAGCAAGACTTCTGGTTATGTTTACTGCTGGGGGTGGGAGGGAAAAAGCAACCATGAGTGTTTAATACTGACTTAGATACTCTCCAGAAAAGGAAGAGATGTACTTATAACACTTTCAAGTTGAATGTCAGTGACCAGAGTTGACTTTGCGTACAGGCAGTGTTTGCCTTGCATCCTCCCCCAAACTCTTCTGAGGTTCTTTCCAGCCATTAAAATTGTGCTCTGAAATGAAATCCTGCCACAACATGGATGAACCTTGAAAACACTATGCTAAGTGAAGGAAGCCAGACACAAAGAACCACCCATGATATGCTTCTGTTTATACTGAATGGTCAGAATAGGTAAATCTATAGACAGAAAGCAGATGTGGCTGCCAGGGGTTGGGTGGTAGGGAAGGGGGAGTGCTGGGTAGATTGGAGATGATGACTAAGGGGTATGGAGTTTCTTTTTGGAGTGAGGAAAATGTTTTGAAATTGACTGTGGTGATGGTTGCACAACTCTGTGAATATACTAAAAGCCACTGAATTGTACACTATAAATGGATGAACTGTGTGGCATGTGAATTATGTCTCAATAGAAACTTCTTTTTTTTTATCACACCCTACTCCCCCTGCTGCCATTATATACTACTCCTTCTTTGGAGTCTTTAGCAACTGGATCACTGTCACCTTTTCCATCAGGTCTTGCTACCATCCCAAATGACTTTGACATCCACATAGATAACCTACTACTCATCAATCAACCAGAGAAGTCAATGGCAACCCACTCCAGTACTCTTGCCTGGAAAATCCCATGGACGGAGGAGCCTGGTAGGCTGCAGTCCATGGGGTCGCTAAGAGTCGGACACAACTGAACGACTTCATTTTCACACATTGGAGAAGGAAATGGCAACCCACTCCAGTGTTCTTGCCTGGAGAATCCCAGGGACGGGGGAGCCTGGTGGGCTGCCGTCTATGGGGTCGCACAGGGTCGGACATGACTGAAGCGACTTAGCAGCAGCAGCATGAATCAACCAAGTGAGTCCCTTCCTGGATCTTCTCTGCTCCAGTGACCTTTGCCTCCTTTCTACCTGGCCAACATTCCACCCTTATTTGTTACATTTTCCACCCAACCTCCCACCTCCCCCACCTCTAAAACAATACCCTCACAGGTCCATCTCAGATCACGACTCCCAACACTTCAGCTGGCTCACTCAGCTGCTCTAATTCTAACCTGGCCCTGGTGCACACAGGGTCCTCCTCTTCCACTGACCCCATCACTTTGTCTCCTTCTGCTCTATCATATCAGCATCCACCACCTCCCTCCTGCCCCAAAACTCCCTGCTTGGGAATAGCTCTCCTTTTCTAGCTTGAATTCCACTTCAGTGTTTCATCCTATCTCAGCCATCAGGCAAATCTCAACCCTCCACCAAAGCACCTAATTCCAGAATGATCCAGCCACAGATCTCATCTCCACTGCACACTCAGCGCTCTCAGTGATCTGTTCACATTGCTCCAGGATCCTCTCTCCAGTTCTCCAAGGTCTCTGGGAGAAACCTGCAGATAATCTGCCCTCCGCCTCTGTGTCAGAGGGGAAGAAGTTGCTTCCCTACCACCAAAGTATGTGCTTGCTGGCATCCTTTTCTCTCCCACCATTCGCTGATCTGAACAAAATGGAAAAAATATCCCTTCTCTTATTTAGCCTATACCCTGTCTGGCTTGCATCACCTCCCTCACAGCATCCTTGTAGGACTAGTATTTACTCCTTCCCCCCATATCTTCAACCTTTTCCTCTCTACTAACTCCTACCCATCAATATGGCTCTCCCTCCTGAAGCAACAAGAGCACCTCAAACTTGATGCCATCCCCCCTTCTCCAGCTCTCTTTCCTCTTCTTTAAATACAAAGATGTATTTGTATTATAAATACAAAGATGTATTTGGCTTTCTCTCCCAAGATCTTCACTTTTCCCTTTCCACTTTTTCCTCTATATGCTCAGGGTGTTTCCACACATCACTTAATGCAACTGGCTTTTTTGAATCTGATGAGCCCTTTATATTTCTTCTTGAATTCTCAGCAATATTTGGCACATTCAGCAACTTTCTCCTTATCAGGATCTCTTCCTTTAGCTTCATTACTCTACCTACTTCTCAATCTCCTCCTATGCTTCTGACCACTCCTTCTCAGTCTTCTTCTGAGGCTTTTCATTTGCCTGCCCCCTAAAAGTAGTGTTTCTGAGCTGTGTCCTGGGTATGTGAATAAGTAATTAATTTATAATAAACTTACACAAACTTAGCAGTTTAAAACAACATCTCTATCTTCTCTCAGCTTCTGTGGGTCAGGAGTCCAGATTAGCTGGGTCCTCTGCTCAGGTCTCACAAGGCTAAACAAAGTTAAGGTGTTGGCTGGGGGTGCATTCTCATCTGGAGCTTGGAGTCCTCTTCCAAGCTCACTCACGTTGTTGGCAGAATTCAGTTCCTTGTGGTCATAAGACAGGTCTGTTTTTGGTTGGCTTTCAGCTGGGTTCATTCCCACCTCCTAGAAGCTATCCTCAGGTCCTGCCACGTGGCAGGACCTCTATCTCATCAATGAAGAACTCCCTCTGATCAAATCCCTCTTACGCTTCAAATTTCTCTGATTTCTTTTTTCTTAGCTGGAGAAAATTCTCATCTTTGAAAAAGTCTCATATGATTAAATCAGGCCCAGTTTTATAATCTCTCTACCTTGTCAACTGATTGGTAACCTTAATTATATCTGAAAACTCCCTTTGGCCAGGTAAACTAACATAACATCATGGAAATCGCCTTATAATTCTGTCTTTCATGGTATTTTTTAAAAGAAATGTATTATTGTTGTACACAATCTTCTGGAGTGACCTCATCCTCCTACTCAGCTTAATTTACCAGTCCTATGCTGATGACTCACAAACCTCTAGTTTCAGCCTTAACCTTACTCCTGAGCCTTCAGATTTAAATCAGCAACTCCCACTGTCCATTTCGAGGCCCCACAGATATCTGATTTTGGAGGATGAAAAACGAGTTCATTATTTCACCACCAGTCTGCCTTCCTCCTGGGATCTGTCTCTCAGGGAAACATCCCCCAGTGGCATCCTTGACTTTACACTCACTTCCCCTACACTGGGATCAAAGCAACCTACCTCCTAACTCTCTCTAATCAATTCTTTCTATTCCTTGTTCAAGCTACCTCCACCTCTCATGTGAATTATTTAATAGCTTCTCAATTGCTCTTCAGCCACCAGTCTTGACCCCTGCAGTGGACACTGTGGATCTGCTTGCTCAATATCAGTGCTCCTGATATTCAGTATCCCTTCCAGAAAACAAAAAACTACACTCCATAGCAAGGCTTCTGGTTGTGATGTAGATTCCAACAATCAGGTGCACCTAAGCAAGACCTGGAAGGGGGAAGTAACAGATCATGAAGAGGCGGGGCCTCACCTCTCCTATTACTGCTGACTAGCATGGTTAGGGAAGCATCTGACTTTCAGGGGCAGTTGTAGAGGGAGTCCAGTGTCCAGTCTCTAGCCACAGGAGTGTAAAGAAGGTAGACCCATGGCATCTACTTTGCTAGCAGCAGATATTTTATTTCTCGATTACAGCAGAGGCAGTATAGGCCTGAAGCTAGCAGTGATGAAGACAGCTTCTCAGCATTCCGGCTCACTGATTATTGCAGACATAGTAGCTCCCTGGCAGTCAAGTTCTGCAGTGTTTTTCTGGAAGGTTTTCCCAGAAACTCAGCCTAGATTTGGCTCTTCCAATCATTTTCAGACTGCTTGTTTGTTTTAGTTACAATGGTTTATTTTATCTGCAACTAAACTCAGATTAAAGTGAATCCTACAATTAACTGCATTTCACCCTGAGTGATTTTTCTGAAACTCTTAAAACTCAAATCCAGTAATGGCACTGCCCTTGCTTAAAATCTTCAATATCCCCAATATCTTTTTATAAAGCCCAAAGGCTTTAATCCTGTTGAAACATCCTGTATAATCTGTCTTCTTATTATCTGCAGATTCATATTTACCTAGGTACTCCCTGACCACACTGATCTTCTATTTAGGTCAGCGAGACAGTCATACACTCATCTTTGTACATACGATTCTTGGAACACTCTTGCCTGTCTTCTCTTGACTAACTTTTTTCTTTCCCAATTTTGGGATAATGGCTGTATCCTACAAAAATCCTTCTCTGACCTCCCCAATTCTGCCGTGGCCCTCTTGGTAGGATGGATGGGAAGGGGATGGGGGGGGGTCCTTTAAAATGTATACTCCTTGGAAATTCTTAGAACTCTGTAATAAAGACAGGGGCTCCCCACTCTCCATCCAGGAACTGGGGGCCCTCCATGCCAGGCATCCTGCCGGCAATGCTATACAGGCCCAGGAGGAGCCCCTGTCCTCCCAGGCTCACATGCTTGTATCACCATAAAGGCTGGCTTCTGAGATGTTGCAGCATGGGTACCCCTCCCAGAGGACCCGACCCATGGCTCAGATGGTGACTGCAGCCATGAAATTAAAAGATGCTTGATACTTGGAAGAAAAGCTATGACCAACCTAGACAGCATATTAAAAAGCAGAGACATTACTTTGCCGACAAAGGTCCATAGAGTCAAAGCTATGGTTTTTCCAGTAGTCATGTATGGATGTGAGAGTTGGACTATAGAGAAAGCTGAGCACCAAAGAGCTGATGCTTTTGAACTGTGGTGTTGGAGAAGACTCTTGAGAGTCCCTTGGACTGCAAGGAGATCCAATCAGTCCATCCTAAAGGAAATCAATCCTGAATGTTCATTGGAAGGACTGATGCTGAAGCTGAAGCTCCAATACTTTGGCCATCTGATGCGAAGAACTGACTCACTGGAAAAGATCCTGATGCTGGGAAAGAGTGAAGGAAGGAAGAGAAGGGGACGACAGAGGATGAGATGGTTGTATTGCATCACCAGGTCGATGGACATGAGTTTGAGCAAGCTCCAGGAGTTGGTAATGGACAGGGAAGCCTGGCATGCTGCAGTCCCTGGGATCGCAAAGAGTCAGACATGATTGAGTGACTGAACTGACCCCACCACTTATCACTGTTGCTGTCTGGTTTAGGCCCTCTCCTGTATGTTCTCACAGCAGCCTGGCCTTCTCCCTTTTGAAACACTTACTTTACTGCAGTGAGATTGCCGGTTGTAAACTGTGCTCTCCTGCCCTTATAGTATATGCATTAAAGGAAATCAATCCTGAATGTTCATTGGAAGGACTGATGCTGAAGCTGAAGCTCCAATACTTTGGCCATCTGATGCGAAGAACTGACTCACTGGAAAAGATCCTGATGCTGGGAAAGAGTGAAGGAAGGAAGAGAAGGGGACGACAGAGGATGAGATGGTTGTATTGCATCACCAGGTCGATGGACATGAGTTTGAGCAAGCTCCAGGAGTTGGTAATGGACAGGGAAGCCTGGCATGCTGCAGTCCCTGGGATCGCAAAGAGTCAGACATGATTGAGTGACTGAACTGACCCCACCACTTATCACTGTTGCTGTCTGGTTTAGGCCCTCTCCTGTATGTTCTCACAGCAGCCTGGCCTTCTCCCTTTTGAAACACTTACTTTACTGCAGTGAGATTGCCGGTTGTAAACTGTGCTCTCCTGCCCTTATAGTATATGCACCTGGTAGAAGGTTTCATGTCTATGTTGTTCTCTATTTTACCCCTAGTACCCAATGAGTATCTGGCCCAGACTTAGGCATAAATATTAAAGTAATAAACAAATTGAATCATTTTAAGTAGAGGGTCTAATCTTCACTGGATTTAAGTTTCAGGGGGAAAAAAAAAACACTCAGATGGCCACATGCAGAAGAAATTAGAGTAATGGGATCAGATGGAGGAAATAAGCTGAGAGAGAAAATCCAGTCTGTTGATCTGACCCAGAGCAATATTAGTGGGGATGGAAAGGAGATTACTCTGTATGCTATGGTAGGGTGAGAGGAACATTAAAAACTGATAACACTCAAGGAGTTTATTTGAGCGATATGGGCTTATTTTTCTTTTAGCATCCAATTCAAAGTAATGTTTTCTGAGCATCTACTCCATGGACTTAACAAGATGGCAGAATAGAAAGACATGCGCTCATCTTCTCCTGCGAGAATTCCAAAATTGCAACTCGCTGCTGAACAATCATCAACAGGAGAATGTTGGATCCCATCAAAAAAAGATACTCCATATCCAAGGATAAAGGAAAAACCCCAACAAGATGGTAGGAGGGGCGAAATCAAGTTTAGTGTCAAACCCCAACCCTCCAGAGATGCTTAGCAGGCTCAAGTAACCTTGTGCACACCAGGACCCAGAGGCCCCACAGAGACTGAGCCAGACCTGCCTTTCAGTGTTTGAGTGTCTCCTGCAGAGGCACAGGTCACTAGTGATCTGCTGCAGGGATAGGGACTCTGACTGCAAAAGACCTGGGTCACACTGCGTGTGGTATAAGCCCTCTTGGAGGGCTTTAGCCCCACCATAGAGTTGCCGAGCAGAAGACTCAAAAACTGCAGAAAAATTATGCCAAAGATATTCTTGTACTGCTAAGTTCTAGAACCCACAACAGATTTCTGAACCTGGGGATCCAGCAAAGGGACTGAGAACCGCCAGGGAATTTGACTTTGGAGGCCAGTGGGAGACTAAGCCAGATTTGCCTCTGAGTGTCCGGAGTCTCCTGTAGGCATGGGTCAACAGTTTGGCCTCAGGTCAAACAACAGGGAAGGAACACAGCCCCGCCCATCAATAGAAAATTGGATTAAAGATTAACTGAGCATGGCCCTGCCCATCAGAACAAGACCCAGTTTCCACCCCCCACAACCCCAGTCAGTCTCTTCCATTAGGAAGCTTCCATAAGCTTCTTATCCTTACTCATCAGAGGGCAGACAAAATGAAAACCACAATCACAGAAAACTAACTAAATTGATCACATGGACCATAGCCTTGTCTAACTCAATAAAACTACGAGCCATGTCGTGTAGGGTCACCCAAGACGGACGGGTCATGGTGGAGAGTTCTGACAAAACAAAGTCCACTGGAGAAGGGAATGGCAAACCACTTCCGTATTCTTGCCTTGAGAACCCCACGAACAGTATGAAAAGGCAGACAGATAGGACACTGAAAGATGAACTCCCCAGGTCAGTAGGTGTCCAATATGCTAACGGAGAAGAGTGGAGAAATAATTCCAGAAAGAATGAAGAGACGGAGCCAAAGTGAAAACTACACCCAGTGTGGATGTGACTGGTGATGGAAGTAAAGTCGGAAGCTGTAAAGAACAATATTGCATAGGAACCTGGAATGTTAGGTCCATGAATCAAGGTAAATTGGAAGTGTTCAAACAGGAGATGGCAAGAGTGATCGTCAACATTTTAGCAATCAGTGAACTAAAATGGACTGGAATGGGCGAATTTAATTCAGATGACCATTATATCTACTACTGTGGTTAAGAATCCCTTAGAAGAAATGGAGTAGCCCTCATAGTCAACAAAAGAATCTGAAATGCAGTACTTTGGTGCAATCTCAAAAATGACAGAATGATCTCTGTTCGTTTCCAAGGCAAGCCATTCAATACCACAGTAATCCAAGTCATTAATGCCCCAGCCATTAATGCCAAAGAAGCCAAAGTTGAATGGTTCTATGATGACCTGCAAGACCTTCTAGAACTAACATCAAAAAATGATGTCTTATTCATCATAGGGGATTGGAATGCAAAAGTAGGAAATCAAGAGATACCTGGAGCAACAGGCAAATTTAGCCTTGGAGTACAAAATGAAGCAGGACAAAGGCTAACAGAGTTTTGTCAAGAGAACACACTGGTCACAGCAAACACCCTCCTCCAACAACACAACAGAGACAACTTTATACATGGACATCACCAGATGGTCAACACTGAAATCAGATTGATTATATTCTTTGCAGCCGAAGATGGAGAAGCTCTAACAAAAGAATCTGAAATGCAGTACTTTGGTGCAATCTCAAAAATGACAGAATGATCTCTGTTCGTTTCCAAGGCAAGCCATTCAATACCACAGTAATCCAAGTCATTAATGCCCCAGCCATTAATGCCAAAGAAGCCAAAGTTGAATGGTTCTATGATGACCTGCAAGACCTTCTAGAACTAACATCAAAAAATGATGTCTTATTCATCATAGGGGATTGGAATGCAAAAGTAGGAAATCAAGAGATACCTGGAGCAACAGGCAAATTTAGCCTTGGAGTACAAAATGAAGCAGGACAAAGGCTAACAGAGTTTTGTCAAGAGAACACACTGGTCACAGCAAACACCCTCCTCCAACAACACAACAGAGACAACTTTACACATGGACATCACCAGATGGTCAACACTGAAATCAGATTGATTATATTCTTTGCAGCCGAAGATGGAGAAGCTCTACACAGTCAGCAAAATTCCATCTACACAGTCAGCAAAAACAAGATCGGGAGCTGACTGTGGCTCAGATCATGAAATCCTTATTGCCAAATTCAGATTTAAATTGAAGTAGAGAAAACCACTAGACCATTCAGGTATGACCTAGATCTAATCCCTTACTATTATACAGTGGAAGTGACAAACAGACTCAAGGGATTAGATCTGATAGACAGAGCAGCTTAAGAACTATGGACGGAGGTTCGTGACATTGTACAGGATGCAGGGATCAAGACCAACCTTAAGAAAAAGAAATGCAAAAAGGCAGAATCATTGTCTGAAGAGGCCTTACAAATAGCTGAAAAAAGAAGAGAAGCAAAACGAGAAGGAGAAAAGGAAAGATATATCCATGTGAATGAAGAGTTCCAAAGAATAGCAAGGAGAGATAAGAAAACCTTCCTCAGTAATCAACGCAAAGAAATCAAGGCAAACAATAGAATGGAAAAGATTAGAGATCTCCTCAAGAAAATTTGAGATTCCAAGGGAACATTTCATGAAAAGATGGGCACAATAAAGGACAGAAACAGTATGGACCTAAGAGAAGCAGATGATATTAAGAAACGGTGGCAAAATACACAGAAGAACTATACAAAAAAGATTCTAACGATCCAGATAACCATGATGGTGTGATCACTCACCTAGAGCCAGACATCCTGGATTGTGAAGTCAAGTGGGCCTTAGAAAGCATCACTACGAACAAAGCTAGTGGAGGTGATGGAATTCCAGTTGAGCTATTTCAAGTCCTTAAAGATGATGCTGTTAAAATGCTGCACTCAATATGCCAGCAAATTTGGAAAACTCAGCTGTGGCCACAAGACTGGAAAAGGTCAGTTTCATTCCAACCCCAAAGAAAGGCAATGTCAAAGAATGTTCAAATTATTGCACACTTGCACTCATCTCACACACTAGCAAAGTAATGCTCAAAATTCTCCAAGTGAAGCTTCAACGGTACATGAACCATGAATTTCCAGATGTTCATGCTGGATTTAGAAAAGGCAGAGGAATCAGAGGGCAAATTGCCAACATCCACTGGATCATAGAAAAAGGAAGAGAGTTCCAGAAAAACATCTACTTCTCCTCTCTTGACTACACCAATGCCTTTGACTGTGTGGATCACAACAAACTATGGAAAATTCTTAAAGAGATGGGAATACCAGACCACCTTGGGCTTCCTTGGTGGCTCAGAGGTTAAAGCATCTCCTGCAATGCAGGAGACCTGGGTTCGATCTCTGGGTTGGGAAGATCCCTTGGAGAAGGAAATGGCAACCCATTCCAGTATTCTTGCCTGGAGAATCCCATGGACGGAGGAGCCTGGTGGGCTACAGTCCACGGTATCGCAAAGAGTCGGACACGACTGAGCGACTTCACTTTCACTTTCACTTTACCTGCCTCCTGAGAAATCTGTATGCAGGTTAAGGACAACAGTTAGAACTGGACGTGGAACAATGGACTGGTTCCAAATCGGGAAAGGAATGCGTCAAGGCTGTATATTGTCACCCTGCTTATTTAACTTATATGCAGAGTACCTTATGTGAAATGCCGGGCTGGACAAAGCTCAAGCTGGAATCAAGATTGCCAGGAGTAATATCTATACCTCAGATATGCAGATGACACCACCCTTATGGTAGAAAGCAAAGAGGAACTAAAGAGCCTCTTGATGAAAGTGAAAGAAGAGAGTGAAAAAGCTGGCTTAAAACTCAACATTAAGATCATGGCATCCAGTCTCATCAGTTCATGGCAATTAGATGGGGAAACAATGGAAACAGTGACAAACTTTATTTTCTTGGGCTCCAAAATCACTGCAGATAGTGACTACAGCCATGAAATTAAAAGATGCTTGCTCCTTGGAAGAAAAGCTATTACCAACCTTGACAGCATATTAAAAAGCAGAGACATTACTTTGCCGACAAAGGTCCATCTAGTCAAGGCTATGGTTTTTCCAGTAGTCATGTATGGATGTGAGAGTTGGACTATAGGAAAGCTGAGCGCCAAAGAATTGATGCTTTTGAACTGTGATGTTGGAGAAGACTCTGGAGAGTCCCTTGGACAGCAAGGAGATCAGACTAATCAATCCTAAAGGAAATCAGTCCTAAACATTCATTGGAAGGACAGATGCTGAAGCTGAAACTCCAATACTTTGGCCACCTGATGCGAAGAACTGACTCCTTGGAAAAGACCCTGATGCTGGGAAAGATTGAAAGCGGGAGGAAAAGGGGATGACAGAGGATGAGATGGTTGGATGGCATCACCAACTTGATGGACATGAGTTTGAGTAAACTCTGGGAGTTGGTGATGCAGCTCCAGGGAGGCCTGGCGTGCTGCAGTCCGTAAGGGTCACAAAAAGTCAGACAGAACTGAGCAACTGAACTGAACTGAACTCTATGCAAAGTATTGGATTAGGTTCTGTGATAGAAAGATTAGTAAAATACTATCCCAATCCTGGAGATCGCAAAGGTATCAGTTTGTTAGTGCAGATAAAAATACTTTAGTACCAAGCAGAAAGGCAAGATAAAGAAGAGTTTGTATTTTGAGGTGTTGTGGGTGTGTGGTTTTCCAGTTTATCTGTTTATTTTTGTCTAAAGATAGTGGGTTAGTAATATATGGGCAAGAGACGTGGTCTATGGTGGGAAACCACTGGCTGGATACAGAACACAGGGCTCTGAGCGCCTCATGATCTTGAGCAATTTGTTTACTTTTGGGGGGCTAAATTTCCTTATTTGTAAAATGAAGTTTTTAAGTGAAGTGGCCTTTAAAAATCCATTATTTCACTTATTTGTTACATTTAAAATGTATGTATTATTTCTAAAATTTTTTCAAACCATTCAATTGAAATGTCTGTGTATTCTAAATAGTGTTTCAGGATAATGTTTTAACTTTGTCCTATAGTATTTAGAAGACAAAGATATAATCTGATCATAAATAAACTGTCAGCTTTAGTGTCTTGGTTCTAAAAAACTGACAACATCATCTACTTTTGACAGTTGGGGATAGTTCACCAGAATATGCTCCCCCATGCCATTTTCTTGGCTCTTTCAGTTGTCTGATTTTTTAAATATTGCATCATCTACTGCCTGGTACAAATGCTATGTTTTGCCAGAGGAATGTAAAGTTAATGAAAAATCTCAAATCAGTCTTTTCTGTCCCTTTGATAGATAAGTAGTTTTAAATTCTGAACTAAGATTTTATATATAGGTTTCTCTTCATACTTCAATCAAAGGGAGACATATGTAGGAGCACAAAAAGTAGGTTCAGATTCAAGACAAAAAGCTCTGCTATCTGCTGCTGCTAAGTCGCTTCAGTCATGTCCGACTCTGTGCGACCCCACAGACAGCAGCCCACCAGGCTACCCCCTCATCCCTGGGATTCTCCAGGCAAGAACACTGGAGTGGGTTGCCATTTCCTTCTCCAATGCATGAAAGTGAAAAAGCTAGCCACTTGAAAATGTACCACTCTTCCCATCGTTATGGCTTCTTCTCTTTGTAATAAAGTATGTAACAGTTTGCAAGGATGGCTAGTAACACTAATAGTTGTAACAGATGAACCTGGAAAAAATCACTGGCTTGATATAGTTATTTCTCATTCACTTAAAGTACAACTGGTGGAAGGAATGATGATAGTGGTAGTATTCTGTGTGTCGCTCCATGCAGTCATTCAAGAACCCAGGCTGACAGCAACTCAGCCATCCTCAAAGCCTGATTTCCAAGGTCACCCTGGGTGTCCACATCCAGAGGGCAAAAGCAGAGTTGAGGCAGGAGGGAAGGAAGAGATCTTCTTGTGGAAGGTTTTCTGGGCCCAGCCTGACAGCTCTTCCATCCACATTTCATAGCCTGATCTCAGCCCCACGGGCCTATCTAACTGCAAGGAAGGTGGAGGAACAGGGTAGCCAGGTGCCAAGGAAGAGAAGGCAGATTTTGATTAAAATACTATTTAGTGGTTTCCACCTTATCCAGGGATACAGATTCTGTCTAGCTGGTCCCTCTCAACTCTCTCCCTTCCACCTCATGTCTGTAATCACTGACAAAGTATTTAAAGGTAATCCCCACTTGGAGGAAGTAGTTGGAAAAAAAATTTATATCAGTAGTGATATTCATCAAGTAAGAATCTGATTTTTATGGTATAACCTTCAAGTTTCTCTAAGTGCCCTAATTTCTAACTTGGACTATTACAGTACATTAGTTTGTAAAAGGCACATCATGATCACAGGCAACTGTGGGTTGTGTATATAGATTGAGTTTCAGGTTCATATAACTGGGAATATTGCTTTCCCAGTGTTATAAGACTTAATGAGATCAGCAATAATAAATATTCAGATCTCAAGTTTCCTTTAGATCATTTGTCTGGGAAAATTATATCACAATCGCTGGCTTTGAGAACTTTTCTACTAGCTATCATAGCTTTTTTCTCTATAGGGTAGTGGAAATGGCAACCCACTCTGGTATTCTTGCCTGGAGAATTCCATGGACAGAGGAACCTGGCAGGCTACAGTCCATGGGGTCGCAAAGAGTAGGATACAACTGAGCGACTAACACACAGTGGTTCTCCAAGTGTGATTCTAAGACCAGGAGCATCAGCACCACCTGGGAACATTAGAAATGCAGCTCTTATCGTAAAACTTCTAAAAGAGAATACAGGCAAAAGATTCTCTGACATAAACCATGCAATGTTTTCTTAGGTCAGTCTCCTGAGGAAAAAGAAATAAAAGCAAAAATAAACAAATGGGACCTAATCAAATTTATAAGCTTTTGCACAGTAAAGAAAACCACCAACAAAACGAAAAGACAATCTATGGAAAGGGAGAAAATATTTGCAAAAGATGTGACCAACAAGAGATAAATTTCCAAAATATACAAGCACCTCATACAGCTATATATATATATATATATATATATATATATATATATATATACTTTAAAAACCTATTCAAAAAACAGGCAGAAGACTAAATTGACATTTGTCCAAAGAAGACATACAGATGGCCAACAGACACATGAAAGATGTTCAACATCGCTAATTGTAAGAGAAATACAAATCAAAACTACAGTGAGATAACATCTCATATGGGTCAACATGGACAGCATCAAAAAATCTACAAACAATAAATGCTGGAGAGGATGTGGAGGAAAGGGAACCCTCCTGCACTGCTGATAAGAATATAAATTGATACAGTCACTAAGGAGAATAGTATGGAGGTTCCTTAAAAAACTAGCTTTACCATATTATCCAGCAATCCTACTCCTGGGCACATATCCAGAAAAGACAAAAACTCTAATTTGAAAAGAATCATGCACCACTATGTTCATAGAAGCATTATTCACAATAGCCAAGACATGGAAATAACCTGTGTCCATTGATAGATGATTGGATAAAGATGCGGTGGTGGTTCGTATCTGACCCTTGTGACCCCATGGACTGTAGCCAGCCAGGCTCCTCTGTCCATAGGATTTCCCAGGCAAGAATACTGAAGTGGGTTGTCATTTTCTTCTCCAGGGGATCTTCCCGACCCAGGGACTGAACCCAGGTATCCTACACTGCAGGTGGATTCTTTACCGACTGAGACACCAAGGAAGCCCAAAGAAAATGTGGGGGGTATGTGTGTGTGTTTAAATATTACACAAACAGTATGGAATATTACTCAGTGAAGAATGAAATAATGCCATCTGCAGCAACATGGATGGACCTAAGATTATCATACTAAGTCAGACACAAAGAGAAAAGATAGTATGACATCACATATATGTGGAATCTAAAAAAATGACACAAACTTATTTATAAAACAGAAACAGACTCACAGATATAAAAGACAAACTTACAGACACCAAAAGGGAAAAGTGGGGGGAGGATGGATTAGGAGCTCGGGATTAACAGATAGGAACTACTACATACAACACAGGTAAACACCTACAATGGAAGAATCTGAAAATGAATATATCCTTATGCTGCTAAGTCACTTCAGTCGTGTCCGACTCTGTGCGACCCCATAGACGGCAGCCCACCAGGCTCCCCGTCCCTGGGATTCTCCAGGCAAGAACACTGGAGTGGGTTGCCATTTCCTTTTCCAATCCATGAAAGTGAAAAGTGAAAGGGAAGTCACTCAGTCGTGTCCGACCCTTAGCATGGACTGCAGCCCACCAGGCTCCTCCATCCATGGGATTTTCCAGACAAGAGTACTGGAGTGGGGTGCCATTGCCTTCTCCGAATATATTCTTATAAATATATATATATAAATATATACATACTTATATATAAATATATACACATGCTCTCTAAATTGCTTTGCTGTACACCAGAAACTAACACAACCATATAAAATAATTATATTTCAATTTAAAACAAGAAAAAAAAGAAATTTAATTCTTAGGTCTCACCTCAGACATGCTGAATCAGAAACTTTGGGGATAAGGTCCAGCCATCTTGTGTTTTCACAAGTCCCCTAAAGAATATCCTAGAACCATGCATCTAATTGAGTTAGATTACTGCTGAAATGTCTCATTTTAAGGACCAGGTCAAAAGAAAATTATTTCAAACTGCTTTGTTGAAAATATATTGAATCTCTTATATGGCTGTGAATTAAGAGTGTTGTAGCAAACTCACAGAATGAAAAGATTGTGAAGAGCCCTGGGAAGTCATTAAGGCAGATTGTTTCCAAAGCTGTCAGTTACAGAAATCTAAAGTTCTATGAAGCATGTCTGCTGCTGCTGCTGCGCTAAGTCGCTTCAGTCGTGTCAGACTCTCTGCGACCCCATAGACGGCAGCCCACCAGGCTCCCCCGTCCCTGGGATTCTCCAGGCAAGAACACTGGAGTGGGTTGCCATTTCCTTCTCCAATGCAGGAAAGTAAAAAGTGAAAGTGAAGTCGTTCAGTCGTGTCCGACTCTTAGTGACCCCATGGACTGCAGCCTACTAGGCTCCTCCGTCTATGGGATTTTCCAGGCAAGAGTACTGGAGTGGGGTGCCATTGCCTTCTCCAGAAGCATCTCTAGGGGTTTCCTAAAAGAAAATGTATTCACATGTTTGACTGGTGATTGCTCCCCTGACCATCCAGAGTTTGTTGCCAAAAGACATGGAATTCTGTGTCAGGAGATCATTTTGGAGCTTTAGGATAGAATCAACATCTTACTTGTCTTTGTATCTACGTTCACCTTCCATAGTGCCAAGCAGAGAGCAAACATAATAAACATATATGTTAATGAATGAATGGATGGAATAGTCACCTCATGGATCTTAGTTGTAAGTAACTTCCACTAATATTCCAGGATCACTTTGAAAAAAAATCCCATTTGGATAGCTTATTCTTGTTAGGTTAAAGAATACTAACTGCCTCACATATGTGGCCAGTCTTTTTAGCAGTTATGGATTTTACCTATCAAATATTAAGAATGCTCCCAACTATTCCAAAAGAAAACAAACATATGAAGGTAAGTGCTTATTTCATTTCTTGAAATATCTATATGATATCTCCGTTGCTGCATGTTAACCTCTTCATTGACTAACTCAGGTTTCTCAACCTCGGCACTATTGACATTTTGGGCTGGATAATTCTTTGTTATAGAAGCTGTTCTGTGCATTACAGCAGCATCAACAACTGTTCCTGAGCTCCCTTATCCCGCTGTGACAACCCAAATGTCTCCAGATACTGCCAAGTGTCTGCTGGTGGGGGATAAAATTGCCCAGGCTGAGAATTCTTGCTTTAATGTAATACTAAAAGGAGAAGAGTCATTTTCCTGCTTTTCTTCAAAGCTATGAAACAGGCTTCAAGAAAGAACGTATGTTCCACATTTCTCTTTAGTTCATTGTGGAGGACTCTGTGATAGGGACAGCCCTTTCTACTTGAAATGATTTGGTTCATAAATCCTCATTATTTTAGGCCTGTTTTCTTAGAACAATTTTATCTTAGGAGACGCAAATTAACAAACTCTAAGTATCTTTTTTACACTTGCTGTGATTTTCTATACTGATTCAGCACTGAATTCCATTAGAAGACATTTTTATTTAATAAATAATAAATAACATATAGACTGGCTAAAGGAACACTGCACAAATCCATAATACAGTGCTAGCATTAACAGAAGAGTTTTTATCTACTTCATTACAGTATTTCAAAAAACTAAGTAAAACCTACACTAAAATAAAATGTAATAATAACTTTTATTACATCCTACCTCAAGATTCTATCCCTGGAAAGACATCATTGCTTCTGGAATTCACTTCCTGGTATTGAAATATGGTAATAATGCTAATTCTCTCTTCTTTTTAATCTTATGTTATTTTTAATATTCATTTTTATTTATTTATTTCTTTGGCTGCACCAGGTCTTAGTTGGGGCATGTGAAATCTTTTTAGTTCCACCCTCTATTTCTGGATTTATTTTCTGTTACTGTATGAGGGCTTAGCACTGTTTGAACATTCCTTCACTTCTGTCCTCCATATTCTCAGTATAAATACAGTACTATTTTTACTAAAATTGTCAGTGCTTAATGACACCCTTGTTGACACCCTCACATTAATGTCCTCTTAATGTCCCCTCCCTTACTATGTGGGTCTATACTTTAAATATTCCTCTTCTTTTTTTTTTTTCATTTAGTGGCATTTTGAGAGGGAGAGGAGATAAAAACATATGGCCATCACATATTTAACAGGAAATTAAAACTATTTTTGAAAAATTATAAAAATCTCAAAATTTTACTGTTAGAAGGTAGAAATATCTACTTCACCCTCACCACTTGGATTTAGTACAAATAAAAGCTAGGACTTTTTTTTTTAAAGAAAACAAGTGATGTTAACTAGACTTACTGTAATCATTTTGCAATATAAATAACTATTGAATCATTATGTTATACATCTGAAATTAATATAATGTGATATGTCCATTATATTTCAATAAAAACATAAGTAAAAGGTAGGTTACCAGAAATATTTCAATTCTTCTCCTTCTGTACACTTGGAATACAGTTATTTCTATTCCATGATAAATCTCTTCTCTCTTCTGACCTTGCTAATTTTATCTACCAGGACCATTGAAACCTGGGAAACATCTGGCAGCCGTACATCATGAAACCACATGCTCTTTTTCCATGAGAAACAGTAGTGTAATAAATGTCTCCTGTATCAGAAAAAGAGAATAAAATCTTAGTTTTAGTTTTTCATAAAAAATAATTCTTGTACCATCAATCAATAACAATCAAGAAATCAGGACCACCCAGATAACAATAGCAGAGGACTAAAAACAAGATACCCTATTAACATGACAAATGAAGAAGATACTAGGTGAGAAGAACCCTCTATATAACAAACAAAGCCCACAATTTCCAAATTGTGGGAATCAAAGTCAAGCAGTTAATTACCAACAAAGACAATAACAGCGCTCCTTTTGTCTTTCACAGTGAATGCACAATTAACACTTAATCTAAGACTGGGAATAAGCTATCTATAATCTACTGAAAAAGACCATCTGCTTCTATAAATTTTGTTCTTATACACTTGCCAAAAGAAGAGAACATATTAACAAAATAATGGGCCCTGCACTGTTAATTGCTAGGTTGTTTGCAGTTGTGCTGTTGCTATTAGAATTTAATAAGCCATTCCTTCTGCTAAATTAATAAGCAGCCAAGATTATGTAATAGCTGCTTTCAGCTGCTAATTATTTTTCCCATAATTCCTCTCCCTCCCTCCCCTTAACCCCCACCTTTTCTTGGCTAGGAACATCAGAGACTGCCAGTATGTCATCAGCAAGTCTCCCGTCCTCATTTTCAGAACCACAGACCAAGATGAGAGCACAGCCAATGACTTTAAACTTGGAGGTAGTTATCTCAGGAAATTTGAGGACATGAGTTTTGCACAGAAAAGCAGCTTTTCTAGATTTGGATTCAGAGGGCGAGTTTTCATTACATACTATTAGATCTGTCTTTGGCTAATGGCATGTTTTGTGTAGTAAGGGAGAAATGGGACATTAACATGTGCCTCTGGGACAGGACTGGTCAGGTTGCTGAGAGAAATTTGGACAGGGGGCCTAAAGACCTACAGAAAGTCAACTCTGTGCTTTATGTTGACCACTTTTTAAATATTACAGTAAATGTTTATCATACACATTAGTAGCAAAATTTCCAAGCAGCATAGCAGTGTCTGAAAGGGAAGGTAATATACATTTTTATCTTGGCAAAGGGCATTAAAAAATGCCCCCAAATCCCTATTATGTACTTAGTTTTACAGACATTTTAACACACATTAAAAGAACACAATTCCTAATAAAGGATTCCTTTTGATTAAACTTCGCTTCCTAGAAAACTTTCCCTTTGGGCCATTAAAAAATTCTGGCGACTATGTTTGGGTACCTCTGCAAAAAGGCCATAGCTTAACAAAAGCAATATTCTAAATTTCCTTTGTAAGAACCGGTGACTGGGATAATGAATAGCAATTCGACATGAGAAACCCGTGGCTGCTCAAGCAAGGTCACTTAATCCCGTAGGGCTCCTCTTTCCTCATCTGTAAAAGATGAGTCGGACTGGATGATTCAACTACTCTCACTCGAAAAAAATGGACATCCATTATGTGCCAGACACAATGCTCAGCACCATGGCTCTTAACTAACAAATCTACCGTTTTAGAGTCCGTATCAGTCAACTCACATTTATTAGTGGTGTTACATATCAGGCAGGGAACTAGGCTGGGATGCAAAATGAAAACTCAAGATGTGCTAATGGGTATATGGGTGAGTGAGGCTTCATAGGAGCTGTGATATTTGAGAGCAAGGGCATGCCAGGCAGACAAAGTCGTCGGCAAGACTAAACTGGAATCAAGCGGCTGTGGGGGAGGTGAGGGTGAAAGAAGCGGAATCTAGAAGAGGTGCCGATCACGCTTTTCAGCAGGGAACGGACAGTAACTCCTCAGGTTCGCAGCAATGAGGATGGGAGAGGCAAGCTCCGGCAAGAGACACTTGCACAGTTTGGGGCGAAAAGGTGTCTAGGACTGCAGCACTGCGATGGGAAGGGCCGGATTCTGGATGGTTTTGAGGCAAAGTAATTGCAAAAAAGCCTTCTAAACGCGTGCACGAGCTCCACGAAAGAGCTTTGTTTTCTTCCGAGTTGCAGCACTCCCTCTCTCCCCTCACCAACAGCACTGGCCATTACACGGTCCCGTCCCACCCTCTTGCGGCACCGAGAGTTATCGGAGCTCGAATGTGGGTCTTGGAAGTACGGACCTCCCCTGCCCAGCTTAGTACGGTCAATAAACGGCACAGTGAAACACTATCTTCTCCCCACAAAATAGACCTGACAGCCGCGCGCGTCAGAGAAGCGCACTCAGGTTAGCGCAGGCGCGCCAGCCCTGGCAACAGCCGCTTCCGGGTCACGTGGCCTGGCTTCCGGTCCGGACCTCCCCTCTCGGTAGAGACGCGGCCAATCAGATTCCTCGGACTTCGCGGTCACCTGAGCTGCCTTCGGAGCCGTTGGCAACAGCCGAGCTGCATCCAGCGCACCGCCCAGCCCACCCCTCCGCTCGCCGCAGCCCCGGCTCCTCCCTCGTCCGGCCCCCGGGGCGGGGTCTGTCGGCTCGCCCTCCCCTCTGAGCCTAAGCCTTCCCTCCGCGAACCGGGTCTCCTCCCCACAGCAAAACGGCTTCTCTTCCTCAGCTCAGCGACAGGGGCTTCCCCTTAGTCGCCGCCGCCGACGCTGCCGCCGCCGCCGCCGCCGGCCGAGCCTCGCCGCCGCCGCGGCCCGCGGCCGCCGTAAGTCCCGGGAGGCGAGCGGGGACACCAGGGTCGGGGAGTGGGGAGGGAGGGTCGGGCGAGCCCCCCGCCGCCCCGCGACCGCCTGGACGACAATGAAGGATTGCTACAACCCACAATGCAGCCACAAAGACAGAACCCTGTTACTCAGGGTTATCAAGGCAAGAATGCTGATGTGGTTTGCCATTACCTTCTCTGGTAGACCAAATTTACAACTGATGTTTTTGAACTGTGGTGTTGGAGAAGACTCTTGAGAGTCCCTTGGACTGAAAGGAGATCAAACCAGTCAGTCCTAAAGGAAATTAATCCTGAATATTCACTGGAAGGGCTGATGCTGAAGCTGAAGCCCCAATACTTTGGCCACCTGATGCAAAAAGCTGACTCATTAGAAAAGACCCTGATGCTGGGAAAGATTGAAGGCAAGAGGAGAAGGGGATGACAGAGGATGAAATGGTTGGATGGCTCCAAGAGATGGTCAAAGACAGGGAAGCCTGGCATGCTGCAGTCCATGGGGTCACAAAGAGTCAGACATGACTGAGCAACTGAACACCACCACCACTTAGGGTTGAAAGCATTCTAATCAATATACAGTCTAATTAAAGGACTCTGTAATTAGAGGCATACAAGAGAATCCTATTATTTTTGCAAATGTTTAAACTTTCCCCAGAGAAATAAATGTAAACTCATACAAATTATGTGAGTGTTTCATACCTGCTAACTTGTTTCCTTGTGCAAAACCTCATGGGAGGTTTCTGCTTTCATCAGTGGATGGGCCCTGCCACCTGTAAATGCTCTGCTAATCCAATTCCAACCATCTCTGCTCAGTCTCCCAGGAGCCACAATTTCCCTGTACAGAGAGAGTGTGACTATGCTTTGCACTGAACAATTCCCCACCTCCGACCTTTACCCACATAGCCACTCATTCTTTCACTCCAGCCTCCTTGTAGCCAATGACCCCAGAGAGTAAGGATTTCAGACCATGGCCTAAAACACAGTAGGCTAAAGGGATAACACCAGACTCTGGCATCACTGGTGAAGTTGACTATCAAAGAAAGAGCTGTTTTAGTGTCCTAAGACCTTTTCAGCAAAGATAGTGCAAACTTGCTAAAAATCAGAGGAGAAAGCAAAGGGAAGGTTAATGTTTAAGCTCAGAGAAGGGCTGGCTTCATTTGAAAAGTTTTACACCACTTTAAGTTTCCTTCTGAAGACTTAACGGTATTAATTATACATTTGTGTTCAAAGTATTAACACACAGACAAGAAGTCAGGTGGATGTTAGGTGTTAAGTAGATAGTAAAACTTTTCTTTATTCTGGTTCCCTCACCTCTTTGAGATGGTGGTTTCAATGAGATCCTGAGCCAGCTACCAAAATTAGAACTAGACACATTGTTGTAGCCTGGTGGAGCAGAGACCAGAACCTGCCCCATGACTCGAGGGTAAGGCAAACTGCACCCTCGTGACGGTCCTAGTAAGCATGCCGAAGGGGATATTCTTGGGGCCGGACGTGCTCGCTGCTCCACTTTACTGCCTACCCCTGCGTCCATCCCCATGGAAACAAAACAAGATATTCCTGATCAACAGCAGAGCCTTAACTTTACTCCCTTTTTACGGTGTGCTAATCAAGCTCCCCAGTATAGCTATTCCCTCATGTGACTTCTGCCAAATAAAAGTGTGAGCAGGAGGGCCCCCTGACTCCCCACTTGCCAAATTATATATGTCTGTTATGTGCTCTCCCCTGTTTCAGGTCTTTCTCGCCCATTGTGCTAAACCAACACAACTGAATTCTGATCAAAAGGGTGGGAATGAAATAAAATAAACGAAATAACTTATCTCTGCTCTTGGCAGTTTCATGAAATACATCAATAGCAGGTCATGGTGACACTTGGAAAGGGACCAGACAGAGGCCTAATGAAGAGGCTGACCCCTCCAGTCCTATGAGAGAAGCATGATCCTGTCCAGGATGAAGTCTAGAACAGCCACTGCCCACAGAGCTGACACACGGCAGCCTGGCCAGCCACCACAGTGACGGCCCCTCACACCCTGCTCAGCTGACTGAAGCCCAAGTGTCGTGACTGTGGCCACGGTCCCTTTCCTGCAAGGACGTGGTAACCGCATCAAGTAACCTGTGGTCTCAATTCCACATACTGTTAAAAATGCAATCTCTAGACCTTCTTATGGGCCCTCTTTCCTGAAACTGACCTTCCCAAGAGCACGTGCTCTGGTGAAGATGCTGGGCAAGTGGCTGTGCTAGCTCCCCTTTCACAACCACCCTTTAAAACAAGGCACACCTCCCACTCATTCCTACTCTTATAGGCTGTACTGGTCTAGAACTGAAAACTGTTCAGGTATCTGTCTAAGGCCACTGCACATACTGGTATCAACTCCCTTAAAGAGAAATTACTCTGACACATGTTAAAATGTTATGAAAGACTTTATTCAAGACTATGAGCCCAGGGGAGAGTGTGATGGAGCTGAATCCCAAAACCAACAAGGATAAGTGGGGGGTTTAGAGCCATGGAGCAGAGTGAGGGAGTCAGGGGATGGAAAATCACTAGCAAGGCGAGGGGCACTCTTGCTAAGCTGACTTAAGAGAATTCTTGCTGAAGGCAGGGCAAAGTTATTGGATATCAAGGGTAGCGGGATAACTTAGAAAGATTCTTGCTAAATGGGGGTCAGTGCAGACCGATGTGCAAGGCCAAGGAGAAGGCTAGTCAAGAAGACAGCTCAAAAGAACCTCGCTGAAGTCCCATCAAGGAGATTACCCTCATCCATGCATTCTTTACACCTCAGGTGTTCTCAAATATTTCGCTTTTAATTAAATTGAAAAACAGCCTGATCATAGTTTACTATGAGGTTTGGGCACATTACTCAGAAGAAGTACAACATGAAACTTCTTCCATTTCTACCAGTGATACATGATCTAAATGAAAAAAAAAAAAAAAACCCTCATCCACTTCACTCAGAAATGTATTGTCAGTAAATGTTTACTGTTTAATAATGTGGGGTTTTTTTTTTGCAGTTTATTTATTTTAAATTTTTATTTTTACTTTATTTTACTTTACAAATCCATCTCGGGTGTACATGAGTTCCCAATCCTGAACCTCCCCCTCCCCTGACCTCCCACCCCATATCAACTCTCTGGATCATCCCTGTGCACCAGTCCCAAGCATCCTGTATCCTGTATCGAACACAGACTGGAGNTCTCAAATATTTCGCTTTTAATTAAATTGAAAAACAGCCTGATCATAGTTTACTATGAGGTTTGGGCACATTACTCAGAAGAAGTACAACATGAAACTTCTTCCATTTCTACCAGTGATACATGATCTAAATGAAAAAAAAAAAAAAAACCCTCATCCACTTCACTCAGAAATGTATTGTCAGTAAATGTTTACTGTTTAATAATGTGGGGTTTTTTTTTTGCAGTTTATTTATTTTAAATTTTTATTTTTACTTTATTTTACTTTACAAATCCATCTCGGGTGTACATGAGTTCCCAATCCTGAACCTCCCCCTCCCCTGACCTCCCACCCCATATCAACTCTCTGGATCATCCCTGTGCACCAGTCCCAAGCATCCTGTATCCTGTATCGAACACAGACTGGAGATTCGTTCTTACATGATAGTATACATGTTTCAGTGCCATTTTCCCAAATCATCCCACCCTCTTGCTCCCCCTCAGAGTCCAAAAGTCCATTCTATACATCTGTGTCTCTTTTGCTGTCTCGCATACAGGGTTATCATTACCATGTTTCTAAATTCCATATATATGTGTTAGTATACTGTACTGGTGTTTTTCTTTCTGGCTTACTTCACTCTGTAATAATGTTTTTCTGTTTAATAATATTAGTTTGTAATATATTTATATTGTTTCAATCAAATGGATAGTAATAGCTGTAATAATAACTTTAACCTTTCAATGATTTATCTGAGGAAATGTTTCAAAAATTAACTCAAGATATATATTTTTTCACTATAAAAATGGATATCAGAAACAGACTATTAAGCATAGATTTCACTAGAATAAAGTTCTGTGGGGGAAGTAGAATGGAAACAGAAGATTAAAGAGAAAAGCATATGATATAAAATTTCCAAATGTTATAAGAAGAACTTGTTTGTTTATTTTTAAAGGAATTATAAGACACAACCTAGAAGCTGAGAATTGTTTTATTCAGCAGATATACTGAGGACATAAGCCCTGGAGATAGGTCCTCAGGTAGTGGAAAGACTGTTCCAAAGATGTAAGGGAGGAGCCAAAACATGTAGTTAAAAGAGTATTAAAAGATTACGGTTAAAGAAAACCAAGCAGCCTGGGACTTCCCTGGTGGCCCAGTGGTTAAGACTCTGTGCTCCCAACGCAGGGGGCCTGAGTTCAACCTCTGATCAGAGAACTAGATCCCACCTGCCACTACTAAAGATCTCGCAGGCTGCAACAAAGACACTGCATAAATAAATATTTTTTAAAAAAAAGAAAACCTGGCATCTCAAGTTAATGAATTTACTACTTTTCTAAGTATGAGAAGGTGCAAGTGTCTACGTTCTTTGAAATCATTCCTTTGCAATGCATTTTAACTATTTAGGGACAGTATCCTGTTTTTCTCTATCCTATATCCCCTTAGGGTGCACAGTCTGGGAGGCAGCAGTAACTGCTGCTTAGAAGCCACAACATCCTTTGTTTACTGATACCGCAGGTGACATTTGTTACTGGGTTTTTTTTTTTTTTGGTTGTACTAGGTCCTCAAGGCTGTGCACAGGCTTTCTCTAGTTGTGGTGAGCAGAGGCTACTCTTCTAGTTGTGGTGTGTGGATTTCCCACTGTGGGAGCCTCTCTTGTTGCAGAAACTACTATTGAAGAAACCAAGCACTATATCAGAGAGTTGGATAACTCGGGTTTACTACGCCAGCGGGCCCAGGGGAGTTAACACTGCAGGCTCTGAGCCCCGAACAAAGGGGTTACAGAGTTTTTATAGACAGATTATAGTGGGTAACACTGGCTGTTAATAAGCTGGTTTAAACTAAAGGGTTTCGCATGTGCGGAAACAGCAGTCAGGATGGGGAGGGGGAAGCCTGACGTTTACACAGACAGGCATGATTAAGCAGGTTTGCAGGGGCCAGGCGATTGCAAAGAGCAGGACAAGGGTGAGTGAGATAAGCTCCAGCTCACAGTATTCTTAAGTCCTCACTTTCTGAGACTATATGACCTACGTGATCCAGACTACAAGAAGCAAGCTGAGTAACAGAGGCAGAAAGAGCAGCAGGTTATGGAAAACTTTAATTTTTCCTCCTTGCAGGCACACGGGCTTCAGTAGTTATGGCACATGGGCTTCTCTGCACTGCAGCACGTGAGACCTTCCCAGACCAGGTATCGAACCAGTCTCCCTGCACTGGCAGGCAGATTCTGAACCATGGAATCACCAGGGAAGTCCTGGCTACTGGCATTTACATTTCACTCGATACGAGTGCTATTCTAGTTTAATTTTAAATAGCTAACTTTCACAATAGACAAGAGATCAAATCCATTCATCTCATTGAATCCAATTCATTAGTCATTTACAATCTGCAATAAAAGACTGCATGTCAAGTTAAAAAATATGTGCAGGTGTATATAGTTTCTGAAAGTTCCTTCAGTCAGTCAGTCAGTTCAGTCGCTCAGTTGTGTCCGACTCTTTATGACCCCATGAATTGCAGCACGCCAGGCCTCCCTGTCCATCACCAACTCCCGGAGTTCACTCAGACTCATGGCCATCAAGTTGGTGATGCCATCCAGCCATCTCATCCTCTGTCGTCCCCTTCTCCTCCTGCCCCCAATCCCTCCCAGCATCAGAGTCTTTTCCAATGAGTCAACTCTTCGTATGAGGTGGCCAAAGTACTGGAGTTTCAGCTTTAGCATCATTCCTTCCAAAGAACACCCAGGACTGATCTCCTTCAGAATGGACTGGTTGGATCCTCTTGCAGTCTCAAGAGTCTT
>SJXQ01002485.1:140692-152195 GCA_006408695.1 Aepyceros melampus
ATAACTTTCCTTCCAAGGAGTAAGCGTCTTTTAGTTTTATGGCTGCAGTCACCATCTGCAGTGATTTTGGAGCCCCCAAAAATAAAGTTTGACACTGTTTCCACTGTTTCCCCATCTATTTCCCATGAAGTGATGGGACCAGATGCCATGATCTTCGTTTTCTGAATGTTGAGCTTTAAGCCAACTTTTTCACTCTCCTCTTTCAATTTCAGCAAGAGGCGTTTTAGTTCCTCTTCACTTTCTGCCATAAGGGTGGTGTCATCTGCATATCTGAGGTTATTGATATTTCTCCCGGCAATCTTGATCCAAGCTTGTGTTAATTCCAGCCCAGCGTTTCTCATGATGTACTCTGTATATAAGTTAAATAAGCAGGGTGACAATATACAGCCTTGACGTACTCCTTTCCTATTTGGAACCAGTCTGTTCTTCCATGTCCAGTTCTAACTGTTGCTTCCTGACCTGCATATAGGTTTCTCAAGAGGCAGGTCAGGTGATCTGGTATTCCCATCTCTTTCAGAATTTTCCACAGTTTATTGTGATCCACACAAAGTCTTTGGCACAGTCAATAAAGCAGAAATAGATGCTTTTCTGAAACTCTTTTGCTTTTTCCATGATCCAACAGATGTTGGCAATTTGATCTCTGGTTCCTCTGCCTTTTCTAAAACCAGCTTAAACATCTGGAAGTTAATGGTTCATGTATTGCTGAAGCCTGGCTTGGAGAATTTTGAGCATTACTTTACTAGCATGTGAGATGAGTGCAATTGTGCAGTAGTTTGAGCATTCTTTGGCATTGTCTTTCTTTGGAATTGGAATGAAAATTGACCTTTTCCAGTCCTGTGGCCACTGCTGAGTTTTCCAAATTTGCTGGCATATTGAGTACAGCACTTTCACAGCATCATCTTTCAGGGTTAGAAATAGCTCCACTGGAATTCCATCACCTCCACTATCTTTGTTCGTAGTGATGCTTTCTAAGGCCCACTTGACTTCACATTCCAGGATATCTGGCTCTAGATGAGTGATCACACCATCATGATTATCTTGGTTGTGAAGATCTTTTTTGTGTAGTTCTTCTGTGTATTCTTGCCACCTCTTAGTATCTTCTGCTTCTGTTAGGTCTATACCATTTCTGTCCTTTATCAAGCCCATCTTTTCAGGAAATGTTCCCTTGGTGTCTCTAATTTTCTTGAAGAGATCTCTAGTCTTTCCCATTTAAGAGAGTATAAAAACCAAAACCTTTGACACTCTCTGAGCTAGAGAAAAATGGTCAGGTGGAAAGTGACAAGAATTAGTAAAAAAGAACAAAAGAAAGAAGCCAAGGTTCCTGAAAAGAATCCTGAATTGTTTGAAATATACCATATCAGTAGAGAGCAGCTGAGTTTGCAGAGACTTTAACTAAAGGCAGAGACTCTGCAGCAGTGCAAGAATGATGGGGCTATGGGCCTTTTCAACACCCCACACTCTTCCCATCCCCACTTCTCATCCTGGCTTCTTTTCTAACTAAGAAAACAAGGTGGGCTTCCCAGGTGGCACAGTGGTGAAGAATCTGCCTGCCACTGCAGGAGATACAAGAGTCATGGGTTGGATCCCAGGGTCAGGAAGATTCCTTGGAGTATGAAATAGCAACCCACTCCAGTATTCTTGTCTCAAAAATTCCATGGACAGAGAAGCCTGGCTTGCTACAGTCCATGGGGCTGCAAAGAGTTAGACACGACTGAGCACACACACACACACACACACACACGGAAACAAGGTACTACAAGTAGGAACTTTCAGAAACCCTCACAAACACACTCCTATACTCCCCACCCACACTCTCTCCAGGAAGCGATAGTTTGATTCTTTTGAAAAAACTGTCACAAATTACAAAACACCAAGAGACCAAGACAAGCTAAAGAGCCAAATGGTTCCACTCATCTTTACTTCCCAGTCTAGGTGTGACCTGTATGGATGCTGCCTTCTGCTCCTCCATCAAATCAGTATAGAAGGGAGAAAAGAACGTTTACTTCCTTTACCCAGGGCAACAATGAAGAGCCAAAGATGACAATAATCACAATCTTCCTTTCACTTTTTTTTGAACAGTTGGGACAACGGAGGATGACATCGTTTTGATGGCATCATCGATTCAATGGACATGAGTTTGAGCAAACTCCAGAAGATGGTGAATGACAGGATGCATGCTGCAGTCCATGGGGTCGCAAAGAGTTGGACACGGTTGCGAGACTGAACAACATCAACAAAAAGGCAAGAAAGCACAATTTTTAAACAAAAAGGTATTTGCGGGTCTTCCTTGGTGGCTCAGTAAAGATCTGCCTTCCAATGCAGAAGATGTGGGTCTGGTTCCTGATCTGGGAAGGTTCCACGTCTCAGAGCAACTAAGCCAGTGCTCCACAACTGTTGAGCCTGTGCCCTAAAGCCTGGGAGCCACAACTACTAAGCCTATGAGCTGCAATGGCTGAAGCCCATGTGCCCTAAAGCCTGTGCTCTGCAGCCAGAAAAGGCACCTCAATGAGAAATCTGCACATCACAACTAGAGAGTAGTCCCCACTGAACAAAATCAAAGAAAAGCACATGCAGCAACAAAGACCCAGTACATCCAAAAATAAATAAATAAAAGCACACATTCTTTTAGAAAAGGTATTTTTTGGAACCCTCTCTCCATTTTGGCAGGGAATCTTGCTTAGGAACAAGTGATGATATGCACAATCTGCTAGTCTATCCTGAGTGGAGAGCTAAATTTCAAGTGGTAAATTTTCCCAGAGCTTCCCTCTGGGAAAGCTGGGGCACTTCTTTCTTATAGGTGATTCAATTGAGTTGATGAGAACCTAAGTAATTCACTCAAAAGCCTGCCAGACAATAGACAAAGAGCTGAGATTCCACAACACATCTCTGAATGTTCATATCCTCTAAAAATCATGTTGAAATCCCAAAACCAGGGTGGTGGCATTAGGAGGTAGGAACACTCAAAATGTGATTAGATCACAGTGCAGAGTCCTCATAAATGCTCTTATAAAAGATAGATGCTCTTATAAAAGAGACTCCACAGAGACTGCTAACCCCTTCTACCATGCGAAGACACAGACAGAGGTGCCAGCTGTGAACCAGGAAGAGAGTCCTCACCAGAAATGGACCTTGCCAGTGTCCTGACTGATCTGCCAGCCTCCAGAACTTTTGTTGTTTATAAACCACCCAGTAGGTAGTATTCTGTATATTGTTATAGCAGCTCAAATGGCCTAAGACAATATCTAAACAAGAAACTAACTACTATCACATGTCTTCTGTGCTTCAAGGACACAACTGATCAATTTCAAACCTGGTTTATAAGATACTTTTCTTTGTTCTGGTCTGAGGATATTGTGCTCTTCAAGAACTTTGAAGTATGCAGATGCACTTCTTGAAAAAATATGTATCTTCATATTCATTGCCTCTCTGTATTCGCTGACTGCTTGACTCATTAACCCCAACCAGCAAAGGTCACCATATCCAACTCACCAAGCACAACAGCTTTGCATAAAGCTCTCAACTGCTCTGCAGCATGAGCACAAAATAGCTCCCAAATTTAGATATCTTGCTGGAGTTCTACACTTTCATTTGTTGGCTCTTTCCTCACCAAGGAAACACTTCAAAACACTGCATATTTAAAGCTAAATTCTGACTTTTTAAAATTAAGGACATCAGTATTCTCCAAGTCAAAATCTCAATCATCTACTTCAACCCAGATGACAGTCTCCATCTTTGATCTGGCTCAGTTCAATATTTTTAATACTCCATTGGAAAAGCTGAAAATGGTATGCTAATGAAATCTGTATATGGCACAAAACCATAAAGGACACCTGATTTAAAAAAAAACAGTATTCAAACAGGCTTAAGAAGATGAGATGAAGGAAGTAACATAAAATATAATTAGAATGAATAATATAGTCCTCAATTCAAGTTTTAAATATTGTACTAAACACTCTACAACTGTTATGAGGATTTGTGGGTTACCACCAGCTGGTGTTAAAAAGATCTAAGTGTCACTGCAAAGTCAAGGTGAATCTCTTGGATTATTTTATCTGCATAACGAAAAGGCCTAAACAAGGGCTGTGACAGTGCCAGTGAGAGCACACCTACAAAACGGGGTGTCCTTATTGTTCAAACAAGTCTTAGTGGGGGAGACATGGGAGTCGAGCCAAAGGCTGCATGACAAAATGCACACAACACTGAACTCATTCCTTCTAAAAAGTGCACCAACACCCCAGCCCACTTAACAAGAGCAGCTCCATAAGCAACGTCCCATGCCAAGGATCACAGGCAAGTAAATACATCAGCAGTAACACACAGATGGACAGCAAAGTAACCTTGCAGACCTTACGCAGATCTTACAAAGATATACCAAGCCTATGGAAGAGACAGAAATGTCTGGCAGGTACCTGTTGATAATGACCCTGCTGCTGCTGCTACTAAGTCACTTCAGTCGTGTCCGACTCTGTGCGACCCCACAGATGCTCAAAACAGAATGTTATTAATTAAAAAAGACCAAGAAAAGCTGGAAATGGCCCTCCCGCCCCCACCTGGAGATGGTGGGATTATTACTCAAGCAAGAAATTCTGGAAAAACAGATAAAATTCTTAATATGATCATGCCACTAACTTCCAAAGTCAAGTGAGGACTATGCTATTATGCATCACAGACTTTTACCAGAAAAATAATTCCCCCCCTCACCCATTGATTCAATTCTAAAAATGGAATAAAATGAACTTATTTTATAATCTGGGCTTTGCTTTTTCCAAATTAAGCTAAATCAAACTTTTTCCTAGTATGAAACTTTGAACCCTGTTTTATTCACTCTTGAGTGGTCTTTTTCCCATTTCAGTTTAGTCACTCACTTCAGTGTCCACCTCTTTGAGACCCCATGGAGGTGCAGCGTCCCTGTCCATCATCAACTTCCATTACCAAGTCCCAGAGCTTGCTCAAACTCACATCCACTGAGTTGGTGATGCTATCCAACCATCTCATCCTCTGTCATCCTGTTTTCCTCCTGCCCTCAATCTTTCCAAGCACCAGGGTCTTTTCCAAAGAGTCAGTTCTTCACATCTGGTGGCCAAAGTATTGCAGCTTCAGCTTCAGCATCAGTCCTTCCAATGACTATTCCAATGAGTATTCAGGTTTGATTTCCTTTAAATTCACTGGCTGGATCTACTTGCAGTCCAAGGGACTCTCAAGAATCTTCTCCAACACCACAGATCAAAAGCATCAATTCTTCGGCACTCCACTTTCTTTATGGTCCAACTCTCACATCCATACTTGAGTACTGGAAAAACTGTAGCTTTGACTAGATGGACTTTTGTCAGCAAAGTAATGTCTCTGCTTTTTAATATGCTGTCTAGGTTGGCACAGCTTTTCTCCCAAGGAGCAAGCACCTTTTAATTTCAGGGCTGCAGTCACCATCTGCACTGATTTTGGAGCCCAAGAAAATAGTCTCTCACTGTTTCCACTATATCCCCATCTATTTACCATGAAGTGATGGGACTGAATGCAATGATCTTCATTTTCTGAATGTTGAACTTTAAGCCAACTTTTTCACTTTCCTCTTACACTTTCATCAAGAGGCTCTTTAGTTCTTCTTCACTTTCTGCCAGAAGGGTGGTGTCATGTGCATATCTGAGGTTATTGATATTTCTCACGGCAATCTTGCACATCCAGCCCAGCATTGGACATAATGTACTGTGTATAGATGTTAAATAAGCAAGGTCTCAATATACAGTCTTGACATACTCCTTTCCCAGTTTAGAATCATCCCATTGTTCCATGTCTGGTTCTAACAATTGCTTCTTGACTTGCATACAGATTTCTCAGGAGGCATATTAGCTGGTCTGGTATTTCCATCTCTTGAAGAATTTTCCACAGTTTGCTGTGATCCACACAGTGAAAAGCTTTAGCATAGTCAATAAAGCAGAAGTAGACATTTTTCTGGAACTCTCTTGCTTTTTTGATGATCCGACGGATGTTGGCAATTTGATCTCTCGTTCCTCTGCCTTTTCTGTATCCAGCTTGAACATCTGGAATTTCTTGGTTCACATACTGTTGAAGGCTAGCTTGGAGAATTTTCAGCATTATTTTGCTAGCATGTGAGAAGAATGCAATTGTGCAGCAGTTTGAACATTCTTTAGCATTGCCTTTCTTTGGGATTGGAATGAAAACTGACCTTTTCCAGTCCTGTGGCCACTGATGTTTTCCAAATTTGCCAGCATATTGAATGCAGCATTTTCACAGCATCATTTTTTGGATCTGAAATAGCTCAGCTAGAATTCTGTCACCTCCCCTAGCTTTGTTCATAGTGATGTTTCCTAAGACCCACTTGACTTCAGACTCCAGAAGGTCTGGCTTTAGGTAAGTGATCACACCATCGTGGTTTCTGGGTCATTGAGATCTTTTTTGTATAGTTCTTCTGTGTATTCTTGCCACCTCTTCTTAGTATCTTCTGCGTCTGTTGGGTCCATACTGTTCCTATCCTTTATTGTACCTATCTTCTCATGAAATATTCCCTTGGTATCTTTAATTTTCTTGAAGAAATCTCTAGTCTTTCCCATTCTATTGTTTTCCTCTATTTCTTTGCACTGATCACTGAGGAAGGCTTTCTTATCTCCCTTGCTATTCTTTGGAACTTTGCATTCAGATGGATATAAGTTTCCTTTTCTCCTTTGCCTTTCCCTTTCACTCTTCTTCTGTTCTCAGCTATTTGTAAGGCCTCCTCAGACAACCATTTTGCCTTTCTGCATTTCTTCTTCTTGGGGATGGTTTTGATTACTGCCTCCCATACAACGTTATGAACCTCCATCCATAGTTCTTCAGGCACTCTGTCTATCAGATCTAATCCCTTGAATCTACTTGTCACTTCCACTGTATAATCATGAGGGATTTGATTTAGGTCATATCTGAATGCTATAGTGATTTTCCCTACTTTCTTCAATTTAAGTCTGAATTTTGCAATAAGGAGTTCATGATCTGAGCCACAGGCAGCTCCTGGTCTTGTTTTTGCTGACTGTGTAGAGCTTCTTCATCTTTGGCTGAAAAGAATATAATCAATCTGATTTCAGTGTTGACAATCTAGTGATGTCCACGTGTAGAGTCATCTCGTGTGTTGTTGGAAGAGGGTGTTTGCTATGACCAGTGCGTTCCCTTGGCAAAATTCTGTTAGCCTTTGCCCTTTTTCATTTTTGTACTCCAAGGCCAAACTTCACTTTGTACTCCAAGGTCTTTTTCTAGAACCAGTTTTTCAGTGATAATTTCCTAAGCACTGTCCATCCAGTTTGGCAGTTTTCAAAGGGTAGCTGTGAGGATGATGAGACGATTCAAAACCATGTCTTGTGAGAAATGACAGAAGGAAATGAAATCTAGAGAAGAAGACATAGAGACCAACACAGCTGTGTTCAATTAAGGGCTGTCATTTTGATTATATTTCTTCTGAAAAGCACAAGGATACAGAACTAGGACCAGGTAGAAACAATGCAGACATTTCTACTCAATTTAACAGAAAACTTTAACAACTAAAATTATCCAAAATATTGATACATTGCTTGATAGCGAGTTTCCATCTCTACAGGTGTTCACATAATAATTAGCTCTTTGTGTGATTAGCACACAAAGACCCTTCAGAGTCATAGCCAATACATTACCTTCCCTTCTCCTACTGAAGTCGTATTCAGCTCCCTCCTCCAAGGGTCATTACCCATGGTTCTTTTCACTTGTTCAAATATTTATGGAATCCCTACTGTATGCCAGGCACTGTTACAGGAGTTTGGCATATTTCAGTTAACACAAGTGAATCAAAACCTTTGCCTTTATAATGTGTAGATTGTGGGAAGTAAATTCCATCATATTTTGAAGTGAATTAATACAGAGAAAGGAGGGAATTGTTTAGGTTAGAGCCAGTGTGCTGGGAAGAGATTTAGGATGGAATTTTACATAGAGTGATCAAGGTAGGCCTTATCAAGAGGGTGACATCTGAGAGGCCTCATTGAGAGGATAAATTTAGGTTCTAAGAGAATGACTTGCCAGCCCATGGCTAAATAATCCAGTGGCCACTAGGTTAATCTATATACTTCTAGAGTCACTGCCATCCAGCTGGTCTTCACAGGTTTGTATAAGTCAAAGAATGCAAGGTTAATTAGGGCCCCAGAGTCTGTGCCCAGAGTCCCAGGTCCTCTTCACACACCAGGAGCCAGTTCCTGCAGTTCTGAGTAGAGTCCTTCCCACCAGGTTCATTTACCACTGCCACCTCTCACCCTCATCACCTAGCCTCCAGGGAGCTTCCAGAGATAACAAACTTCCTACAGTCTTCTCTTTCATTCAAACTGCATGTTGCTCAGGGACAGCTGCACTGGTTTATTTCAGAAAATTGGCATCCAGGGGCTGCCACATTCATTGCAATTCCAGGGTACAAAAAACAGATGGCATGGACAAAAAACACTCTTAAACATGAGTTGGTTCTAATTCCAAGACTCCTGGGTGTCAAAATACAATGGACTTGGAAAAATACTCAGTCATCCTGTTAATTTCCCTGGTTTCAAGAGACAATGTTCCCTTTCCAGCTGTCTCTAAGAGAAGACCATTCCTTTTTCTAGCCCAAGAAGGGATGTTCTTTGGCCAGAATAACTTTGAAACACATGGTGGCCTCACTTAAAGGTTTCCAGCTTTTCGTCCAGGGGAGGATCAGAAAGATACTGATGCCAGTCTCTTGAATAAAATAACATAGTACAGAGTTTTTTCCCTTTCGAATGGATGCTTACAGAGTCTCCAGCCCAGGCACGGGGGTAATTTTATACTGAATAATATACTACACATTTCTGGGCTCATTTCAGCAAGGACAGAACCCAGAACAAATACTACTCAGTATATAACAAAGTGTCAACAACCTGACCTCTAGAAAGAGATTGCAATGATATCCAGAAAACCACACAGTCTGACAAAAGCCCATATGCACATATGCTCAGCACCTAATGACTCCCCAGGTTCTACTAAGGCGTAATTAGCTTTGAAACTGCTTTTCTTTTTCAGTTTCTAAGGTGCTGCTGCAGCCCAGTGAAGGCCATTGGGAATTAATTCACCAGAGTTACTAGGAGACAGCTCACACCATCACTCTTCCTGCAGGCATTGTTAGCAGGGCCTTCAGAAACCAGAGAACAGAAGAAAAACACAGAACTTTAGAATTTCATGAGCCTCAAAGAGCTTTGGGATTCCCCTATTCTGTGGCCTCCCCCATGGCCTATGTGCCTGGGATCTACAAGGCTGGCATAGAGTGGAGAGGAGAAAAGATATAACAAGGGTCCTCACTGGCTTCCCATGCAGTTCACAGTCAAGTCCAAGTTGACGGAAAAAAAGGTCCTTTCAGGAATGAGCTCCCTGAAGCCTCCCCGGGGAAGGGATAATGCCACCCCCAGCGAGTTGGACACGACTGAAGTGACTTAGCAGCAGTAGCAGAGCCTGTTTCTACTAACAGCAGAGCCTGGGCTTTCGGGTGAGCACATACGGGGGCTTCCAGGACAGTCCTGCTGCTGCCTAACTGTGCAGACATGACTGCTAACAGTCCCCACCTTCACTCTCCAGTGTCATAGCTTGGATGCTAAATTATATGGTCCCCTAAGGAAATGTAACTGAGTTCCGAATGGGAATTTTGTTGGCTGACCCATTTCATGAGACAACACCTCTCCAAGTCCACCACTGGCCTAAGGACAGACCTGTACAAATTCTCTCCATGTCTCTGTGTCCAGCAGTGGGAGGGGCAGCAACACAGCACCGGTGGCTGGGCCGCTGCTAGTGCTGTCACCTCAAGCCCTCACACATCACAGCAGTGAGACTGTGGACAAGCTCTTTACCATCTCCCATTTGAAACAAAAAAGGGAATTAAAGTAACTGATAAGAAGATTAATGAGTTAATATTTGTCAAATGCTTAGAACAATCCCTGACGCAGGGGAGGCACTCTGTGTTTGCTAACTAAAAACCAAACATTCAGTCTAGCTCTCTAACAGGTAAGTGAATTTCTATTTAAGGATGTGAAGCCGCTGGAGGAAATCCTTCTTAAACAGCTTTTAGATACTCTCCCTGCTCAAGGACTCCTCCCAAACACACTTCCCCCACCCTCGCCCCAAGCAACCCAGAGTGACTCTGGCTCGGAAGAGGATCCCAGAGGGCAAAAAGGCTGCCAGGTGGTTTATGGTCAACTACACTACAACCACAATGAATCCAGCGCAAGCAGAACAAAGAAACAAAGAAGAGAATCCCAGGTTGCAGCTGGCTGTCAGGCTTCCCAACATCTCCCTTAATTGTCTTAAACCCTCAAATTGAAAACAGCTCTTTGCTTCCACATACTCAGCAATAGAAATTGCACATTTAAGTATGTGATTCAGGACTTCTAAAGCATCAACAATGTCCTGATAACCAATATTAAATGAAATTCAGAGCAACACACTAAAGATGAAAACATCTCAGATACATAACTCATCGTTAAGATTCCATGTGATAAATTAGAAAGAAATTTCATTAATGCCACAGAGAGACACCCCTCCACAAACAAAACAGCTGCTTGGGACAATCATGTGAAAATGGGCTACAATGCATCATCCCATGAAAACAAAAATTACCAACCATCTAGATATTCGACTTTGTGAAAGCATCAATTCAGTTATTTAAATTTTAGTGTAAATTATTTCACCAAGTGCTGACTTTTAACTGGGGGTGGGGTGGGGGGGTCGGATTGCACGTGTAACTACACATGCATGCCTTTTTATGTGAACAGTGGTGTCAGATTCACTTCTCCATTATCTGTCTGGTGATCACGGAAAGGATGTTATTCCTAAGGTCATAAAATTCAAAATAACCGAAGACAACGCAAGTAGAGGGAGTGGAGGATACTCCACGAAAATTTTAACCACTAAGCCAGGAGGACACAGGAACAAAAACAGGAAGTCTTGCTATGGTGGCGCCTGGCACAAGAAACTTTTCCTTCGATCTTTCTTGCAGGAGAGCTAAGGCTCTCCCTCCTAACATTTTGTAACTTGTATTTCTTTACAGACGAAGCAAACCAAGGAGTCATTTCCAGAGATGTACTACCTAAAATAGAAAACGTAAGATACTCATCATCCATTGACTTATGACTTCATTAATAGAAATTTCCTTTAAAATAATGAAGCCAAGCAAGGAATGGAAAAAGCCTTAATCCACACTGCACCCCAGCACCTACCCCCCAGCTCACATTTGAAAGAATCCGTTTTCTCAAGAAGAGGGTGACCCCATCCGAGGGCGCCCCTTTCCAGCCGTGGGCAGTCGAGGGATCCACGAGGTTGCGGTTACCGGCGCTTCCTCCGTAGTCGCTTCAACAAGTCCCGGGTCTCGGCGCCAAAAGGCCACACCCACCACCCCATCTCTTCGGAGGTTTTCTCGCATCTGAAGACTCTGAGCTCCATTTTCACAAGCGAGGACTTCTGCTCTGTCCCGCCATTTCACTCGTGCTTCCGTGACGTTTCC
>SJXQ01002485.1:152387-198097 GCA_006408695.1 Aepyceros melampus
CCGCGCCTGGGCCCGGCGGCACCCCTGCCCCAAGCCCCAAGCCCCTGGGCGCCTGGAATCTGCCTGCACCGCACCCGAGACCCTCACCCCGACCAGAGCCGAGGCCCCGCGGGCTGAACCGGCGCGCAGCGCGCTCCCGAGTCCTCTCTACTCGCGAGAATCGACAGACGCGGGGCGGGGGCACTGAGGGCCATCAGCAGAGCGGCGAGGGCGCGGGCGACCCTGGCACAGGGCCCAGAGCCTTCCGCACCGGGGCTCTTGCGGGTCGGTGAGCCTCTGGCTCTCGCCCTCGGCCCCCAGGGCTCCTGAGGACGCTCGGTGCTGCTCCCGCTTACCCCGCCCGGCCCGGCCCTACCTCCACCAGCAGCCCGAGCAGCAGTGCCGCCACTTTCCAGGCCAGGCGGTCCATGGCTGCACGTCCTCTTGGTCACAGGCGCAGGTCAGTAGCACGTCCCCTGCAAGGCGGCCAGCGGGCTGGCGGGCGGGATCCCAGCCTGGGGACCCAGAGGCACGAGCGGGCGAGCTGGGACCCGGGATGAGCCGCTCCGCCCTCGCCGCGCTCCGCCCCCGGCTCGCGCGCCCCGGCTCGCGCGCCCCCGGCTCAGCTAAGGAGTGTCAAGGGTCCTCCCCTCCAGAGTGCACGCGCCAGGAGCCAGGAGACAGTCGCGCGGCAGGGCGAGTGGAGGGAAGCTGCCAGTCGTTTGCTCCCACCGAAGACACCGTCGTGTCACCCCTGAACAGACCTGGTGAGGTTTATAAAAGAAGCAGTCTCCGCCGTGTGAGGCTTGTTCTAGGGAGGCACATGAACCTATTGTGTGCCTGCAGCTTCTTCGTCCCTCTCATTCCTGCGCTCACCGTGGGATGGTACACCCTCCCCACGTGTGACTGCAAGGATGGCCAAAGGATGAGGAGGCAGACCGAGAATGGAAGGCTCCCTCCGCCTCATCTCTCACTTAAATGTGGTGCTTTCGTGCCCACGTCCTCCTGCGCTGTCCCTGCATGCACACCCTATACATTTGGACCACGTTGAAGCCCACCGTCCCGCTGGTAAGTGTGCAATGTCCTTCGCCTCTGCTGAACTGACTTTCCACCCCTCAGTACCACGTGAAAAGAAAGAAAGAAAATTCAATCGTGTCCAACTCTTTGCAACCCCATGGGCTGTACAGTACATTTAATTCTCCAGGCCAGAATACTGGAGTGGGTAGCTTTTCCCTTCTCCAGGGGATCTTCCCAACGCAGGGATCGAACCCGGTCTCCTGCATTGCAGACGGATTCTTTACCAGCTGAGCCGCAAGGGAAGCTTCCAGTACCACGTACTTACCGTATTTTTTTTTTTTTCCACATCGTGGCTCAGATTGCATCTCATTTGTACAGTTATTCAACAAGTATTTATTGAGCTTGTAAGTTGTACCAGATCATGAGCTGGAGAGCCAGTTCGTGGGGGAGGTGGGGAGGGAGGCGAGAAAACTCTGCCTGGTGTCTAAAGGGAGACATAGGCTCTTGCACCAGTAGGATGCAAAATGCAGAGACCTGGGAGTGCTGAATAGTAAAAGACATTTCCACACCTGGTGGTTCAGCAGCCCCAGGCGTTACTAGATGAACAATTGAAAGAATTGCAGACTTCTAACTCTGGGTTACCTAATCACTTACAGGGTAGGTGCAACAGAACTGAGCCCTTATCTACTGATGTTTTATTTTTAGTTCAATGTTTCAGTCTGAAGCATTACTTGGGACCCTTTAGAAAAGAAAAGGTCTTCCATGAGCAGGGGTTACACTAGTCTCTGAGTTAACCCACAATACCAATTCTCTTCTTCTTCCATAAAAATAGGCCCCCAGGGTTTAGAATACTGAGGATTTAACTTCAGTTTCCCTTGCACTAGGTGTTTGCTTAGGCTTCCGTAACAAACTACCAGACTGGACGACTTAAGCAACAAATGTATTTTACTCATAGTTCCAAAGAGAAGAAGTTCAAAATCAGTGTGTCACCCAGGTTGATTTCCTCTGAGACTTCTCTCCGTGTCTGGCAGGTGCCACCCTCTTCTGCATTTTCATGTGCTGATCCTTCTGTGTACAGGGCCCTGGTGGCCCTGAGCAAATTTCCTCTTGTAAGGGCACCACCAGATTGGATTCAGGTCCACAACAATGGCCTTATTTTACCTCTCTCACCTTTTTAAAGGCCCTGTCTCCAAACAGAATCGCACTCAGAGGTACTGATGATTAGGATTTCAACATATGAGTTGAAGAGGACACAATTCAGCCCACAATATTCCACCCTGTCCTTCCCGAATTCATGCCCTTCTCAAGCATGTGGACAAAGAATATTGCCTGCCAAAGCACTAAACAAAGGATGATGTGGGCATCAGGCCCTCAACCACTGTGCACCCCCAGACTGCACACCCTGAAAAGATTCAGGATAGAGGAAAGCAGGACACTGGCCATAGATTGTTAAAGTACATTGCAAAGGAGTTATTTCAGTGAGCCCAGACTCTTGCATCTTCCCATACAGAGAAAAGTGCTAAATTTCTTAATGTGAGGTGTCTGGTTTTTCATTGTTAGTAATCTTTTGATGTTCATACTACCTAATTTTTGGTTTTCGGGTTTTTTATTTTTATTTATTTATTTTTTTTATTTTTGCAAAAACTCCTATATATCCTGGTACCTCCCTCCTTCCTTATCTCTTCGGAACAGTCCTTCAGAGGTATCTGAGAGGCTGTCTCCCAGGCTTAAGTCCTCAGTAAGTCCACAAAAAACATCAATTTTCAACTTTTAGGTTGTGTGTGTATGTGTTTTTTTTTTCAGTTGACACACACAAAATACATTCACCTCCAACCCAAGAGCCCAAAAGTCTTACCCATTCCAGCATGAACTATTAAGTCCCAAATCTCATCTAAATTCCATCTACTTCACATGTGTGTGAGACTTGAGGTGTCACTCATCCTGAGGGAAAATTCCTCTTCAGCTGTGAACTTATGAAACCTGACAAATTATTTACTTCCAAGATAAACAGTGGGACAGGTGTAGTACAGACATTGCCATTCCAAAATAGATATATAGGAGAAAAAGGAAGCAGGGATGGGTTCCAAACAAATTCAAATCCAGTAGGAAAAATTCTTAGATTTCAAGTCTTGAGAATAATTCTCTTTGCCCCAGTGCTCTGTTTTCTGGGCTCACTGGGGTTGCATCTCTGGCATCTGGGCCCACTGACAGGGCACAGCAGAGGATGGCTTGCCTCTTCAGCCCTGGAAGGTGGCAGCTTGGCCCACTTAAACCGAGTAAGTGGCCCTGCTCTCTGAAGTGAGGAGACAGTCCCACCTGAAGGTCATTTCCCTCTTTTCTTGAAGAATAATGCATGTTCAAAGCCAAATAGATGTGTTGTCCCATCCTGAAGAATCTGCAATAGTCTTCCCTCATTTTATCCTATTTCTGTCCCCTTTAGTTCAAGACATTGGTGTTCCTGCTGTTACAATCCCATTGTGTGTTTGTCTGTATTACTTCAGTTCAGTTCAGTTCAGTTGCTGTCGTGTCTGATTTTTTGCAACCCCATGAATTGCAGCACGCCAGGCCTCCCTGTCCATCACCATCTCCCAGAGTTCACTCAGACTCACATTCATTGAGTCCATGATGCCATCCAGCCTTACTTTATTTAAAAATAAAATTTTGAGTTTCTAATACAAAAGTGATAGAAAACAGAAAAATATAGAAAGGAAAAATAAAGTACCATTGAACCTACTATCCAGACATAATCTTGTTAACATTTTGGTGCATTTCCTGTTGGTAAATCATTTGTGTGTGTGTCTGTGTGTGTGTCTGTGTATTTATTTTAATTGGAGGCTAATTACAATATTGTAGTGGTTTTTGCCATACATTGACATGAATCAGCCATGGGTGTACATGTGTCCCCCATCTTGAACTGCCTCCCCACCTCCCTCCCCATCCCATCCCTCAGGGTCATCCCAGTGCACCAGCCCTGAGCATGGTCTCATGCATTGAACCTGGACTGGAGATTTGTTTCACATATGATACTATACATGTTCCAATGCTATTCTCTCAAAAATCATCCCACCCTTGCCTTTTCCCAAAGAGTCCAAAAGACTATTCTATACATCTGCCTCTCTTTTGCTGTCTCGCATATAGGGTCATCGTTACCATCTTTATAAATTCCATATATATGCATTAATATACTGTATTGGTGTTTTTCTTTCTGACTTACTTCACTCTGTATAATAGGCTCCAGTTTCATCCACTTCATTAGAACTGATTCAAATGTATTCTTTCTAATGGCTGAGTAACATTCCATTGTGTATATGTACCACAGCTTCTTATCCATTCATCTGCCAATAGACATCTAGGTTGCTTCCATGTCCTGGCTATTATAAACAGTGCTGCGATGAACATTCAGGTACACATGTCTATTTCAATTCTGGTTTCCTCAGTGTGTATGCCCAGCAGTGTGATTACTAGGTAATATACAACCCCATTTATATTCCCAGCTTCTACTGAGACAGCAGACTAGATCCATAGGTCACATTGAAATCTCTTTATATTTTAACATTTTTTAATTGAAGTACAGTAGATTTACAATGTTGTCTTAGTTTCACATGTACAGCAAAGAGATTCATATATACATTCATATGTATATGTATCTTCAGATATATATATATATAATTTTTCAGATTCTCTAACCTATAAGGAAAGAGAATATGAAAAATATTATAGATATTGAGTATAGTTCCCTGTGCTACACAGTAGGTAACTAGTTGGTTATCTATTATATATATATGGAAACCGCTAGACCATTCAAATATGACCTAAATCAAATCCCTTATGATTATACAGTGGAAGTGAGAAATAGATTTAAGGGCCTAGATCTGATAGATAGAGTGCCTGATGAACTATGGAATGAGGATCATGACATTGTACAGGAGACAGGGATCAAGACCATCCCCATGGAAAAGAAATGCAAAAAAGCAAAATGGCTGTCTGGGGAGGCCTTACAAATAGCTGTGAAAAGAAGAAAGGTGAAAAGCAAAGGGGAAAAGGAAAGATATAAGCATCTGAATGCAGAGTTCCAAAGAATAGCAAGAAGAGATAAGAAAGCCTTCTTCAGCGATCAATGCAAAGAAATAGAGAGAAACAACAGAATGAGAAAGACTAGAGATCTCTTCAAGAAAATTAGAGATACCAAGGGAACATTTCATGCAAAGATGGGCTCGATAAAGGACAGAAATGGTCTGGACCTAACAGAAGCAGAAGATATTAAGAAGAGGTGGCAAGAATACACAGAAGAACTGTACAAAAAAGATCTTCACGACCCAGATAATCATGATGATGTGATGACTAATCTAGAGCCAGACATCTTGGAATGTGAAGTCAAGTGGGCCTTAGAAAGCATCACTATGAACAAAGATAGTGGAGGTGATGGAATTCCAGTGGAGCTATTTCAAATCCTGAAAGATGATGCTGTGAAAGTGCTGCACTCAATTTGCCAGCAAATTTGGAAAACTCAGCAGTGGCCACAGGACTGGAAAAGGTCAGTTTTCATTCCAATTCCAAAGAAAGGCAATGCCAAAGAGTGCTCAAACTACGGCACAATTGCACTAATCTCACATGCTAATAAAGTAATGCTCAAAATTCTCCAAGCCAGGCTTCAGCAATACATGAACCGTGAACTTCCTGATGTTCAAGCTGGTTTTAGAAAAGGCAGAGGAACCAGAGATCAAATTGCCAACATCCGTTGGATAGTGGAAAAAGCAAGGGAGTTCCAGAAAAGCATCTATTTCTGCTTTATTGACTATGCCAAAGCCTTTGTGTGGATCACAATAAAGTGTGGAAAATTCTGAAAGAGATGGGAATACCAGACCACCTGACCTGCCTCTTGAGAAATCTGTATGCAGGCTGGGAAGCAACAGTTAGAACTGGACATGGAACAACAGATTGGTTCCAAACAGGAAAAGGAGTACGTCAAGGCTGTATATTGTCACCCTGCTTATTTAACTTATATGCAGAGTACATCATGAGAAACGTGGGCCTGGAAGAAGCACAAGCTGGGATCAAGATTGCCGGGAGAAATATCAATAACCTCAGATATGCAGATGACACCACCATGATGGGAGAAAGTGAAGAGGAACTAAAAAGCCTCTTGATGAAAGTGAAAGAAGAGAGGGAAAAAGTTGGCTTAAAGCTCAACATACAGAAAACGAAGATCATGGCATCCGGTCCATCACTTCATGGGAAATAGATGGGGAAACAGTAGAAACAGTGTCAGACTTTATTTTTTGGGGCTCCAAAATCACTGCAGATGGTGACTGCAGCCATAAAATTAAAAGACACTTACTCCTTGGAAGGAAAGTTATGACCAACCTAGATCGCATATTGAAAAGCAGAGACATTACTTTGCCGACTAAGGTCCATCTAGTCAAGGCTATGGTTTTTCCAGTGGTCATGTATGGATGTGAGAGTTGGACTGTGAAGAAGGCTGAGTGTCGAAGAATTGATGCTTTTGAACTGTGGTGTTGGAGAAGACTCTTGAGAGTCCCTTGGACTGCAAGGAGATCCAACCAATCCATTCTGAGGGAGATCAGCCCTGGGATTTCTTTGGAAGGAAGGATGCTAAAGCTGAAACTCCAGTACTTTGGCCACCTCATGCGAAGAGTTGACTCATTGGAAAAGACTCTGATGCTGGGAGGGATTGGAGGCAGGAGTAGAAGGGGATGACTGAGGATGAGATGGCTGGATGGCATCACGGACTTGATGGACCTGAGTCTGAGTGAACTCCCGGAGATGGTGATGGACAGCGAGGCCTGGCGTGCTGCGATTCATGGAGTCACAAAGAGTCGAACATGACTGAGTGAATGAACTGAACTGAACTGAATCTGTGTATAGAACAATTGTCTAACCACTCTTGGGATTCTCTCTACAATATTCTGTTGATTTTAAAAATGCACAACATGAGAGTTTCAAGTTAAGTTGTGTTTGGAGCAAAATGAGGACTGCAGGCCAAAGGACAGTAACTCAGAGAGCTCTGAGAAACTGTTCCAAAGAGGCAAGGGGCAAAGTCAGTAAATATGTCATCTTCTTGAAGGAGGAAAACATTCAATCAACCAAATAATTTTCCAGAAAATTTCTACTAGTCTCATGAAACTTTCTGCTAGTCATGAGGAACAGTCATTGCCATGAAGGATTTTAGTGCTTTTCTACATATGAGGAGATACAATAATTGGGCTCATAAAATCAACTCCTAAAATACCTATCTGAAGATCTATCTTTCCAGTTTTCTGCCCAAAGACAGAGTAGCCTCACTTCTGCTCACCACCCTGAACTCCCTTCAAGTGTTGTTGAAGGTCAACAGCTGCAGCAGCACCTGACTTAATCCTGTAGAGGGAGATGGCAAGTGCCTATTTGTTCTTGTTGTTCTATTGCTAAGTTGTGTACATCTCATTGTGACCCCCATGGACTGCAGCATGCCAGACTTCTCTGTCCTTCACTATCTCGAGGAGTTTGCTCAAACTCCTGTCCATTGAGTTGGTGATGCCATCCAACCATCTCATCCTCTGTCTCCCCCACTTCTCCTTTTGCCTTCAATCTTTCCCAGCATCAGGGTCCTTTCAATAAGTAGACTTTTCCCATCAGGTGGCTAAAGTATTGGAGCTTCAGCTTCAGCATCAATCCTTCCAATGAATATTCAGGGTTAATTTCATTTAGGATTGACTGGTTTGATCTCTTTTGCAGTCTAAGGACACTCAAGAGTCTTCTCCAGCACCACAGTTCAAAACCATCAATTCTTATGCATTCAGCCTTTTTTCATGGTCCATTTCTCACATCCATACATGACTACTGGAAAAACCATATATGGACCTTTGTTGGCAGATTGATCTCTGCTCTTTAATATTCTGGCATTCAGTCCCATCACTTCATGGTAAATAGATGGGGGAAAAATGGAAGCAAGTGACAGACTTTATTTTCTTGGGCTCCAAAATCACTGCAGATGGTGACTGCAGCCAGGAAATTAAAAGACACTTTCTGTTTGGAAGAAAAGCTATGACAAACCTAGACAGCGACCATAAAGAAGATTGAGCACTGAAAAATTGATGCTTTTGAACTGTGGTGCTGGAGAAGACTCCTGAGAGTCCCTTTGACAGCAAGGAGATCAAACCAATCTTAAAGGAAATCAACCCTGTCACTGGAAGGACTGATACTGAAGCTGAAGATCCAATACTTTGTCCACCTGATGTGAAGAGTCAACTCATTGGAAAAGACCCTGAGCTGGGAAAGATAAGGCAGAGGGAGAAGGGGGCAACAAAGAATGAGTTGCTTAGATGGCATCATTGCCATGAGTTTCAGCAAACTCCTGAAGGACAGGAGATAGTGAAGGACAGGAAAGCCTGGCATGCTGCAGTCTATGGGATATCAAAGAGTCAGACATGACTGAGTGAACAATAACAACTAGCTTTGTCATAGCTTTCCTACCAAGGAGCAAGCATCTTCTAACTTCATGGCTGCAGTCACTGTCTGCAGTGATTTTGGAGGCCAAGAAAAAAAAAATCTGTCCCTTCTTCCAGTTTTTCCCCTTCTATTTTTAATGAAGTGATAGAAACAAGTGCCATTAGTTTTTGAATGCTGAGTTTTAAGCCAGATTTTATACTCTTTTCTTTCACTCTATTAAAGAGGCTCTTTAATAGCTCTTCACGTTCTGCCATTAGAGTGGTATCATCTGCATATCTGAGGTTGCTGATATTTCTCCTGGCGATTTTGATTCTAGCTTGTGATTCATCCAGCCAAGCATTTCACATCATGTACTGTGCATATAAGTTAAGTAAGCAGGGTGACAATATACAGCCTTAACTGTACTCCTTTCTCAATTTTGAACCAGTCTGTTTTTACATGTCTGGTTCTAACCATTGCTTCTTTACCTGCATACAGTTTTCTCAAGAGAGGGGTAGGGTATTGTGGTATTCCCATGTCTTTGAGAATTTTCTGCAGTTTGTTGTGATCCACACAATCAAGGCTTTGTGCAGTCAATGAAGGAGATGTAGGTGTTTTTCTGGAATCCCCTTACTTTCTTTGTAATCCAAGGAATGTTGGCAATTTGATCTTTGATTCCTCTGCCTTTTCTAAACATCTGAAAGTTCTTGGTTCATGTACTGATGAAGCCTAGATTAATGGATTTTGAGCATTACCTTGCTGCTGCTGCTACTGCTAAGTAGCTTCAGTTCAGTTCAGTTCAGTTGCGCAGTCGTGTCCGACTCTTTGTGACCCCATGAATTGCAGCACGCCAGGCCTCCCTGTCCATCACCAACTCCCAGAGTTCACTCAGACTCACGTCCATTGAGTGCATGATGCCATCCAGCCATCTCATCCTCGGTTGTCCCCTTCTCCTCCTGCCCNCATTGTCTTCCCCGCTCCTTGCCTGTCACTCGCCCGGGCTCGATCGGTCGGTGATGGAGTGCGGCCCCGTGGGGCGGCGGGCAGGCAACGGCCACTGGCCCCGAGCCCGCTCCGCGGCCGAGCCCATTGTTTTTAATACCAGTCTCCAGGAATTGAGGCGCCTTGTGATTTGAAGCAAAATCGGAGCGTTGGTTTTTAACTAGAGGGAAGGAATACTTGTGCCTTGCGACCAGGCATCATCCTATGTTAACATATAATTTATTTTAAAGAGCATAAATTATTTATTCGTCATATAAAGTGGTGGTGGGGAGAGATGGAGGACCTTGCTATAGATTCCCTTGAGTCCTAGAGTTTCAAAAGCAAACCCCCAGTCCTCCTGGTCTCCAAGATCCTGGAATACGGGTCTGTTCTTTTCCAAGTTCTGCTAACGGGTTTGCGTGAAACATTGTCCAGTTGATGCGTTACTTGCTGTCCCCTTCTAATGTCGCTGTCTTAACAGGACTTCTGTGTGAGGCACTTTGACATCACCAGTATTGTTCGTTTATTTCGTGCCAGTGATGCGTTTTAAGTGTGATGTTAACAGCCAGTTTTAACTTTATTAAAGTTAAATTGTCGCATCGTAAATTTCTAAATACCTTATTGATGCCCGTTTGGATTATTACAAAAAGCGGCAATGATTTCTTGGCGAAATTTAGCGCCCGTTTTATTCAGATGGATGGTGTAAATTCCCCCACCCCATGTTCAAATTCAGTATGGTGTGGTTAATACCAAGAGTCAGGCTGAATCCTACTTTCAGAAACTAGTACTGAAACTTAGAATAATTAAAAGAAAAGAAAAAGTCTGAATTCTACCTTTAAATTACCTTTGTAGAAACGATGCTTTCTGTTTGCAGTTGGGGAGACCGATTGAATTACACGGTTTCCTTAAAAATTAAAACATGTAGACTAATCATCATTTGCAGATTCTAAATAAATATATTCAAAATAGTTTGTGTGAAATACACTAGAATTCAGCATCCACTCCATCTGTAGATGCTATGTTTTTAAATCGTTTAAATGAAGTATTTCATATAATGTCTGAATGTGTGTAGCTCTTAGTTTGGCTTTTTAAAGGTTTATATTCTCTTTGGTAAAACTATATTAACTCACTTTATTGTGTGTATATTTATGTTGGAATTTTTTAAATGAGATGTGAATTTTTAAATCAGGCTTTTATTAAGAAAAATATGTGTTTATGGGATTTTTTTGGTTTATATTTTCGTTCTTTTGCTTAAAATATGTAAACATAAACTGAAGACAGCACTCCAAGTTATAGCAGTCTGTCTACAAGTAATTCAGTTTGGCACTAGAACAGCTTGTTCTGTGTAGGGTGGAAAATAGTAGATCTGTTTATTTCAAATGCATCTAAACCAGTTGATGTCAACAGTTCTCTTTTGATCCATATACATTCCTATAGCACACATACACAATAGTTTCTTAAATTGCAAGAATTATCTTTTTTTTTTCATCAGAATTTTCACCTCACCTGTTTTTATCCTCCCCCTCTCCTCCAAACTTAAATGGAACAGGGTGAGGTGGGAGGATTTGCATCTGGTGGAAAGATCTTTCTACAAGAATTTCCTGCTATTTTAACTAGCATCGAAATATTGATGGCTACTCATCATTTGTTAGCTAAACGCCCTGTCCCTCAAAGCTTCTCTTTGCCACGTGTCATGTTAATCTTAACTTTATTGAATCAAAGTATTGCCTGTAATCTTGGTTCTGTTTATCTTAACAGATGCAGTTTATGTTGCTTTTTAGTCGTCAGGGAAAGCTTCGACTGCAGAAATGGTATGTCCCATTATCAGACAAAGAGAAGAAAAAGATCACAAGAGAACTTGTTCAAACCGTCTTAGCACGGAAGCCTAAAATGTGCAGCTTTCTTGAATGGCGAGATCTGAAGATTGTTTACAAAAGGTATAATTTTTATTTATTAGAAAGGTGAAACAGAATCAGATATTAGATCATTTATAATGTGGAAATTGCAGACTTTCAAGAGATGACATTTATAAATAATGATTACTAAAGATAAATAAATAGTCTTAAGGTAAAGCTTTGTACTTTTAAGATAACTACTGTTTTGGTGAAATGATAAAATCATGGGACTCTTTTTAAACGAAATTATGTAACTAAAGGCATAAATGATACTTCATGCTTAATCATCTTTTTAGGAAAACTGAAAGAATTCATTTCTTTGCAGGGGAAAATAAAATCACTATTTTAAATTGTGTGAGTAATTTTTTGAATTTAGATAAGCATTTACCTCCCCCTCCCTTCTCCCCACAAATCTGTAATGACTGGTATTTGATATGCTTTTTAATCTGACTTTCAGAATCTCTTATTCATGTATAAACTCCTTGGATATGTACACTGTTTTAGTCATAGATGTTTAAAAATCGGATATATACAAGATTTGTTTGTTACTGCTTATTAGTTTGAAGTACACTTGTTGCTGTGGTGGTGGTGTGATTAGATCTGGTAGATAGATAATTTTTCCCAGAATAGATTTTTAAAATTTTGATGTTGCAAAATGACTCATAGATTGGCTTTGAACACTAAGCTTTTAAATGATGCTATACATCTTTATTAATATCTGAAACTTTTTGATACCTTAAACTTCTCAAGATTGTTCTAATAGGGTTAAAAGAAATATAATCATTTTGTTTCTTCACTATTTTTGTTCCCTTACAATTAACTTTCTGAATTTAAGATAAGAATGTTCATGCATATAAAAATTCTCTTCTGTGGGGGATGTGCAGGGAACTAACTGTGGATTGCAAGGAGAGTCAAAGAGAAGTCTGGGTGTTTTCATTTATTCCACTCTACTGTGGATGGGGTTGTGGGCAAGATGGCAGAGAAAGACATGAAGATTATAGAACATGTAAAATTTTTAAAATACCATGGATGACTCTACAATTTTTAAAATACCATAGACTCCTCTTTACAATAGAATGAATTTAGTCGTCTTTGGGTGATTTTGTATCCAGTGTTTGGTGTAGTATTTGTTGAGAAAAATCATAAAAATACCATTTTAGAGGTGGAAGATGTTTTAGAGTATCTAGTCGTGTTTTTTTTTTTTTTTAAAGAAACTTTTTGTCCCAGGGATGAAACCTTAAAGGAAACAAGTGGAAGTGGAGGTACTTGTGTGACTGTATCTCTACTCACTTGGCTTCCACCCTCTGTGTAGGGCTCCAGAGTTTGAAAACCACTGCTGTTGGTCAAAACTGAGTTTTATTTAAAAAAATGAGAATTTGGGAGAAGTGACTTGTCCAAGGTCAGTTGCTCAAGACTGCCATAGGGGCCAGAACTCAAATCTTAAACCTGGAGGCAAGGGTTTTAAGCTGGGATGAGAAGAAAATTTGCATTTCTTTAAGGATCCTGTAGTTGGAAAATGGGTGGGGGGAAGGCTGAAACTGGCACCTGAGGGATCTATTAGGATGTGGCGGTCCTGAAGGAAGATTTCTGCTGTGGGCTCAGCAGGTGAAAGAGTTGTTGCTGAGGTAAGTTTGGTAAGACTTGGTCATTGCTAGAAGCAGGGAGGGCAGTGAAAGAGGGGGAGTACTGGGGTGATTCCACACTTCTGGTTCAGCTGATGAGGTAAATGGTGAGGTAGAAAGTTGACTTTGAGGAGCCTGTGTGACTTCGATTTGGAGATGCCTAGTTTTCTCAGGGTGGGCATAGGCATGGACGTCTGGGGGAAAATGAGGCGTCAAGTGTTAGATCACTAGCATTTAAGTGGCAGCCAGAGGGTAAGTTATAGGGTCAGTCACCTTAGGAAAAGGGAGAGAGTTCAAAACTAAGGTCACCAGTGCCAAATGTTGCATGAAGGTCAACTAAAGTGAAGAATCTATTAGATTTTACAGTGAGCATTTCACAAAATGTCCTTTGTTGGAACATTTTCAGTGGAATAGTAGAGACAGAACTCTTGAAAAAATGGGACAAAGTGTGAAGCGGTAGAGACAATAAAACAGCAGGTGTAGACTGTTGGGTGGGGAGGTGGCGGAAGCTTTGCTATGAAGGACAGAAGAGGTGATAACCACCCATAGACAGGAGTGGGGAGACAGGGTTAAAAAATGGCTGAGAGACAAGCTTATTTCTAGATGGGGAAAGGAGTCCCCCGTGTGGAGGAGGAAAATACTAGCAAGGGAATCAGTCCCAGGAATCAAGATTCTTGGAGCTGAAGGAGATGGCCTGTCCATCAAGAGGAAAGAAGCGCTAGTTGGTACTCTGCATAGCATTCAGCCCATCCATGTTGGGATACTGCTTTTTCTGTTGTAAAAACCTGTAAAATGTAGTCTCACCTGACTCTGATATTTACATCAAACTCCTATAAATAAAGATGCACTTAAAAATACCAGCTTTGCTAAGATGAAATTCACATACAAAAGTTAGACCCCATTTCATACTAGAAACTTTCCTAGCACCTTAAAGACATTTTTTTGGTAGATATGAACAGATGATTATTTTTTCCCTAGTCCAGCTGGAAGAGAAGACCTTTTAAGTAAAAGAATTACCACTTAGCTACTGAGAAAGTCTGAACTAGCATTTTTTGCTGTTCATATCACCAAGTGATCTGTCTGTTTGCCTTCTTCAAGTTGCCTCATCCACATTCTGTATCCCTGAGCCTTTCTTACAGTTGCCCCTCTTGGGGAGGGAGAGGTGAGAGAGTGGAGTAAGGTTAATATAGCTGAAAAAATAGACTGGAAATCTGGGGACTTGAGTTCAATTCCTTTGTGCCATTAGTTTTGTGACTTTGAACAGGTCATTTTGCCTTTGTTTCCTCATCTCTAAAATAAATACTCTTGAAGGTCCTGTGAAGACAGAAAACACTGCTTTTTTGATTCCTATTTTGTGCAGCATGTTACAGGATTAAAGTCTTTAAAAAATATACACCTACCAATTACGAGCTTCAGAATTTGTTTAAGAGTACTGTATTGATTTTCTTCACTAACAAAAGAATTTTTAATGACATACCAGTAGAATATTGAGAATAATTTGGCTACGTTCATCCACAGTCAGCTGATATTTAGCTGACTGGGGAGAAGTCATGTGTTATGAATATAAGAATAGGCACTTTCAGATGTTCTCTGAGTGCCAGTATTAGAGTAAGCCTTAATCTACTCTGCTAAAAATAACCAAACATACCTTCTTTCTTACTAGTCTATTATTAATTTTACTTCAGATTTAGACTTACAAATGTGCACTGAGAGAACAAAATGAATTCATTATTGAATTTTTTTAAATCACTTGGTTCTAAAAATAAGGAATACTCTTCAGGTTCTCTTGGTAATCTTTTACTAAATCAGTATAACAATTTTTCTTTCCCTCCTCAGACCATGTGAAATATTGCTTTGAATATGTTTTAATTTTTACCAGTTGCAGGATTACTTTATTTAATACAGTTTTCGACTGTAGTTTTTAATATAAAACTTGGGCTCTGGAGTCAGATTACTGTTTCTGAGAAGGTTACTCAGTTAAGCCTGAGTCTCCTATAAATGCAAATAATAATGATATCTCTCTGAAAGTTTTTTTTTGTGAGGATTAAAATGGTAAATTATGCCAAGGCCTTAGGTAACATTTAGTGCCTTAGTCACAGTGAGGATTCAATGAATGTTACCTGTTACTATGCTTCTGTTTCTTCCTTAAACTTTTTGGAACCAAGTGCCTTCTTATGATCCTAATAACTAGATGTTCACCTACAATGAATAATTCATTTAATTTGATATTAAAGTAATATTTCTGAATGATTCATACAATCTAGGACCCTTGACTACTGTTTAAATGCTATTTATTTCTAAATAAAAGGCAGTTCTGTGGTTAAGGAACAAGAGTGGTGTAAGCATTAGATTGCTTAACAGTAGCATTGGCGAAATCTTGAAATTAAAAGTAAAAGGAATTTTATCCAACATTGCCTATTAGTAAATTCTTTCTAGTGAAATTTATTTAGCACTGTGTTCATATCAGCTAGTCGTGTCTGTTTTTTATTTACCATTTTTAATGTCTTTCCCTTTAATCTTTAGTTTTATTAATTCAGAGAATCTTATGTGTCATTTGTATCAGTTTTCCAGATTTACAACTCCGTTTGAGCAGCATGGGTTAAGGAGGATGGAAAGTTGGTTTGGGTATGTCATTGCCTTTTAAAGCAATAAACAGAATAGTGCTGGGAGAGGGAGTGCTTTGTTAGTAAAGTTGGAGGTGGTGCATGTTATGCCCTTTATGATAATAAATGAATGTGCTTGAATGCCTTCTTGAAGACTGCAGGAGACCAACCATTTAAAATAACGTCGTGAATGTAGAAATCAGATAGAATGGACATGGCAACTAGTGTACGTGTATGACAAGGGAGTCACTATGGTAGGTGGAAAAAGGCCTGGAGTTAAGGTCTGAAGATCAGATTTCTTGTCCCAGTTCAACCACTTGGAAGGGCCTCTTTTTTCTTCTGTAATCAAGGATGATAGTGTTTACTGTTGAAAAGCTCAAATAAGAGGAAATGTTTTTTGGTAATATAGAAATTAATAGTGTTATGAAAATACTAGTTATTCTCAGACTGAAGAGCAGAAATTCATTAGCTTTCAAAACTGAGGTTGTATGTGTGTGTGTTTGTGTATTATTTTACATTAATGCTATGAGCAGTGAGTACCCATTGTGTTTCCTAAAAATTGCTTAAATGCTCCTCAGTGAAAATTATAATGGCACCTGAGACTTATTTGGAATGTCTTAGTTTTTCATTTTGTTCCTTTTCAAAAGCTTCAAACACATTTAAACCATTTGAAAATACTTTTAATTCTCCTCAAAGGACTTGGTTAGGTCATCCTTTGTTATGCCTCAAGGTTTTGTGTTAATAAGTTTTGGCTTTCTTGGGTCAAGTATAACCTAGTCCCATGTACTAGAATTCTTTATTTGGAGAATATGAGTTTTCCAACCTTATGCCTTCTTCAAGGATAAATAGCCTGAACTTCAACAAGGAAAACTTAGAAAATTTGAGGACATGTCTTAGGTTTCCCTGTTCTCTTTCTCCAACTTCTGTGATACTTGCAACTTGTTTTTTTTCCTCAAGGCTTATTTTCCACAATCCTATATATCTCCTTTAAAAATAATTCTATGCTGTTAGGAGTCAAGATAGTAGTTACCTTTGGGGATAGGAGCTGTGGCCTGGAGAGGTTAGAAGAGGGGCTTCAGAGGTTCAGTAATAATTCTGTTTTGTGGCCCAAGTGCTGGTACCACAGGTACATTCACAGTGAAAACTCATCAAGCTGTACATTTATGACTTGAGGTCTTCTCTGTGTGTATATTACATTTTAGTAAAACATTCCAGAACATTGACTTCATGTTGACAGTATCTTCAATAAATCCTTCAGTTGGAGAGTTTATTTTCTTCCCTGTTTACTTGTGGTTTGAAATAGTCACACAGTACGTTTTGTTTTTAGTAAACTTCAGAACAACGTGTGTCAGCTATGTTTTAGAATATTCCTACAAAAGGGGCCTGAATGAAGGAAGAGCAAATAAGTAACTCTTTCTAGATAGTATAATTTTTTTCTTGTTTGCTTTCCTGTACTTTTCAGAATTTCTTTTTTGTACATTTATTATTTTATAGTCTAGGAGAAAAACAATTTGCTGTTGTAAAGAGGAAATAAATTGTATAGGCACAAGGTCTTTCACAACAGGATATGAAAGTGTATTTTAGAAAATACATGATTATAGGGTAAATTTTTTTCTGCATCTGTTTTTTGTTGCAGATATGCCAGTCTGTATTTTTGCTGTGCTATTGAGGACCAGGACAATGAACTAATTACCCTGGAAATAATTCATCGTTATGTGGAATTACTTGACAAGTATTTTGGCAGTGTGAGTAGTATTTTGTTTTAGGAAATTGAATGCCATAATAGATATTTTTTAACCTTTTCTGTAACAAGTTTATTATTTGTCTTGGGAATTCTGTCTATTTGACAGTAACCTCAAGAAAGGGAAGGAATGACTCTATTTCTTGTCAGTGCATGTCAGAATTGCCTGGTCAGTTAACTGCCAGAATTGCTTGACCCCACAGACCTACTCATTCAATTATGCTGGTGAGAATGAGATTTAAAATAGTGAAATAGAAATGAGTCTAGCTGTAAAGATTAATATACTTGAAGTGCTTAGTATAGAATTTAGATTTGGTTAGCAGTTTAATCATATTACCCAGAAATATGTAAATATTTCAAAAGACTAGTCTTTATGAGTAGAAAATCATTATTAAGTTGCCCATGTTAGGAGCCTGCAGAATCTGGTCTTTCTTAGCTTGAAGGCATTGTGTGTTTCAAGTACTTGAGACTTGAAAGTTAAGCAGACTAAATCAATGATGCTTAGTTAGCAGGATTGCCATTTTTAGATATAATTAGATTAATTCACTCTGGTCAGATTTTATTGACTACCTGATAGTAGATAAATATCTTCTGCTTTCTTCAGGTTTTATTTATTTATTTTTGCTTTTCAGGTGTGTGAACTTGATATCATTTTTAATTTTGAGAAGGCTTATTTTATTTTGGATGAGTTTCTTTTGGGAGGAGAAGTTCAGGAAACATCCAAGAAGAATGTCCTTAAAGCAATTGAGCAGGCTGATCTACTGCAGGAGGTAAGCTACTCAGAGTTCTCTTAACTAGACACTGGCATGTTTTGCTCTTGCTAGGGAGGTCTCATCATCTTCCCTCATTCTTACAGTTTCAGAAATTACTCTGAAGCATGCTTGGCATGTAGTGTCCATGTGCAGTTTATTGATTGGCATATTTGTCAGTCACACCAACTCAGTTATCTGTGGATGTATTGTTTACTTAGGAGATGGTCTGAAGATGGCTCATTTTTGGACCCCAAAACACCAAAGTCCAAACATTTAGAGGGACAAACTACTTTAAGATGGGAAAAGTAGTAATTTGAGAACTCTGTGTCTGTTGTTCTGAATTACTTAAGATAACCCTTATCTCATTAGTGTCTACAATGAGGAGTTGGCTGTGAGATTATGGCATTTTCATTCCAAGTTGGTTCATATTTTCATCTCATGTCCATTAAGTGCAAATGTAGCCAAGCAAATGATAGTGTTTTATTATACTTTTTGTAGAGTCCTCTAGTTTCTTGTTAGCAAAACTAACTGAAAATTATTTCTACTTCTCTTTGCTTTTCTTGAATACAAACCATGTTTTGTCAAACAGCTACATCTTGTCTTGCCTTGATATCACAAGAACCATTGATAAAACCCCCCTCACTTTCTAATTTCCAGTTGTCTTGGGTTAAATGTATATTTGATGCTTCTGTACCTTCAATTTCTGAAGCTAAAAATTCATAAATAAGGCTAACTTTCCTGAAAAACTTAATGATACATTAATTCAGGTACCAAGTTGAATTAGCTTTAGTCATAATTGAAGTTTAATCAAATAGAAAATATATAGCAAGAGGAGGAATTAGTCAATATTAAAAAATGTTACTTGTTTTCATTACAGTAATTATCTTTTATATTATTATTGAAGGAGGTTTTAAATCAGAGTAAATCTTTTTTCTTCATTATAATTTATTAACTGTTGGCTTCATTCGGGCTTCTCATTCAAGAGCTCTCAGTAATCCCTCTGCATCAGTCACTGACTTAGGTCAGTTGTGGGGATTGTTTGAAGTTGGGATGACAACATCTATAACATACGTAAATTAAACATTAGACAGTGATTTTTTACAGTTAATGATACTGAGTTACTGAAACAGGGGTTAAGGTGCCTGCAGAAGTGAAGTATTTTGTTGACAGCCCTAATACCATCTGCTGCTCACTAGTGAAATGAACACAGCCCCTTTTCTGTGTGTGTATGGTTTACTATGGTTTTTTATTAATTGATTGCATACTTGTCTTTGGGAGTTTTTTTTCTTTAAGTGTCAGGTGTGCTGACTACACACTCCTATTCTACTGTTATAAAATTGGGTTAAAGTTAGCACCTTCTTATTTTGCTGTTTGCTAACCAGACTTCTGAAAATTAGGTCAAAACAAGGGTCATAACTTGGAAATTTTTCATATTTGTTCCTTTATTTGATCACTTTTATATTTCATTATTATGGAACTATATTTGGTTGTATCAGATCCTGGTATTTCCTCTAGTTTCTTTATCATTTCCTAATTAACTACATTTGCCTTAAAACATTTCTAAAGTTGTTGAAGTTAAGCTTTTATTTTTAATATGTTTTTTCTGGAGAATAATGTTAGGGCATTGATACCTTCTTGTGTTTGGGTTGTTTTTTAAACTTTATTGGGAAATCGCTATATACTTTACAATATGACAAATATGCTGAATTTACTTTATAGCCTGTATTGAATAATGTACTAGAGGATCAGAAAGTTATTACATGTACATGTTTGTGAATGTGTGTGTGTCTTCCCTATAAAAGTATTTTAATAAGAAGTCTCCTTTTTTGAAGTTGTATTTTATGTCTCTAAGTGGGAAAAGTAGGAAAGGAGAGAGAAGCATGGGATGTCCATAGTTCCATACAAAATTCTCCTTACCCATCTTCACCTAATTTAAAGAAAAAAAAGTTTACTACTGTTAATTATAGTTCCTTGTCTTTAGAAGAGACAAAGCCCTATTTCTCATCTGTGACTGCCTTTACATTTGTTTTTTTTTTTTTTTTGGTACATAAACCGAATTGATAACTATTAAGACATTTTCTATTCAATGGAGTGAACCATTTTTCTTAATTTCCCCATGCAAGCAAGTCTTAAGGAGACAGAAAGTGGCTGGTCCATTCTGAATTTACAATGATGTTAAGGCCTTTATGAAACCAAGCTAAAGTCTGTATAGAGCAGTTAAGCTTCAGGTTATTCTGTTCAGTTTAACTTGTTTATTCATGTTGTTCACCGACAACATATTGTCACAGGAAATCCAGGATGATAAGATGTTTGTTTCTTCAAACTGTCATTTATATGTTGATACATGATACAAATTTACATCTCTGGGCGAGTATTTGAATCTTATGTTCACCAAATAGATGATAGAATACGATGAGAAAAAACATTCCACAAACTGCTAAAATGATTTGTCTGGACACTGTGATAACAAAAAAGAACTTCGATGATAGCTAATGCTTACTGAGCACCTAGATGTGGGGCATCCTATGCTAATCATCAGGATTTCCTGAAAAAGGGTCCTGAGAGCTTTTTAACCAATGAAGTAGAGGCTCAGTGAAGTTCCAGTGACTGGTCCTAGGTAGCAGTTTGGCAAAACCAGATTCTAAACCCAGATCTGCTAGACTTCAGAACTGTATGAAATCTTAACCACTATGTTCTGTCTGCCCCAACTCCCATTCATATATTTTCTTGGTATGTATATTTTAAACATTTTGTTTTAGATACCAAGTTCTGTTTGTCTCAGTAATATAGTAAAGAAATTCCTTATTCTACTGGAAATATTGTCCAGTTTATCAGTAGTTGGAATTCATTAATCAGATATATAGATATACATTAGTATTTTTCAAGTCATTTCTTGTTGGGTTTATCAGAATGTCTAAATCTATAGTAGCTTTTTTGGTCTTATAATTTAGGGTATAATAATCACTTAGTTTATGTCATGAAATGATTTTGCTTCCAAAATTGTACTTATAGCTGTAAAGACACTTATCTAAATGTAGTCTTAAATTTGTAGAAGTCCAAATTTATTTTAATTTAGTTTACATATATCATGATTTTTGTTTTTTTTCCTGGTGTCAGGTCTTTTACTTGAATCAATTGTTCTGAACACCAAAGATGACTGAACTATATTGAAAATATCTGTTGGCTTAAAGATATATGCAAATCACAAAATAATTTTGGTTTTAATCTTTTTTTAATTCGTGAAATAATACATTTCTATCTTTATGAATTTTTATTTTCATAAATATTTCTTTGAAATGTCTCTTTTACTTTGTGTAAACGTTATGTAGTTTGTCTAGGTAGTCCTTCATTTCATAGGCAAATAGGGTAGACATCAGTGGATAAAGTAGATTTTCTATTAGCATTTTACAGTCAGTAATGAGAACATAAAATGAATGTGTATTTGAATCATAATTACTAAAATATCAGACATTGTGATTAAAAAATAAAGATATCTTTCTTATTTTACTTAATTAGTAAAGAAGGGTTCAGTTTTAATATTTCTAGACTGAACTCTGTTTATTTCTTTTGGTATTCCAGTGTATGACTCCTTAATTAGATTTGGAGGTAAAGCCCAGAAAAATTGGTCCATTATCCAATTTTTAATGTTTGACCGTTGGAATTAAAACATATTTTCTTAACATGCCACTAGTACTTAACTTGATTCTTAAATTATTAAAGTGCAACATGCTGAGATTGCTAAATTGACTTTTTTTTTTTTTGCAATACTTGGATCATTTTCCCCAGCGCCAAATACCTATTTAAGCTAGATTAGATTTTTTTGGAGGGAGGGCATGGGGGAGTGGTACAGTTGGGGTTTATTTTATAAACATGACATATAATGACCAAGGAAATAATAGAGTGCATATTCTTTGTGAAGTCAGGCACTTACCAGTTTTTCTCTGCTCCTTAATTTTATAGAGCCAGAATGAAGAATGGGGAGGTTTGTCTGAGGATATCTTATGATAAAGAGCAGTCTAAGGCTTTAGTCCCTTTGACCCCCAACTTATTTATTGGTAACTACTAAATTTACCATTTTTGTGGCATGGATAAGATGGGGTGTTATGCAAAAACTGTTGCACGTGAAATGATTTCAAGTCCTTGCTTGATCTGTGAAGATCAAATAGTTAAATACTGGGCGTTGGGCTTTAACCCTCAGCAGTAGATGCATGATGGTGTTGATCAGCGCTTTGAGATGTGTCAACCTTTTTTTTTATACTAACAGCATCATTTTCAAATTTGTGGAGGCTTTCCTTTTGAGCTTTGTTTGCTGTTGGTATTGTTTCTCACTAAAGTAATCTGAGAAATGAAAAACAAGTGAGGTACCAAAAGCAAGCATTACACTCACGAATTTGCTTCTACTTCACGGTGGTCCACTATATAAACAGGTTTATTGGATTTACAGTTGTTAATTTGCCTCATCTAGAAAGTGGTGCTCTATGGAAAATTAGTGCTGCTAAAATTGATTTGTTTTAGTGCTGGGGCTGCATGATATATCTTAGTACTATACAACATCTTTGTGGAAGCAGTAATTAATAAATCTGTTGGACTGCATAAAAATGGAAAGGTAAGAATCTTAGGCGACAAAGGGATTTCTTTAAACATGGATCTTTTGTAAATTAAAAGTATTTTAAGTAAGTACTTTCGAAGTATTTAATAACATGCCTCTTAATAAGTTTTTTTAATTAAAATCTTGCTAATTAATAATATTAAGGCATTGGGTAGTTAAACTCAAGAATATCTTAACGTTGTTTTAAAAAACAGATGCTTTCAAATATGAACAGTAATATGCAGTAATATAACAGCAAAAAGCATTTTGATAAAAAGCCTCTTAGATTGGTTTTAATAAGACAAACTCCTATAATTCCTTTGTAATTACCACTGTTTATGTTAAAACCTTTAAGCCTAAACCTTCTTCTTTTCAGTTGGGTTAAAAATTAACAAGGCTATAATCTTTTATACCAGCATATTTTAATTTTTTATATGTTAACTTGATTGGGTTCTACTAGAACAGATCCTGGATAATTGAGATTTAGTTACATTAATGCTTCAAATGGAAAATACAGAAGGGTAGATACAGAGAAAACAGAAGGTGGAACAAATCTTGCCTTTCACTTTGCATTTAATAAGAAGCAATTTGGCCAATGCCCTTGGTCACTGGTTTTCAGGTTGTAATCATTCGCTCTATGTCTTTTGAACTCTTTTTCCTTTGCTTTTCAGAATTTTGAGAATTTCCTCCTTACTCTTTCATTTTAATTCATTTTGAGCCAACTCTTGCTACTCTGGTCTATTTGTAATAAAAGTTGGAATAACTTAAAATATTCAGTAACTGTAAATCTGATTTTCCAAAGTATTTGACAAGAAGCCACAGTAATACCATACTTTTTTATATCACAATAGGTACATATACATAAACTTAAATTATATATGCTTACTCGTATTTCTTGTTTTATAGTCTCACGTTGTCTGTTCTTTTTTTTTCAATGCTGATCCTGATCTACTAAGTTGGTTGCATGAGCCCTAGGATTGAGACCTGCACAGGGACCTGCAAAGAACATATTCCTAGGTGTTGGTGATGGTTTTGTTTATTTATGTATTTATTTTTTAAAATTAAAGTAAGTTGACATGATTTTAAAAAAAAAAGTACTTTCTGAAAATTTCAGTGTTGAGTTCTTTTTTTACGCTCCGGAGACATTGTTTTTGTTTTTTTTTAATTGCTTTTTCTGTGGCCTTTTTTTTTAAATAAAAATTCCCACTATAGGAAAATTAACAAATACAAGCAAAGACACTAGAACATAATCTGACCCACCAACCAGAGAATTAGATTAATTCTGGTTCTCAACTGGAGTTGGGAGTAGGGCAGTTTTGCCTCCTCAGGGGACACTGGGCAATGTCTAGACACGTTTTTGATTGTTACTACTAGCCATTACTAGCCATGAGGTGCCACTGGCATCTAGTAAGTGAAGATCAAAGATGCTATTGAATATCTAACAATGCCCAGAACAGCCCTCTCAGAGTAAGAAATTATCCAGCCTCAAGTGTCAATGGTGCTGAGGTCCAAAAACCCTGGTTTAATTTAACACCATGTAATATATAAAGATTTCATTTACAGATTCCATTTGTATTTATGGACTGCTACATCTTTTTGATATAATATATAGTGCAGATTACAAATGACTAGCCAAAAATGAATCAAAAGTATAAGGGAAAAAAACCCTAAAAATTGTGAAGAAAGGGATAAATGCTCAAGAACATGTACATGGCTATAAAAATCACCTCTGTGATTCACCAAAATTACTTTTACTTGATCAAAAATAACTTGATAACCAGAGATAACCCACAGCAAAACTTACGGGATGTCACTGTATAATTTAATTTCCTCAACAACTAAATCTGTTAACATTTATTCATGTTATTTAGTTTTTGTCTGGAAACAAAATTGAGCATACCCTGCAGGCAGTTAGAACACTTGAACTTGCTGCCAATTTCCCTATCCACCTTAGGGATTTGATAATTCCTTATGAGAGGAATAGTTTAAATGACCAGAATTTACATATATAATATAGACTTATATTGTACATACATTTTTATTGTTTTTCTTTTATGCCCTATTAGCCTTATAGAATTTACTTAGTAAGAGAATATTTGAAATTCAGTGATTCCAAGAAATCATTTATATTTTGAAAACTTGGTTAAATTTAGGGCATTTCAAGTTATGATCCAAATGGAAGACTAAGACAAATACAATAAAATTACCCTAAGATGTACTTAAAACTGTTTCTTTATAGTCTAAAGTTGTATTTACTAAGTTAATTATTCTGCTTCTTTATTTTTATTTTTTTGGTTTGTTTCTTGGATTGGCAAAGAATTGTTTTCTCCTTATGAGCACTTAAATTTGTATTCTATTTTGGAGGATTAGTTTAGTGGTATCTATTAACAAATGTGTACACTTTTTGCCCCATTACTTATACTTGAAGGAATTTTATCCAACAGAAATATACAAATGCACTAAGACACACGCTGGGTATAATACTAAACCATTGGAACCTAATCAAATGTCCATCAATGGGAAATAGGTTAAGAAAATTACAGTATACCATATATGAAACTGTTACCTGGCTATAAAAGAAATGAGATCAATTTCTATGTAATGATATGGAAAGATATTCAAGGTTTATCAAGTAAGAAAAGATCTAGGAATAGGACATTAAAAGTATTACCTCTGATGATATTTGAGGTCCCCCCACTCATTTTAAAACATGTAATGTAAAAAAAAAAAAAATCACTCAACTTTCCTAGTGCTTCAGAAGTGCTTGTGAAATAAGACACCATGAGTCCTGTCACCTAAAAGATACCACATAAAGTGCTTTCATTTTTTTCTCTTTCTGTTCATTGCTATAAAGAGATCTTCATGAGTTTGGATACTCGGCGGCCCTTTGGTCTTTAGCTCAAGGAATAGGGTTCCAGAGGTAAGAGTAAGGACTTTGCCACAGTATTCAATAAAAAGTACCACTGTATTCTAAAACATGAAGGACTAAGTATACTACATTATAGTGCATGGAATAAGTGAAGCCCCTTTAAGAAAAACGAGTGTAGCAGTAACTTCAAATTATACTTATTTATATATATATATATATATATATATATATATATAATTTTTTTTAGGGCTTCCCTGGTGACTCAGTGGTAAAGAATCCACCTGCTAATGCAGAGACACAGGTTCAATCCCTGGGTTGGAAAAATACCCTGGAAAAGGAAATGGTACTCCACTCCAGTATTCTTGCCTGGAGAAGCCCATGGGCAGAGGAGCCCGGTGGGCCACAGTCCATAGGGTCTCAAAGGGTCTATACGAACCTGCGTGCATATATATATATATTATTAAATGTACGTAATTTTCTCTTTGATTGCCTTGCATACCAGAAAGAAAAATCAGGATACTAGGTTTTCCGTTTTGGATCCATACCACTAGTTTATTTAAGCACTTCTCATCCCAACAAGACTTAAGCCTTTAGATTATTTTACTTGTGAGTCATCAGCCTAGTATAGTGAATATCTGGGAATTTTTAAGGTAATGGGGTTTGTTTTAGGAACATAGGTGGCTTTGAGAACAGGTGTAACTTAATTCCTCTCTGCTGTGTTTGTTGTCCTACACTTCCCACTACAGTTCAGTCTCAGTCGTGTCCAACTCTTTTCGACCCCATGAATCACAGCACACCAGGCCTCCCTGTCCATCACCAACTCCCGGAGTTGACCCAAACTCCTGTCCATCGAGTTGGTGATGCCATCCAGCCACCTCATCCTCTGTCGTCCCCTTCTCCTGCCCCCAATCCCTTGGATTGAGAAAAAGATTATTCTTAGGATGGAGGAAAGTTGAATGTGCATGTATACTAAAGAAAAGAGCGAATGCAGAGAGCGATGAAAAATAGGAATAGAATAATGGAAAAAGTATATTGGGAGGGTGAAGGAGGGTGAATAGGAATGGAATCACAAGCACTGATTTGAGTAAAATGAGTCTTCTCCCTCCTCTGTTTTGAGTTTAATGGGTTTAATGAGCTTAATGGGCCATAGATTTTTTTTCCTCATGAGTTAGATGAGTTGAGAAACTGCGTCTAGAGGAGAGCTGCTGGAACTGAGAAAGAAGGGGCAGATAATTTGAAATGTTGAAGGTTTGGCATAGACTTAATGGGGAAGAAGTCAGTGATTTGCCCAGATTAAAGGCCCATTTCAGATTGAAATAGTAAATATCTAATTTTTATTCCAAAAATAGGTCTCCAAGTGCGTACTAAGGACAACTTGTGGTTTATATTTATTTGTGTAATACACTGAATTAAAATTTTTTTTCTATTTTCCTTTTGGTCTTTATTCCCACACGGTCTATATCACTGACATTTCAGTGTATTTAACTCGGTTTGCTAGGTCATAGAAGACAGTAGGTCTAGTTCTGCAGAGGACTTTTATCCTCCCCGATTCTTAATTAATATAATTATTCCATGACTCATAAAATGTTCTGGTGGTGTGAAGGCCCAGAATACCGGAGTTATATTTAATCCACTATAATGTTTTCCTTGTATATAAGAGAAAAAATAACTGCTAATTATGGGCATATCTATCATTTAACTAAAAATCAACCTTAAATGTTAAATGGTCATTAAGGCATTTATTTATAGCATAACCTTTTCTGCTTCTGTCAGTTTAAAATGGGAAAGTATTTGAAACATGTTATAGCAACTTAAAAGTGTTGAAAGAATACATTTGTTTTTGTAGATTTTAGAGTTTTTCTTCTTGAAGAATGTTTTTCAGGTGAGGATTTCTGCCTTTGAAGAGTATTCTTCACAATTAATTGGATGCTAATTTATTGTTTAAGTACAGTAATATGAATCATTGCTATAAAGAATAGTTTGGCTTTATCAACTCTTTTCTTTCCTGGTAGTGGTTTAGTTTAGTTGCTCAGTTGTGTCCAACTCTTTGCAACCCCATGGACAACAGTTCTTTCCTAAAGAGTAGTAAAAGGTCTGTTAGAAATGCCCCAGGCAGTCACAGTTGAGAATTGCTCCTATAGAATTGTTCCTTTTCTTTCCTGATTGTCTCCTCTGGTGAGGAACTGCTGTGTACTTGACCCTGTTTGGGAAACTACCTTTCTGTTTTCTTTTTTTTCTCCCTTATTGAATTTTTCTTTTAATTGTTGGTTTTTACGTGGTGTGATATAAAATTGAGAGACAAAACAAAAAAGATGCAAAGCTATAAAGGCTCAAATCTGGTATTATTTAGGTGAAAGTTTATTTGATAGACTTAAATTTTTCTTGTTCTCTCACCAAAAAAGAATATGTTTTACAGCAAGAGTTTGGGTGTAAGAAAAAGCATACTAGAATACGTGCTGGAGTACTGACATGCATCAAAATGTAGTAGGATATATAAATTCAGTTTGTAATAACAATCTTGTCAAGTTTGTTACTTACACTTTAGCATTAATTAAAAAGTTTAATTACATTAAATCCTAAGAGATAGTCCCACTTACTTAACTGATGATATTTTCATAGGAAATTTTGCTCTGATAATGATTCATCATTGGGGCTTATAATTTATTGTTTTACACAGAGAATATTGAAATAGGTTCAGAGTTCATTGACCAAAAAACTATTATTAATATCATTGATACAGAAATAGAATTCCTTCGTGTAAATGAAGCATTTGGGGGTTCAGTTTATTGTTGATATTATTTTAGCTTTTTGCTTTATTTCACAATGTTCTGAGTGGGAGGAAAAAAACAATTATATCTTTAAACTGTTTAGGGATTATCTGAGGATTAAAATTTTACTGGCTTTTTTTCTTTAAATACTTTTGTATTTAATGGTTATTATATAAGGTATCTGTTACATATTTTATTGGAACACTTTATATTGACTTTGTAGCCTAACAGTTCAAAGTGCCAAGTTGAATAAATAGTAAATTGAGGATATCTTAAAAGCAGTCAAGCAATTTTAAACTTTTTTGAGTCACAAGCCTTTTGACTCAGGGTATAATTGCTTTGAGAGTCTGATGGTCCATGGGCTACCTTTTCAGGAAAATCTGTATCTAATTTTGCCCCTAGTTTCAGGGAGTTTTGGAGTCCCTAGATACTCATCTCTTCTGTGCCCTCTAGGGTCAGTTTAAAACCACTTCAGTTACCTTGTTGATGTGTGAGAAACACCCTTTTAGATACATTTAGAGGCATAGACATTTAACAAATCTATTTGGTGAATTCTTTAAAATCTGTCTTCAGGATTATTTAAAAAATAATACTCTTAGTCACAAAGGCATAGTCTTTGGAATTTTCTCTTTTTTTGGTAAGCTAAGCGAATGATTAAAAACCTCTATTGCGTGGGATGGGTTGGCAGAGTGGCAGTGTAACATGTGTGATATCATAAGTGAAACAAATCGCCAGGTCAGGTTTGATGCAGGATGCAGGATGCTTGGGACTGATGCACGGGGATAATCCAAGGATTACATTCCTTTGCTTCATGTTGTAAAATCCTGATGAACTTGAACACTGGTAGGAGGGATTATTCTAACTGGATTTTGAGTTAACTCAGTTTTGACTAGATGACTTATACTGAAAAATCTTTTCAGTATATTTTTAGTAAATACAGTGCTTTTGGATTTTGTAGGACATAGGTCATCATTTTGGTTATTGTTATATACAGTAAAGTTATAAAAGATGAACATGAATTCCTGGGCATTGTTTAGAAGTTAAATATTCAGCCATGAACCAAAATTCTAAAAACAAATTCTAAGTTTCAATTAAGTTTTCTTTGCTGTGCACTGAACATTCTAGAAATCTGATTGTATCTGTGTCAGTTTGTATACTGTGTGTAAGAATATATGCATTTCTTTTGTAGCCACGTCATGAATATTTTAATGTCCCTGTGTACTAAATGACCACTCATCGTGTATGCAGAATTTCACAGAGGAAATAGAGAGCTGATATGCTTATGAAAGAAAATATCCTCAGCTTGGTGACTGATTACCTTGTGTAATAATAGAACATTTTAGAACCGTTACCTTTGTAATAATTTTCCTGTTCTCATCCTCTTTTCTGTTTTATTTTCATTCTGTGTGTGATCTTGATACAGCTTTTCCTGCTTGCAACTGGTTTAATTTCTTCTTGAAAAATATGATCTATGATCATTTTGAGTAATGTTTCATTTCAAACACCTACATGTCATCATTTGTGAACCGTCTGTGATTGATCTTGTAAGAGAATACCTAGCAATCATTAAATGTTTACCAAAGAAAATGGAGCTGAAATGCTTGGTCAGAATTAGCAGTGCCACAATATAGCATGATTTGATCTTCAAATGTTGGCAGGATGGGACTATATTTAGGGTAATTATAGTATACATGAGGAAACATTTTTAATGTATCACATAAAAGTGTATTTGGCAATAATACAAGAAAGTAAAATCTGTACTATTATATAATATTTAAGGTAAAACTAATGATTTTTAAAAAATTTGTAATGCCACATTTATTGACTCATATTTGTGCTATATTATATCAAACAATCCCTCTAAGAACTATCAGAAAGCTATGTCAGAAAAGCCTCTTCTGCAATATCTATTGTTTAAAACTAAGTAATCCTTTCAAAGTATTAATGTAGGGTTTATTTTATATAGTTAAGACTCTAATGTTGTTTAAATACTATAATATTTTACTAGTTATATAGTTAACTCTGCATTTAGATACTTAATGATTTATTAAATATGGTTTTATATTTCAGATATTAAAACCTTTAATATTGATCATTGTGTTTTAATAAAACATGAAACATATATTATTATAAAGAGGAATTACCAAATAATTCATTGTTAATGTTTAGAGAGTTTAAAGCCCAAGTAAGCTATCATTAAACAAGTTCAAAAGATGCTCAGAGTGGTTTACCACTGAAAGAAGACCTGTGAAAATGTGTATTAGGCAGGGGTACAGATCAGTTGTTTCCATTCTTCCATTCTTGCTGTACTACATGACATTTGAAGCACCTGGATGGGCTATCAAATGAGAAATTAGCTTTATACATTGATAGCATTGGGAAACATTGGTCTTTCATTTCCACTTTTTTCCTCTTTCCCTCCCCCAGCCCTGCAACATGGTATTCATCTGGTTTTAATGCTGCATAAATATGCATTGTCTCATGCCTGTTTGCTTTGGATGCTGTATGCCCAGCTGTAACAAGATGTTGCTTCTTTTGTTATTTGTATACAGCCGCTTGCTTTAAACTAGTAGTTTCTGAAATAGCTTTCCTTGCATGTCTAAAATAAAAATATTGCATGTACTTTGTCTCACGTGAATGACTTTTTTCTTCTTTATCCTTTTGACAAGTAATATATTTCATATTTTAATTTTCCAGGTAATTTTTTAAAATGATGGTTTAAATGTAACAAAATTTACTAGTTTAACCATTTTTAAGTGTACAGTTTAGTAAGTTCAGTATATTCACATTGTTGCACAACAGATCTCTAGTTTTTCATCTTGCAAAACTGAAACTGCATCCATTAGAAACAACTATTCCCCATTTCCCCTCCCCTCAGCCATTGGTAACCACCTTTCTACTTTGTTTCTATGAATTTGACTAATTTACATAAGTTTTTTCTAGATGGTTTTGAGCTACAATTTCAGTGTGAACATGTGAAAATTAATTTTATATTACAATTGATTAAAAAACTAACTTACTATTTGTATAAGTGTCAGTGGAAGAAAATATATCCATGATTCTTTGAAATTAGGCCTTTTAGAAAGGACACATATTTCAAATGCATATTTGAGACACAGTGTGGTTCTCTTCAAGGAATGCTGTCTATATAAGATTGCAAGCGTGAGCACATAAGGGGAAACCCAACCAGCTTCAGCGAGTAGGATGAGGGGGCATTTTACATGGATAAGATAAGAATCTTAACTCTACAGAATTCAATGTAGGCACCCTGTAATACATTAAAGGTGGTGTGACATTTTAAAAATTATTTAACATTAAGTGAAAATGATTATTTTTAAATTTCCTCCCTTATTTAATATGTGATTCATGAAAACTCTGAGACCATACAAATAGAACAGTAATAAGAAACCCTTATGTACATATCACTCATCTCCAACAACCATCAACAACTCAATGTTGTTTCATAAATCACCACCCTACCATGCCTTTTTTGCCTGAGTATTTTACAGCAAGCCCTAGACATCCTGTCATTTCATCTTATATACTTCAGTATGTATCCCCAAGAGATAAGCACAGTCCTGCAAATTAATAGTAATTCCTAATATCTTATTATTGATTTGTTTTTTTCCTAATTGTCTGGAAATTGCATTTTTATAATCAGTTTGTTAGAGCCAGATTCCAAACAAGTTTCACACTGTATCTGATCTCTTTAAGTCTCTGTTAATCTTTAATGAAAGTGAAAGTGAAGTTGCTCAGCAGTGTCTGACCCTTTGCCACCCTATGGACTGTAGCCTACTAGGCTTGTCTGTCCATGGGATTTTCCAGGCAAGAGTACTAGAGTGGGTTGCCTTTTCCTTCTTCAGGGGATCTTCCCGACACAGGGATCGAACCCAGGTCTCCCTCATTGGAGGCAGACGCTTTACCCTCTGAGCCACTTAAGTACTTTAATAATTAAAGTAATCTTTAATAATTCTGTAAATCTTTAATAATTTTTACCCTCTCTTGCATTTTTTTTTTTTTTGGTTAAACTGAGTCTCCTATACAGTAGAATTTCCTCCATTCTGTATTTGGCAGATTATAATGGCGATGTTTAACTTGTTTTCTTATCCTCCATATATATTTAGATCTGTAGCCTAGTTAGGTTGAGGTTCAATTCAGAGGTGGGAAGGAGGGCAAGAATGCTTAAAAGAAATAGCCTTTATTTACCAAAGCTGACTTTTACCCATTTTTCCTGAATGCACAAACATACTAAAAGGTCATTATGTGAACTTTGTATATAGAGTTGGTTTATAGTAAGGCTAAATACCTTTATTTAGATTTCAGTTGTGTCATGTATCAGCTAACGTATTTTGAGCACTTTCTGTGAATTAGGCACTAAGCCTTATCTCTCTTCATCTTTACAAATGAAGGTAAGTGCTATGATCCTTGTTTTCCAAATAAGGAAACAGACCAGAGAGTTTAAATAATTAATGTGAGATTATTCCATGTAGTGCTTTACATAAAATCTAATGTATGGATTTATGGTTTAATTAATTTTTCTTCTTGTTTTGTGCTGTACCACAATTAGGATGCAAAAGTAAGTCATCTGGGTACAAAAAATTGTTTTCCTCTGTTAAAATCTAGTATGCCTTTTAATTACAAACTTGTTGCTACTAATACCTGAAATTTGACCTAGTTGGTCCCTTTATTTTGTGCTGTACAAAACTGACACTTTGGAAGATTTTTAATTTTTTTATAGTATGCTTGCTTTGGTTAGTCTTCCTTTGGCATTTACAGATGAGTATTGGTTGTTACATAGAACAAAAGGCACTTCTGCCTCAGGTATCAGAGCATTCTTTCTGTATGTTGCTTCCACTGAAGCCATCGGGTTGCTCTGGGGAGGTCTGGAAGGTAAGTTTCTGAAGAAAGGAATAAATACATGTGACTCAAAAAAAGAGCAAAGAAAATAAAAATATGTGAAGAATGGGGAGAACTCAGGGGGTTTCCCTGGTCTTTATTTAGGGGAGGTTTTGGATTTTTACACTAAGACAACTTACATTTTCTGTAGAAAGTGCGAGTCGCTCAGTCGTGTCTAACTCATTGTCACCCGCAGTACACAGTCCATGGAATTCTCCGGGCCAGAATACTGGAGTGGGTAACCTTTCCCTCGGAGAAGGCAATGGCACCCCACTCCAGTAATCTTGCCTGGAAAATCCCATGGACGGAGAGCCTGGAAGGCTGCAGTCCATGGGGTCGCTGAGGGTCAGACATGACTAAGCGACTTCACGTTCACTTTTCACTTTCCTGCATTGGAGAAGGAAATGGCAACCCACTCCAGTGTTCTTGCCTAGAGAATCCCAGGGATGGGGGAGCCTGGGGGGCTGCTGACTATGGGGTCGCACAGAGTCGGACACGACTGAAGTGACTTAGCAGCAGCAGCAGCCTTTCCCTTCTCCAGGGGATCTTCCCAACCCAGGGATCAAACCTAGGTCTCCTGCATTACAGGTGGACTCTTTACCAGCTGAGCCACCAGGGAAGCCCAAGAATACTGGAGTGGGTAGCCTATCCCTTTTCCAGCAGATCTTCCTGACTCAGGAATCAATCAAACCGGGGTCTCCTGCATTGCAGGCAGATTCTTTACCAACTGAGCTATCAGAGAAGCCTTTCTGTAGAAAGGTCACTATCAATAATTTCCTTAAATGCCAGTGGGTTTGACAGCTTTTTGTATTACAGCAATGGAGCAGAGCAAAATTGGTAGGTAATCAGTAGGTATTTAATGCATGCTGAAAAAAATCTTCCTGTGGTCTCTGGTGTTTGGGACACAAATTGGTAAGTAAGCACTGGCTCTCCATGGAAGTGCCCAGACTGCTTGTGTTCAGCTTCTCTGAAACTTGCATGCGCTCCGTGTCAATTTTACATTCTCAAACCTCCCCAGATCTGCTTACCAGAGTCTCACATTTTCCCTCCACAGGAAGCTGAAACCCCACGTAGTGTTCTTGAAGAAATTGGACTGACATAACTCTCCTCCCCTGTTGATGACTTCCTGTGGCATTTCACACACTGTAGATGGTCACTGCCTTCATGTCCATGTTAGCTAATGGTGTAAGATGATGTCTTGTCAGTATTACTGTTCTGCTAAGCTGCTTCATTCAGGCCTACACAATTTTTTTTAAGGGAACTTTGGTTAATCAAGTGATAACAAGGGAATTAAATATGAATTAGAATGCAGGGGGAAAAAAAAGGTACTTTTCTGGCTATTTTAAAGTTTACAGGTCTGTTTCTCTTGAATAGGTTATCATTACTTTTGATTATGTGTATCTATGAGTATGACATAATCAGGCAATATACATTTATTATTCTCTTTGGCAAAAAAATCATGTGAAAGAAACCTGGTTTTATGAAACCAAAGACTACTGCATTTCAGTATATATGCGAATAAAGGGAATTGACATGTCACATATCAAATGAATGAAAATTTCACTCTATGTTGAAACTCAAATTATACCAAAGACCCTTATTAGAAAATAAACACCTTAAAAACAAAGGGAATACACACAAAAAAACTAATGGAATGATGCCATTTTACACTAAAAATTATTTCATAGGCATTCCAAACCTGGGACGAGGAACAGAGATCAGCTGTTTCATAATAGTAAACATACTATTTTTAAGGCCAAGCAACATTTGACTCCTGACATAAATTTTTTTGTGGTCATAATCATTTAGTCACTTAGTTGGATTGTTTTTGATGTCTCCCAAATAAAATGAAAATATTGACTTACCAGGGATTCTTAATAACTGTATCTTATGGAAAATGTGTTGCTCTTTTCACAAAGTGTTGGATAAGTCATTGTTTAAAGCACGAATATTCCTTCTGGGGTGCTTGTTACAGCCAAGTTTATTTTACTCCCCTATTGCTTCCCTCCACTTAGAAGTGCAGTATACTTTAGGGCAGCTTCCTTCCCTTCCATGGCACTGCCTAGTTATTGGAAGTCCTGAATATAAAGACACCACCTCTCATGAAAGTGTGAGTTGAATGAAGTAAAATGGCATTAGTGGGCGCTATATTTTTTAAGGATATAGTCGTTTCAATGTCACTTTTATACATACTTCTACGTATGTAAACGTCTTCACAGTTTACACTTTTCATCTGTATCGCTGGGCTGGATTAAGCTTTGTTGTGATTGTGACCAATATTGAGGCCATGTGAGCACTATCTTACCACATTGCCAATTAGTTGTAATAAATGTTCAACGTACACAACTGTAGTGGTTTTTATCTTTTTCCAAAAGTCTGTCAAACTATGAAGAGCTGTTAAAGGAAGAATTTTTTCAAAAAATTTTCGAGTTAAGATGTTGAAAATTCACCTCTATTTGAATGTGGTGGTGGTTAAAAGCACACACAACATAAATGGTGGAAGATTTAAGGAGTCTTCATGTACTTCAAACCCATTAAAAAATAATGTGGAGTCCATGCTACTGAGAGCTTATCTACACACTTATTTTCAATCAATAAATGCCGCTTTTAAAACCTTGATGCAGTTTATTTTTCTGTTTCTGAATGAGTTCAAATCACTCCAGGTAATCAAAGGTGTCCTAACTCAACTGGAGTCCCCCTACGAACTGGAGGTGCTAGCACACTTGCTGAGATGGATGGGTATAAGCAAATTACTGCATAGTATAAGTACCAATGCAAAGCTTTGGTTATCTTCATAGTTGAGGGGCTGCCTATTAACTACAGATAGGAAATATGACATAAAAATAATGTGGAGTTTTTTTTTTAAAGTATACTCTGATTTCTGGAATAAAATATCTTTATAGGAAAATAATCAAAAGGATATTTAAGGAGGAGGAAAAAACTACCATATCAAACGAAGTTGCTAGTCTGCTAAAAATAAAAGATGTGTGCAATTTTAAAAATGTATGTGTAGATTTAAAGAGCCTCTAACAATGCAAGTATCTCTTCACTGAAAACAGGCCTATGGCAATGTAGAGTTGCAATTTTTGAATCATAAATAGTAATCAAATTATAAATTAAAAAAATACAAGTTTAAGTTCAAAGGAGTTACACAAAAGACTGATGGATATTTAACAGAGTAATGACCTTGAGGTCATCACTTGAGGGAAAAGTCAATTACCTTGAGAACAAGATGATATTCATCTTGTTTTTCCCTTCTTGATCTATTAAAATTAATGTTCAGCTTTGAATGCCACATTTTATTATCTCATCTATATTTAGGAAAGGATTGAAAAATTTTGAATTTAGTGAGAACTGTTCAGTATTAGTGAATCCTTAGATACAGGAGTTTTTCAATAATTTTCCAGGCATTTATATTTTGGAACAAATCATTTTTTCTTTTTTTCTTGGCTGTGCTGCACAATTTGTGTGATTTTAGTTTCCTAACCAGGGAATCGAACCCTTGGCTGTGAGAGCTAGGGGTCCTAACCACTGGACCACCAAGGAATTCCCTAATGTTTTTTTCAACAAGTTTTCTCTGAGCACTTTTTTTTTTATCAGAATTGTGTTTGCATCTGGCATATTCAGCAATGAACTCTGTAACACAATACAAAATAGATGAATGCCCAAATGGAAAACTATGGGGAAGAGGGTGGGGAAACAACTAACTCTTTAGTACTTAAAGAAAGTGAATTTTAAAGTAAAAAGCTGTTCAGCTATTAACATATAAAAAATTCAACAATAAGGGGCAAACAACCAAACTGAATGCCCATTAAATACAGAAAGTATTTGGCTTAGCATATATGTACAGAGATAAATAAACCAAAAAAATTTTCCAAACTGGTAAAGTACACTGGAAAAGTAATTTGGCATAGGAACAGCAAAATTTATTGTTGACAGTATAAAATCTTTTGTAGTCTTTATGGATGGCAATTTGGAAATACTTTCTCTTGATATAATTTATACTAAGGCAATGATCAGAAATGGGTGAAAGTATTTAAGAAAATCCACCACAGGACTGTTTATAGCACGGGATTCTTTAATAGTGCAAAATTTAAAATAACTTAAAAATCAAACAATAGGGACATGACTTAATAAACATAAATCCACACTATGCAGGGAGTAAAACAGACTAGGGCTTGATGAAATAGGGCAATGTTTGGTGTGAAAAATACATTTCAACTACAGCCATGATCTTTGTGTAAAAAAAATGTACACACTCATATACTCAGAAAAAAAGACTTAAAAGTAACGCTGCAGTGTTAATTGGTTATCTTTAAGGGTCAGGATTTTAAGTAAATTGGGGGCTGTATATAGTTTATGTTTTCTAGGTTCTCTATACTAAACACACCGTGATTACAGAGAATAAAAATATTTTAAAACAGGGTTCCAGTCTACATACAGTTTTGCCAGACTTGCTAAGCCACAGGAGCTGAGAGCCCTCCATCCAAGTATGTAGCCGCCATAATAAATAAGGTGTACGATCACTGAAAAACAGTAAGTTTATTTGGATTTGGGGCTCTGAAGAGTTCAGTCTCTGCTCCCTGACCTCCTCCCGCCACGGCTCCTGGACCTGGAGGAGCTCTGGCTGCGGCTCCTGCGGCTGTGGCTCCGGCTGCCCCGGCCGCGGCTGCGGTCCCTTTTTCTTCCTCTGCTTCGGGAACTGTGCCTTCCCCGGCTTCTGGACCTGTGTTTGTGAGATTTCTTGGCCCCGTGACTACTCCTCCTCTTCCAGTCGGCCTCCCCGTTCCTCTTGTAGGAGTGGACCAGCCCAGGGCTCCTCCTCCTCCTCCTCCTCGGCCTGCTGTAGTAGTCGTCGTGGGGGCCCAGCCTCGGCCTCCTCTCTGAGCCCTTCCCAAAGGAGGAGCCAGTCCGATCTGGAGATAGGTAGATGTCTCGATTCGCTTCCCAAAACTCATTGTTGGGATTTCTGAACACGTGAAGGAAGTTGCAGTGTTTCCCTCTGGGACACTGCTGTATTTCAAATAAACCTGCAATGGCACAGCAAAGAGACAGGTTTACTGCTGACCCTACATCCTTTTCACAAGGTACATTTCTGATGTTCGCTTGTGATAGGGCTAGTTTCTCCTTACATACTTTGACCTCACAGTTTGGGTTCCCTGAATTTCAAAAATATTAAATGCTCTAACAAAAGGCACTGTGAAAAGTAAATAGATCAGAACTTTTAATTAACCAGAATGTCCCATTCCCCTACTGGGTTATGGTGTGGAGTGCAACCCAACCAATGGCAACCATATTATTTATTATTTTTTCTATTGTTTTACCATCCTGCTGACTGACAATGTAGATCCCTAACTAACACTGAAGAACCAGCCCTGGTCGGCAGTCCTGGTGGCAGCGTGCTTTGAGGGCACGGTGGTGGAGGACAGAACCACTGGCTAAAATAAAGAGCATGTTGTAAGTAGAGGATCCTGTATTTTCTTACATCTCAAGAAGATGATAAACACTGGCCTAATGCTTTAAGTTTATCGGGTGCTTTAAATATGAAAGATTTTTGTCAACAGTGAAATCTACTTGCACAATTTAGAGATCCCTTGAAGATTTTCAAACTTTTTTGAAAAAGCGGTAAAATATCTAAATATGTAAAAGAGTTAAACATGAAATACCTGTACACCACACACTATATACAGAAAGTCAGTTAAAATGGGTCAGAGTCCTAAATGTAAGCTATGGAACTATACATTCTTGGAAGAAAACATACAAGTAAATCTTCATGGCATGGGCTGACACGGATTCTTAGATATGATACCAAAGTACAAGCAAAAAAAAAGAAAAAAAAAGATGAATTGGGAGTCATCAAAATTTAAAACTTTTGTGCTTCAAAGGACACCATCAAAGTGAAAAGACAATCTATATAATGGGAGAAAATATTTGCAAATCATATCTCCAATAAGGGACCTGTCTGTAGAATATATCAAAGAACTCTTACAACTCAGTAATAAAAAGACAAAAGAAAAATGGGCAAAGTATCTGAACAGACATCTCTCCAAAGATGATATACAGTGGCCAATAATCCAATAATAAAGACACAAAAAATGCTCTGTAGTTAACTAGTCACACTTAGAAGCACCTCACTGAAATCACACTGGATTCCTGGGAACTGACAAAAGTAACTGCCTTCATGGAGAAAACAGAGCCATCTCTTTCAGTCCCAAAGTCTTTAAGGCATAATGGTTCTTCTGGCCTGCCAAAGCAAGGAATTCTAAATGCCACCCCCCACTTCACATGATTTTTAAGTGACAGCATCCATTAAGACCAGATTTGCCAAAGATTCAGACTTTATAAATTTACAGATTTTGAAACAGGAGGTTTTAAGCAAGCAAGTATAAAGTGAAGTGAAGCAAAGGGTAAGGGAAGTGGCCCTCAAAGGCACTGGCAGCTCTCTCATAGCTTCCGGGGCACTTCAACAATAAATGGTTTGGCTAAGCCTATTTGATAGAAAACACAACAGAATGACCCCTTCAAAATTGCCAGCTACTCAAAGACTGACTCATTTCCTGATTCGGCAGCCACTATCTGATGAGTCAGTCTGACTGAATGTGCCCTGACCAGGTTCCAAAGCTATAATCAATCTCTAAGGCACAAAAGCTTGTATTTCAATAAGGCAGGAAATGTTACAGGTAATGTTTTAAGTGGCAAAGATGACAAGGTTCATTAGGGATAAAGATGGGGGAAAAAAACAGCTCAAGTGAGGACCCAATGAATAGAAAACATAGACACAACTTCTCAGGCTTCCGGCAGAGCCTAGCACTTTGAGCACTGACCTTCCTTGTCCACCTGTACCCCGTGCCCCCAGTCACTGCATCCATCAAGTGACCCACAAGGTGGGTTACAGGTCTAAAATGTGATGTACTTTATATAGCGATCTCTGTTCATCTACCAGGTGAGGCAAAAGCTAATCTCCACTCCTTTAAAAGGTTCCTTTCCCCTCTCCCCCCAAGAATATCTCTTTATATGACAGTGGAACAGTTGGGGGAAAAATAATCATGTTGTATTTACCACAAATTGCCATTTTCCATCGGGTCACTGGGCAGAATTCACACTGAAGCTGTCGTCCAGCGTACCACCGTCCATTAAACAGAGAAAGGGCTGCTTGGCATTCTTCTTCCCTTTAAACCACAAAGGATGTAACTTTATAGAGTAACTTTATAATATGTAGATTAATCCTACTGTTAACTAACTCTTGTATTTGTTTACCAGAGGGCCACCAAGCTCACTGCTTCTGTGCTACCTAGGGAGTCCTCATTACAGCATTCAAGCTCCTGAAGTTCACAATTTATTCAGAAACTTTTTTTTTTTTAAAACTAACCTCTCAGAGATTCTGATGCATGGAAACCAGCTTGAGTCAAAGCTTCTTAAACCAAAAGACTGGACCATTAAAAACGCAGAAGTGTTTTCCACTGTAGCGCCTGTTCTTTCTCAGTTCAGATCACTGTCCTTCCTATTACAATGGTTAATTTACCCCATTAGCCATGGCGCCGCGCAGGCAAACAGCATGACGAACAGAAATGACACCCTAGCTGCTCTCTTAGCAGGCAAAATGCACACTGAAATTATTTGGGGCTTTAATTTCTCACTCTTTCGATTTATACTTTTCTGTTCTCTATTCTGGTTATCTCTTTCCAGTTTGTGTTTTAATTATTAAAATTATATAAGTAAAAAATTCACTATATTGCAAAAGATTAAAAACTGTATACAAAGAATGAAATACAAATATATAATTTTCTAATCTTTTCTGCATTTCTAGATCAGCTCCTAATATTTACACTTTTAAAAAATACCATGCAGGGACTTCCCTGTTCCAGTGGTTTAAAGACTCTGAGCTTCCATGCTGAGCTTCCAATGCATGGGGCATGAGCTTGATCCCTGGTTAGGGAACTAAGATCCTGCATGCCCCTCAGTGTGGCCAAAAAAAAAAAAAAAAACAAAAAACAACCCCATGCATATGAAAGCTATATAGTCAGGGAAAAAAAATCCCACATGTCAGTGTTAGTCACAACACTGTACTGTGACAAAATGTGAAGATGTTTATGTTCAGAATACTTACGATTGATACTGAACATACACATTGCCCCTCAGATGAGGTTCCAAGTTGCAGCTGACCTAAGGAGCAATGAAGAACTGATTTACAAAAAAAAAAAAAAGACAAAAACCTAAGGAAAAGAAGCCCTCCAGTCATCATACGTACTTCTGTCCAAGCCAACCTTACCATAAGATGTTATCAATCAAAAATTTCAAAATTAAGATACTACCCCATGCTCACATCTATTTAAGGCACACTTCAGCATATGGCAGTGTTACAGGCAATTACCTGATCCTTTTTTTGTTCAAAGATATAAAATGTTTCACACATGCATAAAAATAGACTATTAAAAAAAAGAAAAAAAATAGAGACTAGTAATAGTCTCTATTACTAACTAATAGACATATACATCAACCAGATTTAATTCTAACATTTTCCACTTTTGACTGAGCATGTTTAAATACATAAAACATTTAAGACCCAGTTAAGGCCCTTCCACCCTGTTCTCCCTCCTCCATCAAGATCAGCACTCTCCTGAGGTTGGACAAATCCTTCACATTCCAAATACACCCAGACATGGGCACCCCTATCTACACAGACCCAATACCCACAGCACACATATACATGTGCATGCATGCTAAGTTGTTTCAGTCTGTCCGACTCTGCGACCCTATGGACTGTAGGCCGCCAGGGTCCCCTGTCCATGGGATTCCAGGCAAGAATACTGGTGTGGGTTTCCATGCCCTCCTCCAGGGGATCTTTTTGACCCAGGGATTGAACCCACATCTCTTATGGCTCCTGCATTGACAGGCAGTTTCTTTACCATTAGCACCACCTGGGAAGCCCATATATATAGACAGACAGGCACATACACATATATGTGTGTCATAAAATATATATGTGTGGACACGATATACAGGCAGAGCCTGCGCCCTCGCTTTCCCACTCCCTCCTTCACGTGCACTGCTCGTGCCCACCTTAAACTGGATCACTTTTCCCACGTTCTTGAACTCAGGGAGCACGTCGTCATAAAAGTCCAAGAACTGCTGGTAGGTTTCCTCTTCGCTATACTCCAGGCTTGCATCAGGGTCGTAGTCGTCCCTTCTGCACTGCTCCATCCCAAACGTTGTGAACATGCTTTTAATAAGAAGGGTGGGACTCGATGTTGGGAAATTATGTTTACGTGAACACCTGCATATGAAGGAAAAACTTCAGCAGTCCAATGGTGAGAAATTACACATAAGATACCTGCATTAAACTGTGAGATAAAGACTTGAGCAACTTAGCTGTTTTGACTGAACTGTAAGATGACAAACCTCATTCAGACTTTAAATATCAACACTTAACAAAACTGTTCTACAGCTGATCTATATATTGGATCTCATTAAAAGGTACAGTTGAGAATTATTTCCAAGTTCAGGAGTCTTTTGGCTGCCTTTTACTGAAATTTAGAAAGCCTTACAGACATGGAAGCACATGGAAAGAGGAGCTGCGTGGGCATGACAGACAGTGATGACAGGCACAGAGACACCATGCGTGGGACTCAGGACAACGTGAGAACAGTGCAATCCTGATTCCATACAGTCACCAACAAACCCAACACCTAGAGAACAGAGTATTCTGAGAGTTTTAGATAAATGGAATGCACTTCAGTTTTCATGGCATTTTTATATTATTTCCTCTGATCTTTGCAACCTGTTATAACAGCCAGGGCTAGTATTTTCTCCACTTTGAAAAAAGGAAAGTGAGGCCTAGAAAAACACACAAGTTACACAGCTCGGGAGAGAAGATCCCAGAGATCTGAGCTAATTGACAGTCCACTATCCACTGCTTATGTGTTATATGATGTACTAAATGTTAAGGAATTTCTCTTTTATGAAGGAGGTTGACCATTGTGAAGAACAATTTTCTTTTCACAGTTTAAATTAGACTGGGTTGTAACTGAATAATTTTTTACAAAAAAATCTTTCATATGAGTCTACTTTCTTATTTACTTCTTTCTCCTCAAATAAAATGAAGAGGGAAAAAATAGTTTAAGATTGCAAATCATCAAATTTTCCTGATTAAATTTCTAGCTTAAAAATTAACAAAATTTTTAGAAAAAAAAATCCCAAGAACTCTTGAAAAAAAAAAGTTGAAGAACAAAGCAAGTGTTAGAAAAAAAAAGAAAAAGGCCCTGAAATGAATGTTTAACTCATGTTTACTTTCCACTGTCTGTTAACATACATCTGTATACCTGGTTGAGACAATGTACACAGAATGCCTTGCACATAATATGCCCAACTCAGAAATGTGCAATCAGTGCTCATTAACGTGAAATTTTCTAGTTTTCAAAGGACTCTCCTAGATTATTCAGCCAAAGACCTAGTTATGAGATCCATCTTCCCAAGGACAAGTGCCCACAGAAAAAAGAACAAGGAATCAACCTGGTTGGCAGTGTTAGCAGACCAGAATTTTACAAGTATGAAGCACATACAGAATTAAATGAGAAACCAATTTAACAAGGTTAATCCTCATGGGATTCTTATATCTGAATGAACTGGGCTCTAGTACCCAGGATGTCAAATGAACATTTGTGAGTTTTGGAACAGTGCCAAAGTCCCCGTCTAGGGGAAAATCCCACTTAGCCTGGAGACAGTCCACATAGTCTGAGTGTATTTAAGGCTAGCTCTACAGCTTATACTGAAAATTCAGCTAAGACAAGGGATACTTGGGAAGGCAGTCTAAAGCTGTGGTACCCAAACCTGTGTGATTCTTAGAATCACCTGGGAAGAGCTGAGATTTCTTAGGTCCTGCCCTAGACCAATCTGTTCAGACCTCAAAGAGTGGGAAACCAATGTTTTCAAAGTAACGCTACACATGGTCCTTAAGGTCAGTCATGTCTAGGGACTCCTGGTTTAGGCCACGCTATTTACCCATTAATAATAATTATTATTTACCCATTACTCAGATCCTTGACTCAAGTAAGACTGCCACAAAATCAGGTAGTTGGACATTATCTTAACTGGAAGGTCAGCCAATAAATGGCATGGGTCTCCAAATGCCCCCTCAGGTAGAACTGACTATGCCTCTTTGTCTCTTCTCAGGGGAGAACTCCAGGCACTCACTACCTTTGTTCTTTACAGAATAAAGTTACACACTAAAGTTAGGCTCTGATTATTTACTGAAGGTCTTTGTGAGAAATATTCTCATGAAAATTACATATGCAACTGTTAATAAAATATCCATGAAAGTTACTGTCCACCTTCCTACTCAGTATCTTTATACAGTATTCTATGGGAAAACATTTAGACTCTGATGCCTAAAAAATCTGTCATTCCAGAGATCCCACACAATTTCCTTTTTGGTAAAAACTACAAAGCTCATTGTTGTGTGGGGTGGATACAACTCCAAAATCAAATGTACTGTACATTCACAGTAATGCACTTCTCCTTTCCCTGCTTTCTATTTATTTTATTAAACAGTGTAGAGACTATAAGCCTTCTTTAAATCATTTCTGTAAACAAGTGAGGTATAAATAACCACTCTGGTCAACGAATTTTACTTTTCATCAGTGATTATGTTCTTTAAGGACCAAAAAGAAAAAAAAAAAAAAAACCTGAGCTCTCCTCCAAGCTGTGACTCTAAGAAAAATCAACTCCAGAAAGGTTCTAGAATCGAATACTATACTAACTACAAAAACAAAGCAACCAAAGAGATGTTTTGGTTATGCAAATGTGTGCTGATATGACAGAACTCAACAGAGAAGGGCAGTTGTATGATCTTGAGCAAGACACTGGAGCTCTCTGTGGAAGGGGAGCAGCATCTTTGTTTGAAGGGACGGTACTGGATTTTGTAACTGCTAGTTTCACGGAATCTTACTTCACAACTCATCACCTGAGTGATGAAAATATGCAAATCAATCTCATACTTTTTTTGATAGTTGGACGGTGAAATGTCACATGCCTATGAAAATATTAAGAAATCTTCACAAACCAATCTGACTACTGTCAATATTTCCTTGAAATGGCTCTCAGGGCTGAGTTTTGAGACAATTAAGTCTTGTCAACCAATTTCCTGAAACCATTTAGGACATCTTCCCTTCTCTCACTTATGCCCAACAGAAGAATCCAGAATCCAATGACTGCAAGCCTTCACATCATTACTACTTTGATGAAATTAAACATACATTTGGGAAAACATTTCTAAGGGTACGAAGGGGGATAAAGTCTTTCTCTCTTCCTTTTCCTAAGGAGCCCAGTTCCTCAAGAGGAGGCTTTCACTACTGACCAGATTCTGTGAATACTTTCACAGATATTCTGGGCATATAGCATACCAACTATAAAACATAAAAGGAGTCACAAATCCTCCATCAGTGACTCTCAACCCTGGGGCACATTACAAATACCTGAGCACATTTCAAAAATTAGGGTGCCCAAGTCTCAAAAACTCTGATTTACTCAATTTGAGATAAGACATAATTTTTTTTAAGCCTTCTAGATGATTCTAGTC
>SJXQ01002485.1:198246-213699 GCA_006408695.1 Aepyceros melampus
TAGTCAGAATCCAGGGTTGAGAACCACTGTTCTTAAAAAATGTAAAATGATGTGATGGCTTAAATTTTAAAAGAAAGAGAAAGCTAGAGAAGGTTCATATTTTCAAAGAAGGAAATAAAACTCAGAGCATGTATAATTTTATGAATAAAATAAACACGAGAGACAACATACAGTTTCTCATTAAATACATATGAATTTGCCAATTCATATCCCTTTTTATGATGAATAGGACACTAAGATATAATTAGATCTTTTTCTTCTGCAGAATGAAAATAATTAGATTTTGCCTCAGATGGATTTATTCACCATTATGAATTATTTATCCACTTTTAAGTTGTTCAGTCATAAACAAGCCAAATTATAAAAATCACCATTGCCTGCCATACAGTTGATATTTAAATATTTGCCAAATGAATCAAAACATGAACACTTAGTTTTCTACATGAATGTCCTGTTTTAAAATCATTGATCCAAAAGAGGCAGGGAACCAGAGGGTCTCAAGAGAATAATGGCAACAGTAACAAAAAGAAATTATCAGCAAACACTCAGCGCTGCCATGGGCCTGCCACATTCGACCTGTCGACCTGCTTTCCCTGAATTCACTCATTTCAGCCTCACAACTGCCTTGGGGTTGGGGGGTACTACTTTTAATATCCATTTTACAGATGAGGAATCTAAGGCACTAAGGACTTAACTTTCTCACTGCTATAGCCACTAAAGCCAGATACTGAACCCTGCATCTGTTCCTCGATCAGAGCAGACTGAGAATGTGCACTAGAATTTTTCTCTACTCACTCAGATCCTGTCTTTCACAGACATCCCTTTGGGCATGCCAGTTTTTAAAGCCTCCTTCGTGCACAGTATTTGCCATTCAAAAAATAAAGCCTGGCTGCTCCAGTCTTTTGAAATAGATTTCCTCATCCCAGTTCACCCATGTGGACCAATTCAAGTGCAGGAAGAAAACAAAAGTGAAAGGTCCTCAGACAGCTGTGGGAGGAATGAAAAGGAAGCCTTGCCAGAGAACTGGACCAACCCACCCGGGGTGGGCGGGGAGGGAGTGTCAGGGAGCAGGGGACACTCAGCTTGGGAACTAGAGAAGCAGCAAGAACACAGCAGAGGCCTGACTGAATGTGAACATTTCAAATGGGAACTTGGAAACCTTGATGTTTTGAGTTGCTTAACTCTAACAATAAAACAAAATTGGTTACCGATCTCCGAATCTGCACGCTCCCGTTTTACTGTAGAATGGACAATTAGCTCGATCTTTCTCCAATACTCTTAATTCCGTGGGTGGTTCTGGGTTTTGCCATGTGGCACCATTTTCCAACTGTTGAAAATAACCATGACTTTACTTGATGTAAAAATCCACAAAGAATTAAATGTTTAAAAGGTATTCAAATATTTCATTCAAAAATAAAAACAGATTCCTGTAAAAATATACACATTTAAGTTGTGCCACACAATCGAGACTCTACAAACAACTGTCATGAAATAGGGGCTATGTGTCTCTCCTGGCTCCTGGGCACTGTCCAGCATCAGGCATTGCTTCGGCTACCAGGAGCACTCACCAAGGTTCCCTTCTGTCCATCGATTCTGAAAAGAGTCGAAGGACTTGCTAGGGAACTATCCCTCAATTTACTCTGAATCAAGTTAAAACATCCATCGAGGTGCAAAAATGTGTGAGGCTGATTATACATTCTTTAAGGACTATAAACAAGTCCAGTCCACAGGGGTGATTTTTGCTTTTGTTCATCAATTCACTTTTGTTGTTACTGTTGTACAAATCACAGAGCCTCAGATGTGAATCCCACATTCAGATGAGATCTAAGTAACTTACCACAAAATTAACATTACTGGAAGTAGTGTTTTTAAAGAAATGTTCATTGGCCTCAAATTGTTAATGAAAGGTTTTGAAAATACCTCATTTTCAGCCTGCTCCAGCATCTTCTGCACAGCCTCCTACAAATGGTGCAAACATAGGACTAATGAAAACCTTGAAGTCAGGTAAGTCATATCTGGTTTATCTGGTTAAGAATCTCATGTATAACAATTTAAAAAAACCCATCACACAAAAGGCTTCAGGTTGTAATTTGCTTTCTATAGCACGATCTTCTGAAAAGCTTTCAAAAGACATACAGCTGAGAATCTTCATTCAACTAGGACATTAAACAGCTAACATTTCAAAACATGGTCTTCTAATAGTTTCAGTAAGAGTAATATTTAGCAGATTTGAACATACATTCCACATTCTAGTTTTTAAGGTGAGGTACTAGTGAATATCATAAAAGACAATGGTAGCTGAAACATCACAAACACTTAACAGATGCTACAATATGATATGAACAGTACGAACTGGGATTGATGAAAAATCTCAAACTTTCTAATAAGGCAGTATCACAGTTCTGCACTATGCCAGTAGAATTTTACCTCCTTGGCATTTAAATAAAATTTAAATTATGTTTGACAGACTTTTCCCTAGCTTCTTAAAATAATACATAAAAGACTCATATGTCTAGCTGCTTACTTGATTAACTGCCTGGCCATGTAAGGGTCCTTAGTAACTTAATGTGCTCAAAATGGAAGTCTATTCTTCCCTACCCTCACTGATCTAAATGCCTCATCTCAAACAGAGCTGCCATGTGCCTACATGCTCAAATTAAAAACATATGGCTTGAATTCTCTTCTCCTCCTTTCCCCTTCCTGCCCATTCAGCCTACCAGCTAGAGTTCCGCTAACTGCCATGACTCATTACAAATCTGTGTACTTTTCTGTATTAAGCATCAACTGCCATCTAAACCACCATCATGCCTTGTCTGGAGCAACAGCCTTCTAACTGGTCACCACAGTTCTACTTTTGCCTCCTTAGTCATCACTGCCACCTGCTATTCTTTATACAAAAGTTAGAATGATCTGTTAAAGATATAAATTAAATGAAGTCAGTCCCTGCTTCAAAACCCTTTAATGGCTTCCCATGACACTTCAGGTAAAATCCAAACTCCTCCTTCCCACCCAGGAGGCCTTACATGAATGACCCTGCCTACCCTCCTGAACTTGGGCCCACTTCTGCCGCTCTCCTCTTTCTGGTCTCTAGGATTTAGGCACCCTAACCTCCTTTCAGCTCCAGGCTCAGACTTCCCTGCCTCTGCCTGGAACCCTTCTCTCCAAGATCTCTACACTCAGCCGTCAGTTCACATATCGGCACCTCCTCAGAGCAGTCTTCCTTGATAGGCAATCAATTGAAAGATGTAGTTTCCTACTGCAATCAGTCTGTCATGTGACCTGCTTTCTTTCTTTATACCACATACCATTACCTTAAAGCACCTAAAATGATCTTTTTGGTTACTTATCATTCAGTTTCCCCATCAAGAAACTGAATGCAATGAATACAGATCTTTGTAGCTACCCTATCTCCAATCCCAGAGAAGCATCTATCTAGCTCCCGCAGAAAACTCAGAATGCAGATCCCTTTATATATGCTTAGAATTGACTTCATTTTACCCACTTCTCTTTATGTTTCACCAGACTTCCTTTGAAACAAAAACTTTAGCTTTTATCTGGTGCCAGAAAAGACCTCAATTGAAAAACATTTCACTGTTAAAATAGAAATTTATTACTCTCTAAAAAAAACATATGACAAGCTCCAAACAATTTTCCTGCCCCCTAAAAACCTAGCATGATCTTGCCTCATCTGGAAAGCAGTACTCAAGTAACGGTTTTTAAAATTTACACTGGAATTAACTGATGGCTTGAGACACAAGAAACAAAGGTTGCTTCTACCTCATTATGACTAGGATGTAAACAAATGCATTTTTCCCACCAGCAGGTGATTACCCAATTTTATGCTATTCAAATGTAGCAATATCACAGAAAAGATACATCCTGATGAATCAGTGAAGGAAAGATGAGCTGTGATATCTTTGAAATAAATGCACTGTTAAGGAATAGCAGTAAAATAGACCAAAGCAATCTTTAAAAACAATCCTAGAAGATACAGATATATACAAATACCTTAAGATTCTTTTTTCATGTGAGCAACGATGTTACTTACAACTGCCTTTAGAGCACAAGTTAGAAAAGTCAAAACTTAATAACAAAAAATATTTCCTAATCTCTCATACTTCAGCTTCTGATTTCTTTCAATCTATTAGTTCTTGCTGACATGTCCCAAGTAGTGAAGTCCCTTACGAATCAAACAAAGGTGGAAACTATAAAAAACAGTATTCACTAAGTCAACCCATATACAGCAAAACCTCAGAAAAACACCGTCTGCTGTGGAATGGTACAAACTGTAAAGCAGAGGTCAGCTTCCTGTTTTTATCAATAAAACAATAAGGTTTTGTTGGAATTTGGCCACAACCCTTTATTTGCATGTTACCTATGGCTGCTTTTATGGGACACTGGCACTGTTGGATGTTTTCCACAGAGACCATACAGACCATAAAGCCTGAAATATTTACTCTGATCCTTTACAGAAAAAGCTGGCCAATCCCTAGTATACAGGATAAGATAGGTAGAGTTGGGGGGAAAAAACCTTAATTTAAGGCATCTGCCACAGCAAACACCCAGAGAAAAACATCATAAGAAAAAACAAATGTATATCTAAACTAAAAACATGACTCTTTCTAAAGAAAAAACCAAGCTAAACCCTGATATGCCTATAGCTTATTCTTCCACCCCATCATCCACCCCATCCACCCACTAAGAGGATACGCAGTGCGTTTATCCTCCTGTGACAGGAATCACCTCTCTTTCTTTCTTCTCCTGTAGCTTCTGCTGCTCCTCTTCTCTCTCTTTTCTCTGCTGTTCTTCCCATTCTTCCTTTAACTTTCTCTTTACAGAGGGAAAAAAATAAAAAGAAGAAAGGTAATTTTTTTCACACGTTTTAAAAACATTTGGCATATGGGACAAATAAATAAATAATGTTAACACTGGTAAAAATGAATAACATCCCTCCCCCTTTTTTATTTGGCTGCACCAGGTCTCAGTTGCAGCACGCAGGATCTAGTTCCCTGACCAAGAACCAAACCCAGGCCCCCTGTATTGGGAGCACAGAGTCTTAGCCACTGGACCACCAGGGAAGCCCTAACATCTGGTTTCTAAAGTTCAAGGTATGTAACTCTTACTGAGAGTCATTTTGGTTAACTAGTTAGTTAACTGGTTATCTGATTAATACCATACCTCTTGTTCTTCCTGCCGTTTTCTAGCTGCCTCTTCCTTTTCCTTCTTTATTCTGAATTCTTCTTGTGCCTTCTGCTCCCGCAGCAACCATTCCTCATGTAATTTTTGCCTATTGACGTAATGATGTGATCAAATAAAAGGAATGGGCGCTAATCCACAAATACATCCACACATATATGAAAGTAAAATGACATTTTGTGAATGATGAAAGTATCATGAAAGATATTTTCCAGAAAGCAGTTAAGTAGAGGTAAGAGTACCAGGATACATGAGCAGTGATCTTGGAAAAGCATTGCATTTTAGCAACTATCCTCCTAGAGGGAAACAGTGTAAAATCATTACTTCTGTATTTCCTAACTGTAACATCTTTAGACAAAACAATGACACTCTAGCTTTCTCTTTAGGTTGGCCACAGTGATGTTTCAGTTCAGTTCAGTAGCTCAGTCATGTCCGACTCTTTGCAACCCCATGACTGCAGTACACCAGCTTCCCTGTCCGTCACCAACTCCCGGAATTTATCCAAACTCATGTCCATTGAGTCGGTGATACTATCTAACCATCTTATCCTCTGTCGTCCCCTCCTCCTCCCGCCTTCAATCTTTCCAAACATCAGGGTCTTTTCAAATGAGTCAGCTCTTCGCATCAGGTAGCCAAAATGTTGGAGTTTCAGCTTCAACATCAGTCCTTCCAATGAACATCCGGGACTGATTTCCTTTAGGATGGACTGGTGGGATCTCCTTGCAGTCCAAGGGACTCTCAAGAATCTTCTCCAACACCACAGTTCAAAAGCATCAATTCTTCTGTGCTCAGCTTTCTTTATAGTCCAACTCACATCCATATAAGACCACTGGAAAAACCATAGCCTTGACTAGATGGACCTTTGTTGACACAGTAATGTCTCTGCTTTTAAATATGCTGTCTAGGCTAGTCCTAACTTTCCTTCCAAGGAGTAAGCGTCTTTTAATTTCATGGCTGCAATCACCATCTGCAGTGATTTTGGAACACAGAAAAATAAAGTCAGCTACTGTTTCCACTGTTTACCCGTCTATTTGCCATGAATTGATGGGGCCGGATGCCATGATCTTCGTTTTCTGAATGTTGAGCTTTAAGCCAACTTTTTCACTCTCCTCTTTCACTTTCAAGAGGCTTTTTAGCTCCTCTTCACTTTCTGCCATAAGGGTGGTGTCATCTGCATATCTGAGGTTATTGATATTTCTCCTGGCAATCTTGATTCCAGCTTGTGGTTCTTCCAGCCCAGCATTTCTCATGATGCACTCTGCACATAAGTTAAATAAGCAGGGTGACAATATACAGCCTTGATGACCCCTTTTCCTATTTGGAACCAGTCTGTTGTTCCATGTCCAGTTCTAACTCTTGCTTCCTGACCTGCATACAGGTTTGGCAAGAGGCAGGTCAGGTGGTCTGGTATTCCCATCTCTTTCAGAATTTTCCACAGTTTATTGTGATCCACACAGTCAAAGGCATTGGCAGAGTCAATAAAGCAGAAATAGATGTTTTTCTGGAATTCTCTTGCTGTTTCGATGATCCAACAGATGTTGGCAATTTGATCTCTGGTTCCTCTGCCTAAGGCAGAGGACATCTAGAAGTTCACAGTTCATGTATTGCTGAAGCCTGGCTTGGAGAATTTTGAGCATTACTTTACTAGCGTGTGAGATGAGTGCAATTGTGTGGTAGTTTGAGCATTGCCTTTCTTTGAGACTGGAATGAAAACTGACCTTTTCCAGTCCTATGGCCACTGCTGAGTTTTCCAAATTTGCTGACATATTGAGTATAGCACTTTCACAGCATCATCTTTTAGGATTTGAAACAGCTCAACTGGAATTCCATCGCCTCCACTAGCTTTGTTTGTAGTGATACTTCCTAAGGCCACTTGACTTCACATTCGAGGATGTCTGGCTCTAGGTGAGTGATCACACTATCGTGATTATCTGGGTCATGAAGATCTTTTTTGTATTGTTCTTCTGTGTATTCTTGCCACCTTAATATCTTCTGCCTCTGTTAGGTCCATAAAATAGATGTTTTTCTGGAATTCTCTTGCTGTTTCGATGATCCAACAGATGTTGGCAATTTGATCTCTGTTCCTCTGCCTAAGGCAGAGGACATCTAGAAGTTCACAGTTCATGTATTGCTGAAGCCTGGCTTGGAGAATTTTGAGCATTACTTTACTAGCGTGTGAGATGAGTGCAATTGTGTGGTAGTTTGAGCATTGCCTTTCTTTGAGACTGGAATGAAAACTGACCTTTTCCAGTCCTATGGCCACTGCTGAGTTTTCCAAATTTGCTGACATATTGAGTATAGCACTTTCACAGCATCATCTTTTAGGATTTGAAACAGCTCAACTGGAATTCCATCGCCTCCACTAGCTTTGTTTGTAGTGATACTTCCTAAGGCCACTTGACTTCACATTCGAGGATGTCTGGCTCTAGGTGAGTGATCACACTATCGTGATTATCTGGGTCATGAAGATCTTTTTTGTATTGTTCTTCTGTGTATTCTTGCCACCTTAATATCTTCTGCCTCTGTTAGGTCCATAAAATTTTTGTCCTTTATTGAGCCCATCTTTGCATAAAATGTTCCCTTGGTATCTCTAATTTTCTTGAAGAGATCTCTAGTCTTTCCTGTTCTGTTGTTTTCCTCTATTTCTTTGCATTGACCGCTGAAGAAGGCTTTCTTATCTCTTTGCTATTCTTTGGAACTCTGCATTCAAATGGGTATATCTTTCCTTTTTTCTTTGCTTTTTGCTTCTCTTCTTTTCACAGCTATTTGTAAGGCCTCCTCAGACAGCCATTTTGCTTTTCTGCATTTACTTTTCTTGGGGATGGTCTTACCCTGTCTCCTGTACAAATGTCACGAACCTTTAGGTGCCAATAAGTAATATCCAGCTTTTCACATTCAGAAAGTATTACCCTTCCTATTCCATGCATTTTGAAAGTGCCAAATGCAGGATTGTAGCATGACAAAAACCTGGCATCTTGTGCTCTAAACCCTTGAACTGCTACTCTTTACAGTTTAGAGACTTGGTTTGCCTCAAGCAAAAGAGAACTATATTGTGATCAAGTCTTTAAATAAACCTACAGATTTTAAGAAAAGATGACAAGGATTAAAAAAAAAATGAGTTGGTGTCTAGTTTATGCTTTGAAATGACCAGTTATAAAGAGTGATCTTGTATTACAATGGTATCTCAGATATCCAATACCACAAGTTTCCAACTTAAAGACAGGTTATATTTCAAAAGTTTATTTGCCAATTTGGTGTTTAAAACCTTGACTGTATGTTGTCCCACTGAATTTGTAAAAGGAAAATGAAATATGAGAAACTGTACTGTATTACTTCAGGGACATCAGGAGTTAAATAAGGTTTTATGTCTAGTCTGGGGACTCAACCAAAATTTCAAATACTCAGTGGGAGAAAGTATTCCATTTCCTACTACAGATTCCAGGAACCCATCTTTTAGCCATGGTAGAGACTGGCATGTTGCATATGCCAGCATTTCTGTGTATGTCATGGGGTATATGTAGATGTTTCAGTGTGCAGAACTCTGATTCATGAAGTGCAGTATTTTCAAATAATTATCCTGCTTTTCAACAGTAAAGTATTATGCAACACTTACAGGAATAAACAAATATTAATGGAACACAAAGACACATGTATGTGATTTAAAAGCAGCACCTAAGTAAATGGGGAAGCAAAAAAAAAGACTTCCCTATTTCATACTATACATATTATCTTCATCTTAACAGAAATCTCTAATAAGAACAACCAGAGTTGTTATAGCATCTCCTATCTGCTCACACTATGTTAAGCACTATACACTTACCACCTCATTAATCTCATTCAATCTGCTCAATTCTATGTAGTAGGTACTATGATTATTATTATATTTTTTGGCTACACCATGCAGCATGAGGGACCTCAGTTCCCCAACCAGGGAAGTCCCTGTTTATGTTCCTATTTAGGGTAAGGAAATCGAAGCTTAGAGAGATTCAGCAACTTGAACACAGCTAGTAAGTAGCAGGGCCAAGAATGGAATGCAGATCTGGCTGAATCCAACTCCATGTTTCCCGTCACTACTACCTTTTTATTTCCCCCAGCATTTTGATACTTCCACCTACTTATGTGCTAGGTAGGTAATAGGAATTAATTACAAGAAAAGAAGCAACATTACCAGTGAACACACTAAATAGCTGGAGAGGGTCTATCAGGTTTTTTTTCCTTTAAAATATTATTTATTTTTTGTTGTGGCAAAGTATACATAAGACTTACCATTTAAGTGTACAGTTGAGTAGCATTAAGCAAATTCCTATTACTGTGTACCACTTTTTTAAAAAGCCCAGAAAACAAAACACTACTCCCTGAAAAATACCAAAAGAAAAAAAGAGCAGAATATTTTTGTCATCTTGTGCTGGGGAAGGCCTTTTAAAGTCAGACACCAAGGCCAGATATCATGATGAAATTGACAACATGGAAATCAAATTAAGTAACTAACACTAGAATCTAAGTTAGGACTGATGACAAAAAATGTATCCCCGAAGAGAAAGGTTTAAGCAATCTACAAATAGATATTATATAAGAAGATACTCAACCTACAAATTAAGTAGAATATATCTGAACTCTACTCAATACTCTGTAATGATATATATGGGAAAAGAATTTTAAAAAGGAGTGGATGTAAATATACATACAAGTGATTCACTTTGCTATACAGAAGAAAGTAATGCAACATTGTAAATCAACTGTACTCTAATGAAAGATTTTTTAAAATGTACATTTGAAATGATGAGAAATAACTTTTTACTATAGGAGTTTTAAGAATTGATAATGCCTATTGTGACCAACAGTATGGAGAGATGGGCACCTTGATTCACTCTTGGAAAGGTGGGAAACTACAAACTGGGATGCTCTTTCTACCTGCATAAAAGTGCATTTTATGTGCACTTTTCCTCTCGGCATTTTTCTTTCTTACCTTAACAGTGGCTATCTTTAGGTATGTGGAGTTTATTGAAGTCTCTTCACTGTTTACACTTACTAATTATCTGGATCTTTTTTTCAAAAAACATTTACAAATTAGCAAAAAGAGTGAAAAAACTTTTTTTAAAGACAACATCTTGTTTCAGCCCATCAACTAGAGATTTAAATAGCTTATCAGGGTATTTTACAAGATCTATTTTGTATAAGATTGTGTAAAGAAGACCTGTCCTAGTTAGTGAAGACTTAGGATATTCAAGTAAAAGAACTGGGCTTGCAGAAAGAGCTTCAATCAGTGCTGACCTCTCTCTCTCCAACAGCCTCTCTCCTTCTTCTTGTTCTTCAGTCAAAGCATCTGCCACTGCCTCCTCTTCCTCCTCCTTCTGTGAGAGCCCTGAAGGAATGTAAATGTTTTAGGACATTATCCATGTATTACAAAGCCTTGGTCAATAATTCAGGAAAATTAGATACAATTTTTTATCTTTACAATTATGGTACAAACCTCTTTTTAAAACTTTCTAACAATAAAGAGCCCCAACCACCCAAATTGTAACAATGTGAACACTGAAAAGAACAATAATGGTAGTAGATTAACACATTAAACTGATACCCCTTAAAATGGTGAGATATAGGAGGGAATATCCATCTTTATAGAAGAATGGCAACTGAAAAATGTAGAAAGACTTAAGCAGAATAGTCCTCACTGCTGTAGGAACTAACTGTTGGGAAGAGGATATTTATTTACACTATCTCAAAATACCAGCCTACAGATGAATACTAATTACAAAGGGGGGGGATATCTATTACAGTAGAGCCATCTGATTGGCAACACTTTGACCACACTTCACATCACTAGGAGTGGGACAACTTGACATGAGAGGCCCCCAAATGTATGCAATGAGAGCTATACAGCATCAGTGGTATAGTATTTTTCCATAGAGTATACCTGAAGCTACTCAGAAGTCGTACTAATCTAGAATGCAGGGCATTCCACAAAACTACTGGCTTGAGCTTTTCAAAATAATCAAACTTGAACTGGGAAAGTTTACATATGGTCTGTATATCATATTGCTGAATTACTATTCCTTTATTTGTTTAGTATTGTGGCCTTATTCGTAAGAGATGCAGGCTTAAGTATTTAGGCGTGAGGGCTATGTATATGCAACTGACATGCAAAGGGTTCAGAAAAAATTTGTACATAGTGTCTATCTATCTATATACAGAGAAACTAAGGCAAAATGTTAACAACTGACAAACCTAGGCAAAGGGTTCATAATGTCTACTGTACATCATGGATGTCTACTGTCAAAATTTAAATTTGTGGGGAGAAAAAAAGGAGGAAAACTGAAGTGATCTTAAGGAACTATAACAGAAGCTCTCAGGCTAAAAGGAAAAAGATACTGTCACATACATTAAGTATTTAAAAAGTGAAAAGTGTTAGTCACTCAGTCGCGTCCAACTGTTTTCAATCCCATGGACTGTAGCCCGACAGGATCCTCTGTCCCTGGAATTCTCGAAGCAAGAATACTGGAGTGAGTAGCCATTCTCTTCTCAAAGGGATCTTCCTGACTCAGGGATCGAACCTGGGTCTCCCACACTGCAGGCAGATTCTTTACTGTAGGAGCCCCCTGGGAAGTCCATATTAAGTACAGGTCTAACCAAAGGCTCACCTAGTCCTAGAGAACTACAGTACTGAAACAATGAACAATGCAGTGGTTACAGGCACTGGCCCTCCATGCGGCTGAAAATCCATGTATAACTTTAGAGTCGCCCCTCCACGTTCACAGTTCTTCCATATCTGTAGTTCTGCGTCCTTAGATTCACCCAACTGCAGACCATGTAGTACAACGGTATTTACTACTGAAGAAAATCCACATATACGTGAATGTGTGCAGTTCAAAACCCATGCTGTTTAAGGGGCAAGTGTGTATCTAACTGTATTATACATGTAAGTATATATGGAGTCATTCTACAGTTTTCCAGCTTCTTTTTTTCCTTCATGTTACCTTAATTTCTGATAATGCAGCTTATTTCAGGTTATTTCAAGTAGAATTGGGTGCTAAAGAAGCTACCTGTAATAGAGAGGTTGATAATCCAGAAATTTCTACCAATCACTTGCCAATTCACTCTAGAGCAATTCTTACAGAATATTTCTATATTGTAGTCTTCTGGGTAATGTTTGGCCATCCAAGTGTGCCACAACCCACAGCAGTGTTTGGTTGACACAGTATTCATGAAGCACCACTAAGTAAAAAATTGTGAGCTGGAGTAGGCCAGAGCAGGAGCAGTCATCCAGAGGCAAGTGCTTCATTGGGGCTCTGCCATTAGCCACATACAGTCATGAGCAGACCAGTGAGCGGCATCCTTCAACTGACTCAACTGCCAAAGGACACACTCACTTGCCTATTCACAGAGGCTCACTCCAAATACACTTTACAAAGTCCAAAGGGAATAAAAAATAGCAATACAATACATTGGAATTGAAGTATGTAAAGCAAAAGAGAAAGACTTTTAAAAAGTTGGGGCATGTTACAAGAAAATAGGTTAGCATAGTAAGGAAACTCAGAACTTTAAGGGGGGGTGGGGAATTACTAAGGGCATCAAAAATGCCAATCTACCTTGTTTCTCCTTTTATCCCTGATGTTTTATCCTATCTCAAGTGGGACCAGTTTTGAATTAAAAAAGAGATAGCAATACAGGCTGCAGGGCAATGCACTGCTCCTTTCATTCTAAATATCCCAAGTATTGCTACTCAAACAGTTTCTGGGCAACTCTAATGATAAATAAAACCTCTATGGCTATTTTTCTCAAGGCCCCAAAATCCTGGTTCCTCGAGGCCATGGTCTGTGGACTTCAAGAATTGTCCAGGATAGTTTATTAGGCATATTCTGGTTAATGTACATGACAACCATTATAACTCAGCACTCCTGTGTGATTTCAGTGCCTCCATGTGCATTTATTACTACTATATAACTTTACAACTAAGGTCATTAAACAGGTAGGTTTAATAAACAAACATTAGATTCTGCCATGTGAGGGCCAAATGACACCACCTCCAGTACAGATGAAGGTTCCCACAGTATTTTAATAGGAAGAAAAAGTGATAAATAACCACATGGCAATAGTAGTAGTAGCATTCCAAACTCCACTCAGTACCATATTAATGTCCTGAGCATCTGTTTCCCATCATCCCTAACATTACATAAATGTAGATACAGGGATGGCGGTCAAGTGGTTAAGACTCCCATTTCCACTGCAGAGGACATGGGGTCCGTCCCTGGTGCGGGAACTAACACCCCACATGCAACGCAGTGCAGCCAAACCAAAAACCAAGTTAAGGTTCATAATTAATTTAATCTGTATGTATTTAAATAAGATTAATAAGGGGTCTCTCACGTTAGTGTTGTTTGAGAAAAACTTGCAAAATGTCTAAACCCCTCGAATCCTGCTGGTTTTACAAAGAAAAATATTCGCCGAATACTTACTATGTGCAAGGGCTGTGCTAGCTGCTGTAATTCATGATGCCTGCACCTGTAATATTAGATACTTTATAAATACTGATTCACCATGACTTCTTCCCCCTCTTGAGTAAGTACTTTTACCATTGTTTCTGATATGGGTCTAAGAACTTTTTGAGGGGTCGTGGCCACAAGCAACTATGTATTAGATAACAGTACTTGGAAGGGAGTCGCGGGGGCAATTTGATACACAAAAAACAAGATAAGTAAGTCTATTACCATTGTCTCTCAGTCGAGCGAGTTCCTGTCGCCGCTTCTTTCGTTTCTCCTTCTTCAGGGCGGCCCTGTACTTTTTGTGGCTGGAAAAACAAGACACACGCTACAGCGTCAGCAGCCGCAACTGCAGCGCTGCCTGAGCTCCCTTCTCCTCTGCGCTCAGTGACAGGAACTCCAACAGTGAAATCTTGCTTCCCGTATTTTAATTACAGAACATGCCTTTACCACCGCCTCGCCATCCCATGCGCACACGGCAGGTCTTCTCCATGCCCCTCTGCTCCCCTTCTCGCCTCCCTGAGCCCACAGATGCCCGCTGGTAATTCAGGCGCGCCCAGGGAAAGGATAGAGCTGCTGCGGTGGCTCGTCTGCTTGGCTCAGCTCCCCTTTACTTCATGCTTGCACATCTTCCATGCCCAGCCTCGGTCGGCTCCGTCCCCTTTTCTCTCAGCTCATCTCTCCTAACCCAGCTCACCTCAGCTTCTCCGAAAACAGCATATTCTCGGGCGCCGCCATCTTGCCAGCGCCGCCACGCCACGGGAGCCGGCCGGAAAAGGCGGGCTTGAGGACGTGCGCAGGCGCAGTTGCTGCGCGGCTTCTCGGGCGAGAGTGCGGGGGAGCGTTTCTCTGCTCCCACTGAGCTAAGGCTATAAAGGCCGGGGTAGGTAGCTTGTCTTCCAAAAGTCTGCACAACTAAATGTCTCCTTCCCGAAAAAGAAGGGGCACCTACCCCGCCCTGTAAGTAATTCTTCTCTCCTAGCGCTTCCCCAGTGCGTTATCATTACCTATCCCCAACTCATTGTGAGGTGTTTTGTGGTCAAGAAGTTAGTTACACCTCTCCTTTTCTCGTCATCCATTCACGAAGCCTCATCCTACACAACGCGGCTAGCCTTCCTTTCCAGTCCGAGGCTGTGGCTCCATTCGTGGTTCCACTTATTGTCGCCTTAGACAGAGCCCTGCATTCCCCCCTCCCCTTCCACTGACACCTGCCGGCTCTAGAGGCTACAGAGGTGCAACCTCTGCTCCCAAGGAATTTCCAACCTAGAGACAGACAAGGACCAATTCACAGATAAGATTGTATGTTATACGCAACTCAGTTTACGTTACAAAGGCCACCTGGGAATTCAAGGAGAGCTTTCTAATGCCTGAGTTGTTTTGAAGGCGGTTGGGCTAACCCGCCTGCCAATGCAGGAAAGAGACGTGGGTTCGATACCTCGGTGGGGAAGATCCTCTGGCATAGGAAACGGCAAACCGCTCCAGTATTCCTGGCTTGGAGAATCCCGTAGACAGAGGACTCTGGTGGGCTACAGTCCATAGGGTAACAAAGAGTCTAACACTACTGAGGCTACTTAGCACACAGGCACGAAGGGCTATTACTCAGGTGGAGAAGGCTGGGAATGGAATTGCAGGTAAATCAGCACAAGCAAAGGCACTGAGCGATGAAACAACGTGGAATCTGCCAGAACCGCGAGAATTTTGGCCATCGAGTATAAAGGGCAATATGAGAGTATCAAGGAATACAGCGATAGAGGTGGCTGGTGCTAGGTTATGGCGAAGG